>ML121573.1:182402-268240 GCA_003788615.2 Terfezia boudieri ATCC MYA-4762 | reverse complement strand
GTTTATACCGTTCCGCGAAGAGAGCAATGTTCGTATACATACCATTGATTCGGTTTTTTTATCCCTTTTGGAAACTTTATCTGTAGCGATTCGTGACTTTGGAAACTTTATCTGTAATACGTCTGAGAGTAGTGTAGGCTGTCGTGATTTCGTCGTGATTTGGGTTGGTCTGAAGTGATTTGGAAAGAATGGTTATCCGACCAAAGAATGGATGTTAAGTGCGCGAAGTCGCGTCGTCGTATGGGTCTCGTACGAATCCATGGCATTAGGTGGAGATGTCTCGACCTACGCGTATGTAGTGACTGTGCCGTATCATGTGGCCGTGTTGGTACGCGTCGTCGTATTGGGTCGTAGAGTCGTATGGGTCGTGTGCGTATGGTTCGTATGCGTCCTGTGTGAATCCATGTATTAGGTGGAGATGACCTACGCGGGTCGTGTGGTGCGCATCGTCGTATTGGGTCGTAGAGTCGTATGGGTCGTGTGCGTATGGTTCGTATGCGTCGTGTGTGAATCCATTAGGTGGAGATGAGTGTCGGCCGTGGGATGTGATGAGAGCGCCGTGGAAGTGATGAGTGGGTCCGAGACGGCCAAGCCGTGGTCAAGTGATGAAACGTGTCCATAGATAAGGTACGAGGGGTTAGGATGAGACGATTAGGTGCGCGAGGGTCGAGATCGAAGTGAGGGATGTGAAGGTCGAGACCGACGATGTGCGAGGGCTCACGGTTGGTCCGATCCGAGAGGGTCGAGTATAATCTCCATGGCGATCGATAAGGTGCGAGGAGGTTAAGGTGACGATTACGTACTCGAGATATTATCGTAGGGGGAGATTTATGTCCGTTTGGAGTAGGAGATATTAACGTATTGAACCGATAATGGTATCATGGGGAGCCAGGGCTCAAACCCTGATACCGCTTTTTACGTATTGAGACATTATCGTACGTATCGTAAAATGGCCAGGGTCAGGACGGTTCACGATTGTTATATATGGGACGTATAGATGGATGTTATCATCGTACCCCCGCCTGGGTTGACTACTTTAATAACTTCTATCACTTCTTCAATGAGATCTAGCAGACAATCTGGGTATGGCGGCATGATATGGTTGCCGTCTACTACTTCTACTGAGACTTGGGAGTGCAAATTAAGGGTGTACGCTAGAGGCTCCTTGAGCTCGTTGTAAGTTCGAGATACAGGTTGTTGTTACCCTAGGCCCTTACGAATCAGAACGTAAACTCCACCATCTACTCCGGACGGTATCGCCATGTCGTTCTAGAGGTATTAGGACTCGCGGCGAACCGATGAGACGTTGAAGCCTTTGGGGTTGCCGTTTGAGGTTAGTGTAGAATAAAAGCTCCATCGCCTCTCTCACCTTCAATCGCCCCGCTCACCTCCATCACCTCCATCACCCCCATCACCTTCATCACCCCGTGGTCCCCCTCGCCCCTTTCACGTCCCGACTACAAAATGGTATAAGTGCACTACGGTTCGTTTTGGAGATATTTACGTATTGAGGAGATTATCGTATCTTGGGGGGCCAGGGCTGCAATACGATAATATCTCCAAACGGACATTAGATACTCGAGATCGTAGTGCTGGTCCGAGACGGTCGAGATCGATGTGACGGATGTATGAGGGCCGCGATGATATCCGAGAAGGTCGAGTATAATCTCCATGATTATCGACAAGGTGCGAGGAGGTTAAAGTGACGATTATATGCACGAAGGTCGGACCGATGTGATGGATGCGCCAGGGACCGAGATCGTAGTGTTGGTCCGAGACGGTCGAGATCGATATGATGGATGTGTGAGGACCACGACGATACCCGAGAAGGTCGAGTATAATCTCGATACTTATCGATAAGAAATAACCCCGCACGATCTCATCTCACGAAGCAATGAACAAGTTGAATCTACTAAGCGCTATATTAAACGCTGGTTTGAAGCACAAAACCCCAATAAGGAGCTTACACAATCTCAAATCAGCAACCAGACTATCAAATCAGTAAAATCCTCAATCCGAAAAGACCTCGAGGTCCCTCCGATGCAGAACCAGTACAAGTTCAAAAACTGCGACCTGATTCTAAGCGCATTCGAACGGGAAGATACACTGAGTTGGAGGCTGCTTTATACCAGTGGCAACAGTTAATGCAAAAAAATGGTCAGGTGGGGATTTCTTATGATTTGTATGCATGTTTACTATTTCCGCAGCTTTTTCTACCTAGTATTAAATTTCTCTAGTTATAAGCATATATTGGTTATAAGCATATTTTCCCCCGTCCCGACCATATGTAACGAGAGTCATCTGTACCCATCTGCAATTGTAAACACATTATCAGCCAAGTATTCTTTAAAAACTTGAGAGAAGTAAGGAAATTATAAATACTAACCGTAGTAAGCTCTGCATTGATCCATTATTGTTTTGATGTTTTGGTACCCACTTGCGTTTATAAGCTGTTGGAACAAGGCTTCAAGTTCTGGAGAAACTTCAGTAAATTTGCCTGCTTTGCACGGTCTTTTCCTTTCTTTAGCCGTGTGCCTATCCAGCCCGTGCTTCTTGCCGAAGCGTTTTCCGCAATTTTTGCATTGGTAGGCGTTCATATGTCTCAGAGAATCCTCCCTACAACATGGTTAATACTAATAACCTTGGAAGTTATAGCAACGACATATAATAGGTAACTCACTTGACTTTGGCGCAGGTCTCAAAGCGCGATTTCGGCAAAAATGGGCAACTCTCACCAAGCAATGCACACAGGTACCGCTGTCTCTCCTTCTGCCGCTCCGGCACTGCCCTTTTCCGCCCAGTCATAATCCCATCCATTGCATTTCTTGGGGACATAGAATCGCCCCTGGGAAGACCCTCGACGCCATTTTGGGAGCATTCGAAGTCCATAATGCGTTGCAGCCAAAATGAATCAAAGAAGAGATTGTGTTCTTGGTCACGTGAAGTGAAGTCCAGAATAGTGCGATTGAAGAGCGCACCATGGACGTGAACATCGAAGTTATAGTATTTCAGGCCAGCCACGAATCTCCTTTGTTCTCGCGCCCATATTCACCTATCCATCCGAGTACCCTCCGCTCCTCCAGTGGACTGTCCATCAGGGCTTGCGTGCATTCAACAACTGTGACCTGCTAGGCCGAGTATTGCCCCGTTTCTCGGACTCAAGCTCATGGACTACACATCGTAGCATCTCCTGGTGTGGAGCCACACGGAAAGAATCCATGATCAGTTTTTTTAGTCCCGAGGTAGGGCGGTAGAGCTAATATCCAATATTACATTCTTATTCGTTATGTGGATTTCATCCTCCATAGTCGAGGATGTTGGGCTTGTGCTCAACGAAGAACAGAATCTCTCTATATATAATCAAAATCATCTACATAGCAAAAATAATTTAGGCCGCCATTGGGGCTGTTAGCTATACCCAAGTCTCCCAATTTGGATGGAGTTCGAGCGGAGCGAGGAACTTGAACAATAATTACAATGAATACTTACTTAGGAATCGATCTTGTTGAAACTCAGGGAAAACGGTCCTCGTTACCCGCCGCGAGGGTAACTTCAACCAGACTAGGGGTAATTACTCGGGCAATTAAAGACCGCGGCGTACGCTGAGTAAAAATACCCTCTGGGCATGAGAACAAAAACTGTGGGCCCTTTATTAAATTTCTGGAATTGCGGATTGCATGGGAAATGAAGCATATTTATGGGCGAACGCTCCTCTTTATGGTAGTCTTGTTGCAACCAGGCTATCTTTATGGTGCTAACACATGCATATGCGTATCGGTATTAGACTAAACCAACATCAAGTGTATGTCGATAAGCTCCGTTTCGGCAAGAGGATTTCGATACCCTGAGACCGAACCCACGCCGTCCCACGGTGAATTGAAGGAGTCGGATCAGTCAATGTGCTTGCTGGAAGTTCTTTCGTAAATACCTGCACCAGTATACTTGAAGGGGGGTCCCAAGTTATTAACTAGTTCAACGTTATCATAGAGTTTAGAGCCTCTCCTAATTATAACCAAGTAGCCCTGTAGCTGTGCAGACAGGCAGCAGCTGGTTGCTGTTATCAATGCACTGCTTCATGTTTGAAATCAACACCGGTTAGATCGATCAACTGCAAGCACGTACGTCCACATTATTTCAAGGACCAGCTGCATGCGTAGCCTTGAATCCTCAAAAAAAGTAAGAATACCCTACTAACGCTGCAAGTAAAGATATTTTAAGCTGCATTATCGGGTGGACCATGCCTGCATAAGTACGAAAGCTCAGGGGTTGGCTTCTATATAGCCAGTCAAGAAATCCGCACTAGTCTCCACTTTACACCTCGTCCTGAGCGGGGACTGCGCGCATGCCCTGTGCAAGGAATAGCGAGGCTATCACCAATATCGAAGTTAAAGTCGTTGGTCCAGCGCGTGTTTCCAACGGAATGCTACCAATCATGCCTAAGAAGTTGCTCTCCTCGAATTTGCACATAGCACTCGAGACAACCGATAACCGGCGATCAGTAAGTGACAGTAACCGGGCGAGGAGATTAGGTGAGTGTATCAGTACCGGTGGGTACAATTGCAAGACCTTGAAGGTATTATTTTGATATCTGGCTTCACGCATACAATGTCTTAACGCATGGATCTAGCCTCTTCAGAAGCGAGAATCCCTGACATTTACCCACTAGGCTACTCTATCGTTCAGTCGCCAAAATACTTCCAGGGGGAATATACTGCGTAACATCTAAACTCCAGCTCCATAAATATGAGAACTGAAGTGGGGTCATGATCAGTGGCATACAGATGGAGAACTTTAAGGACTAATTTTGGCAGATTACATCTGAGTTCCATGAAACTTGTGTTGTCCATTACTCCAACATGGATTGATATTTACAGTACCTCACAATTGGATCCTGTCAAATTAAACAGCCCTACTCCCCCAACAACGGTTGCAGCCATGGATTATTGACATTCTCCACCTAATCGAGTGCCTTCTCGGCTACCCAAGGAATCCCTGCGAATAAAACAATTTCGGGTGGCAGGTGAGGGATATAGTATGGTCATTGATTCATATGGGTGGGGTAGCCTCGTGAGATGGGGTCTATTGTATGTACGTTCGTTATGGCTCTTAGGTCTACTCTCTGCTATGTACTATTCCATATCAAGAATAGATATGTTACATGTGGGGGGATGCGCGCAAATACATTTTTACGAATCAAATTACAGTTGCATCGATGACAATGAGCACGTTGAGACATGCGCATGCTCGCAATTAAAAGACCTTCAAGTTGTATCTCGAATTGGGCTACCTACTAGGTAGTAGGTCCACTCCAATGCAGCAATCTAATTCCCTTGCAGCAATCTGTCCTGATAAGGTATCGTGGCTACCAAATGAAAGCCTCCAGCTAGTCTAATTTTATCCAGGATCGGCTGTGGTGTGTACCGGTATACATGCGGATGTTTCAATCCTCGGATTAGTCCTCGGCTCGTCTACTTAGTTAGCCTGTTTTGACAACAACGATTTAACGTTCGACGGAGCCGATAAGGGTTACTAAGCCTGTGTGAGCTCTATAGGGGCCAGAACACAGTAGTCTGGTTCTGTAACCAGACTAGGTTCTGTCGCAGCTCAAGTTGACAATTTTAGGCTTAGTGCCCCTTTAGTCTGGTTGCATGACCCCTCGCAGGTGCCCCTTATCGGCTCGCTACGTTAGCTGGAACAGAAGCTGTGCATGTTACGGCACGGGCCGATAGAATGCGTTATCGCGATTTTTAATCTACATCACGATTATACTAGTACCAAGGTGAAGAGCTCTCTGCCAAAAAGGTGATCGGAATGTTACATAAATGTTAATCAACTCATCACTTCAATGTGGTTATCTTGTGATGCCATAAGAAACTCTATACAATCTTAGGTTATAAACTATCCATCTCTAAGTGTTTTATTGTGTAGATTTAAAAGATTTTCATTAATCCACCACCCAGGTTGAACTGGCTTGAAACGGATTAGCGTTATATACCGTTACAATGCTTGGTATTGATGCATGAATCCTTTGGGTGTATCAGGAATTATACCGTGAATACAGATCAGTGTTTGCAACATATTACAGTCAACTAAATTTATATATATCTCAGAATTTCCTCCAGTCAGGGTTCTTGACTTCAATTTTATTCCAACCAATCATATCTCTTACCACAACCACATCCTCGTTATTTTTTCCAGTCGGAGCTTTTCCAGGGTCTGAAGAATATTATTTATCTGATAGACGTATACTTGTAAATCTAGATAAGCAACCCAGATAAATATGGAGAGCAATCTTTTTCCCTAGAATGGTATTATCGTGCCAATTGCGACCAAGACACGAGACGCATTACCGGTACTGTTAGGTACTAAAGGACATTCAAACAAGCTGACACCAGATAAATTTCAATTCAAATATACTCCGTACATAATAGAAATCTAGCCATTCCTAGCAAGGCTCTGGATCTACGCTGGCCAGTTAAAGCAGGCTCGCCATTCTATGCATGTATGCCTGCCAGTCAGCTGAACATACGTATCTTGCCACAATCAGTATTACACCCGTTCAACCGAATATATGTAGGCTTGAACTGATAAAGTATATAAATGGTAGGTTATGATGATTAATTCCATAGTTATATATTCACCATCAAAATATAGTGAAGCGGTATGAACGACATAAATTTGAGGTTTTTGCTATCGAAAATATTGTTAATGGACATATTCCTCGACAAGATAGACATGCTACAGATGACCGACGACTTTTATGTCTTGTTGTGCGAAAACCTCATCCTAACCGCTATGTGTTATTAACCACATATGACTATTCGATCAACACTATCCAACTCGTGAGCTACAACTCATTCCAGACTTATTAGATGCACCTAATATTCGAATTTTAAAGGAATTTAATATTTTTAAATTCTGACTGTGCATGGCCTGATATTGCGCAGCAATATATCACACTTCGTGAAGTTTCTGCACTTAATTTATATCCTGAAGTATGTATGTCTTCCACATTCTGTATTAATTTTCCACCTAGACTTACATTGTATATCAGAATTCCTGCAAGCGCAAGGGGAAATGCCAAACCCGACAATGCAACTGTATTAAATCCGATTTTCATTGTAGCAGCCGCTGCCATCCATCATATAGATGCTTGAATACTCCTATCGACCAAGATGCACAGTCGCAATTGGACTTGGAAGCGGACTTGGAAGCGGACTTGGAAACAGACTTGGAAGAAGACTTAGAGGACCATATGGTATTTCATTACTAAGTACCATTCATGTTCGTCGGTACTGACAAGTAAGCGTAGTTAGTGATATTTCATTATTGAGTACAATTCATGTTCATTTTATTTACATTTTTATCTTCTCACTGAATTACTACTTTTGGTTATCGAGGACAACCCGTGATCTGTCCTCCGGAGGAATTTCATTTTTGCATTCACGGGCAGGACGTCCCATTCGCGAATCAGTAAAATTCCCGGGCAGGACATAACATATGCAAGCAGAGCTACATGTCGCCCTGTTTCCTCATGCTTTCCGCACTTCCGACGAGTTGGTCAACATCACGCTTCAGTACTGTCGCCAGGCTTGCAACTTTCCTTTCCCAGCCCTGCACTGAGAGTAGTTAATCAGGGGTTTCCGGTTCCACTGAATTGCCCTTCCCATCCCGGTCCCTTGTCCGTGCCGCTTCCATTGCCATCCGTCGGGTTTTGACTCCCGCCGATTTGGCTGACATCGACCCGATGTCAGTACCCAGGCAGTGTACCTTCCGGTTGATGGTTTTTTTTTTTTTTTTTTTTAAATACTCATTACTCCTATTCAATCCCAGTAAGGGGACTATGAGGAGCCACCCGGAAACCCGGGTGGATTCAGGACAAGGCAAGTTAATCTGCCAGGTCCGCCGCGCGCAGAAAGCAAAGGACTAGATACTTCCGGTTGATGGTGGCTCTTCATGGACTTCAATTGTCGGCACCAGTGCCATTGGGTCTTGAATATTCCGAATATCTATAGTTACAAAGAGTAGCCAAATACTCTCTCATACCCCGAACTATGTCCTCCATCTCGTTCAATCCCTAGTATTTATCTCAAGTCACACTTCCTATCTGAATAGGAAATACTATGCAACTCCGTAATATTCCAATTCTGGTCCCTTTCTTTGTCGTCCAGGACTCGTCCTTACCTCCACAGCGCTGCTCGCCAGGCACGCAATAGTACACCGGCAATGCCCACATCAATACGACTACTACTCTAACCCCAACACTAACCGAACTCTTGTGCTCGACGGAGGAGAAGCTGTGTGTTGATCCACATGAAGCTTGTTGCAAATCAGCCGACACTTGCTGCTCCTGCCCCCACGCTATCATTTGCTGTGATATGACTGCTGGGACAATCTGCAGAAGACCTCATACGGCGAATATGTCGATGCAAACACATCTCGAGGCTGCTCCTGAAAATGATCTTCTCGGAGATCAATTGTGAGATACTTGGGGTGTTTGCTGATTCTAGGAGACTGAACCCGAAAAAAAAGACGGGAAAAGTGTCAGCTATATATCGACGCTGAGCGATTTAGATTCCTCACATTGAGAAGCCATGCTGGAGATCTCCAGAGTTTATTCAGTCTCCAGAGTTCATACAGGCTCAGGAAGTACAGATGATATGAGCGCGAAGGACGGAATAGGAATCAAAATTTTCTGCGAAAGCCTATATCTATATAGCAACATTAAAGTACCTAATGGCCCTAACGGACAAAAAAAGAAGCGGGATGCAAAGGAGCTTAATACATCTGCAACAGTTCAAATAAATCATCTTTCCCCACAATAACTGCAAGTTTCAAGCTAAATATTCACAAGCTCTGTCTATTTTTTTCTTTTCGGTCAGTCCACGTTATTCTCGCCGCATTGTTTGTGTGAGCCTGCCTAAGGTGTTAGTGTTTAAAGGGATTCTTAGGTCTACTGGAACTCACTCTTCCCTATTGCTGTGCAAACACTTATACTTTTGACTGCAATCCACGCCCATCTTCATCGCTCACCTGGTTGGATCTCCCTGCGCCTACCCTATATAGTTAGTTACTGGGTAAGGGTTCTGTTGACCTAGTCGTCGTCATCCCGGCGGCGACTAAAAGTGTACCTTTTTCGAGCCTTGATCGCCACGACCTCCATCGTCTTCTTCTGATATTCCCGGAGATATGCCAAATTTTCCTCACTATAACTCGCTCCGTTTGGAGTAGAAAACTGCTCCATGGTACTAGCGAATAAGCGTTTGAATACAGCTTCTACGAAATCTTGATGCCAGTCATCGACACAAACCAAGCTAGGGTTCTCCATGGCCAGGATTTCTTGTCTCATGATATCCCTCATGGTGGAAAACCGACCGGCCCAATATGCCGTTGAACAACGCCACTCCAATGGCTCTATGTTCGGGGTAATGTCATTAATATGACTCCCGATACCTTCAGGCGCCTATAACGAGATGAGCGATTAGCCGACATTCTAATTTGACTAGATAGTAATTGACGGCTGAAATGCCTTACATCGCTCCGAAGTAACCTCACAATGGATTGCGGGCCGGCTCTCGTCTCCCTTGAAAGCGGCAGCAATGACATGTCGGTTTTCCTGTGCGTGGCATCAATCATACTGCTGCCACACGTCTTAACGGGACTCTTCCTAACCATTTCGAGACTATTATTTGTCGGCCAAGGTGGGAAGCGTCCCCCGTCTGGATTCTGGTATTTATAAGTCTCCTCTGGGTTTGATTTTTTTCGGTAACCTTTACTGACTGGTAACTTGAGATTCTCCGTTGCCTCTGAGACCCTACGGCGAACAACTCCTGGGGTTTTTGGATTATAGATATTGGACTGTTCAGTTCCAGCACAGCTCTGTCGACGCTGAGTGGTACTTGGTCCCAAGGGAGGTGCAATGTCTTCACTAGGAAGTTCTTTCCCCTTCCCTTGGAAATACTGCCGCAAGTTCAATTTTGAATTCGAATACCACCCCTTCAGCACAGGCCCAGACGGCTTATCATCTAGTAGATCGGCACCAGAAGTGGCTAATGGGGGATAGGTAGTTTTTGGTTGTTGGAGGTCTTTCGGTATCCCAGAACCGAGTGCTTCAAATTTCCTCACTTTCTCCAAGACGGTACCTGTCCTCTTCATGAAAATCCGCTTCTCCTTCTCGACTACCTGGGTGGCACCCCCTTCTTCTATCTTGTTCGCAACCTTCGAAGTATTATTGCCCCACGAAAAGTTCCTAGTGCCTAAGTTCCTTATATACCCCAGAGATTTACTCGCTTGCTTTCCAGGGAGTGATACATTTGACTTCGATGCCGCTTGAGGGCTACATTTTGATTCAACACAGTGTGAATATGTGTACTCTTCCACCAGGGGGGAACCCTCAGTAGTGGCCCTTAGACTACAAGTTTGGTTCCTTGGCCTTCTCATAAGGCGCAGTTGCTGGTTAGTAGTCGATCTGGTTTGCTCAACCTGGGAGATTGGTTGATCCTCGGACAATCGACCTTGAGCCCTGATATGCGACTCAAGTGTTGCCTCTTGGCCATTGTGATGCTGTTGAGCTACCAGATCGGTCCTATATTCGTCCTGCATCGGCTTGTTCCTCGGCTCATCAACTTGTAAATATCCTGTTTCTACGACATTTGCTTCAGGCCTCTGAAACCTTGATGATACCTTGCGCTTATAACCGTCATGAATGTCGTGGTTTTGCACAGCGGCCAAGCTGAGCCCCTGGAGGGGTATATCATCGTCTGGGCCCAAGATATGAGACCGGCTATTTTTATATTGCATGGTGAAATACATTGGCGTAAGTGCCTCCTCGGATGTCACCACAGGGCTGCTACCAGCCTCTTCTTTATCGCGACCCATATCCCTTGAAGTTGTCACTTCTCGCCTCCTCGGATTGCTCTGAATCAATGGTTGAGATTGAGCGGCATCGCGGCGTCCAAACAACTTGCGTGGAGGCAGAGAGTCGGTTGCTGTTCCTTGTACTGGTAAGCGAGATCTGAGATGTTGTTGTTGGCGTTGATGTTGTTGTTTACTTTCTAATGGGCTCACATAGTCCGCAATAGCAGCGAACCGAACCATGGCCGGGCGGGGGAGTAGTCGCTCAGGGCTCGGTGTTTTATTATACTGCTCACGGAGTTCCGCCATCAGCGGGGATTCGAAGGAGGAAGCCGGTTGAGGTGTGGAGCCTGCAGCCGATGGCAGAGACACGCCACAAAGATTAGGACGCCGGTGGTGAGGTTTTGCAGGCTTCTGCCCGGGCCTGTTGGACTCGTCCAGATATCGACCTCGCTTCGGTGGATCTTTGGGTGAAGCAGGAACGATATTCCGACCCAAAGTTTTCGAGAGTGGGGTGATGTAGTTGTTTGTTTGCCGACGTGCAGAGGCTTTAGGCCGTTGTGGGCTACGATTGAGAGAGATTTTCGGCTTTGGAAGCTTAGAGTGTGTGTGCAGGCGAGAAGACATGTGGGATAAGGAAGGGTAAGTTTGTATTGGGCTTTCAATAGTGGGCTGATTTTTTGGAGGTGAATGTGGGATGGAGAAAACATGAGTGGTGATTAGGTTAGCTTGTGTAGAAGTTTGTTTTGACCAAGATTATGACGCTTGTAGCAACAGGAGACATGGATTTGTTTACATCCTGAACTTCACGTGCAACTCTAAACTGCAAACTTTTCTTTCTGAATATCCCACGCATCACTCCGGCTTCAGAGTATCTCGCAGACCCTCAACCTGCAAAAGGTGCCAATGCTCAGAATCCATTCAGCAACTCGTCCTGGCCTTAGGCTATATGCCAACACTGTCTAAAAAATAATTCAATTTATTGTTTGAATTCCATGAACTACCTACATTACCACGATGCCAAGACTAGCATGTAGCAAAACCAATGTAAGCAGGTATATTCATCAAACGACCGTTGAATAAACTTCCTCATTTCATTCCAGGGCTTCAAGCGATCACCACTGCAGAAGGTCTCAGAAACAACTTGCCAGAGCCAGACGAGCCAATCTAAGAACTGCCAACGCCTTAGGAATCATGAGGGTCGATTGGAGCCGACACGCTTTCTCAGCCTACACCTGGGTCAAGATTAACCGCGGTCCCTTCAACTCCAGCCTCCATCACATAGGCAGAGCAGATTCCCCCGAGTCCCCCTGAGCGGCAACCCTAGTGAGCACGGATCGCATATAGTTCCCGAGTGCCCTGGAGAAATATCAGAGTTCATTGTTGGAGCGACAAGGTGGGTGGACCTGGATTGCCCGATCTGGAGGAAGATAACGATGGAGAGAAAGCGTTGGGTTGTTATTCTCCGATATCTACCCGAAGGGGCTCAGCAGAACACGCTTAAAATTATACTAGCCAATGAAGGAAAAGTAGTGTCTTGCTGACGTGGCTTGTGCCAACCAGACTACCCGACGTGAAGGGCTTCTTTATGACCCTACAATTCTCATAAGATTCACACCTTTCCAAAACATCCAATATTTGCTGCAAACTTGTATTTGAGTAATTTTATCTACGCCTATCCGATTCATTATTTCTACAACATAGCCTTTTTTTGCTGTAATCGCTCTATAGCCGAAGTGCGTGAGAATTCACTCTGATAACTCTCTCGAAGGTTTCAATGTCTACTTGAACCGTACCGACACCTCCATACCACTCTGCTAACCTCATTATCTAATGAAATGAATGGAGATTTGGACGCTTGTTTTGTTTGTTTATGGGTTTTCATATCTCTTAGAACGAGAGCTATCTTTCCTCGTTTTCTAATTTTTCGTTTATAGGCAGATGGCAATAGCGAATGGGTTTTTCTCTTTTTTTTTTTTATAGTCTATACCCGCGATCGACCTAGGTCATGAGGGGTTCCCTTTGAAGGCATTCGGTTCCAGAAGCGGGTCCGGCCCACAAGCCTAGGAAAAACAAAGGAAACCTGCCACAACGAATAGCGGAGGGTTATTGCACTGCCAATCAGACTCATTGTAGTACTCTTCTACAAGCGACTCAGCCCCTCATGATAGTATTATAAGTTCCCAGGCTCAATCAGCATTTTCCGAGTACAAATGAACAACCTATACTGGATGATAGCCTTCAGTGCGGACATAACAGCTAGTTTATAAGGTCGAATTGCATAGCGCAGTAGGTAGTGGTGTACATAGAGAGCATCAATAAATATTCTTTTGGAAAGGCATTCGCGCTGATGGTATTTGCATTGATATGATATTCTGCGTACTCGCGTATTACAATGGATACGTTCGAGAATAATAATCTCATCATGACGAACCCCCTTTCTGCCAGAAAGTCTTTTCCGCCAAACAGTCATACATTTAAAAAAGGCAACAGGAAAAAACCTTTGTTCCAACCAGACTATTTGTTCCGCGCCTCCGTCTAAGATAGGGAAATTCTTAGCGTGTTCCGCCTGAGCTATTTTCCGTATTAACTTGCTTGACTGGTAGCTTGTTATACCATCTTGAAGGATAGTGATTATTTTATTATATCCTTTCTCATAAATTTAAATCAGGCTCCTACATTAATATCAATACTAGTTAGTACGCTCTGATTTTGGTTGACTCCCATTGCTTTCAGCCTTATTCTAGTATATTATGTACACCGTTCAATTTCTCGTTATCTCGGAGGATGTTGATGTAACTTTGTGGTAATTTCTCAAGTTGGCATGCATTTGCTCCTGCTTGCTCAACTGTCAACACACAGAGCTTTACCAATAGGTAGGCACTTGGAGTTAGTTCGATATGAATCTGCTCTTAGCTAGTATTAGGATACGGTTGTGGGGGGCTGGGCTCGGTACCTCGCCCTCATACAGGTTTAGGTCAACACCTCAATTGAATTACCCTCAATTCCCATTCCCAACCATTCAATCCTTGTTGCGCGTGAACACGTCTAGATACACTATATACATCGAAACCCATCAAGGTCAAATTGTGACCTTGGAAACGAATATTACTAATATATATTTACTTAGATTGTATCTGCACGAAATGATTTCGACGCCCTCACACCTGATAGTATAACGTCGGAAAAGATCTCGAGAAGAAAACTTCACCAAAACTGTACGCGGAAGAATAAGATAATTCAATACTGCCTGCGCATCCAGCGGACATTTCTACCGAGTGGTAACACCAATAGCAACGCAGGGTCATAATAATATCACCCTTCTCATATTATCTCAGGTACCTAGATGGGGTAGACCATATGGTAGATATACTCATATATATTTATACTGTCCTTGTAATCATAAAGAATCGAACAAAGCCTTTTGCGCATCGTGAGCATTAGAGCCCTCTCGGATCAAGCCATGCGCTGATATTTGGCAGATACATATCACCTGGTGCCTCCTGACACTGTTCACCAAAAGTATCAGCCTAGGTAGTTTTCAAAAGAAAAAAAAGGTATCAACCTTATTAGTACCTACATATATCGACTAATGCATGCTGTGCATGCGCGAAACCAGAACACACGTGATGCTGATATTAGAACAGTCTTGTCTAATCACTAAGAAGCACGAACTTGTAGATCTTTATGGCGGGCCTTACAACCCCGCATGTTACCCATTGGAGGTATATATATTTCAAATGTAAGGGTGTAAATGCTTATACGACCTACCAGCGTTGACAGTCATACAACTTTGGTAAACAATCTCAACCAGCAACTTTTACCAGAAAGGTTGGATATTCTCATTTTGTGGCCAAATTTCACCAAGGGAATTTTCCATTTTGAAGGTACTTAGGCTCCACTTGAGAATCTCAAATCCGGGATTTTTGAAACCTATTGATAGCAAGTGTCGAGTTCCAACAGCGGCGTTTTATCAGTTACTTCAAACGTTTGCGATATGCTACTAGGACCTCTCGAGGTAACTCTCGGTGGGCAGGGCAACACAGAAGTCACCGGTGCTGTCACGGAGATCGTAATTGACAAAAAATTAAGAATCTCCTTCCATCGAACCGTCCGCGTACCAGACGACAATAAGCAGCATGAATTACCTCCCAACCTTGGATGCTTCCCCCTCTTCAATGTGGCAGCGTTCAAATCGAGTTTACCTCAGGACATGGTAGAAAAAGGCGGAATGTTTTTACCTATGTATCAGCGAGAAGCAATGTGGATGCAGTTCAATGGATACCAGGTTGACAATAAGGAACCGTATGCAATCAGAGTTTTCGTTGGTGGGATAAATGGGATTACCGGAGAGCCAATGGTCCCCGATATGAGCACATTATTGAAGGCGAGAAATGGTGTCCCCCCCAAGCAAGATTATGTGGTTGTCCCACCTCAGCCTTGGCTCGATGGTGTTGCCGTAGCACCAGGTGAGCATTCAAGATCACATATACCTACTCACAATAATTACCACTGAGTCGAGGTAATTGAAAAAAAACTAACCAAGATGAGCACCAGGTTCTGTGAGGCAGTTTGTTGCTATGCCGGCTGGAACTGGGTACAATATCGAACATCAAATGACCGGCAAGGAAAACGTTGGCGGCCTTCAACTCGAAATTATTCCTGCCAAAAAGCGCATCATTCCAGATCCACCGGCACCGCGCCCCTCGCACAGTACCTTCAGTTTTGGAAATCAGAGTCAGGGGACGTTATTCCAAATTTTTATTAAGACGTTGACCGGAAAAACAATTACCCTTGAGGTTGAAAGTTCAGACACAATTAAAATCATCAAGTCGAAGATCCAAGACAAGGAGGGCATCCCCCCAGACCAACAAAAACTCATTTATGCGGGTCAACAACTACTGAATGATAGTTGGACAGTGTCAGATAGTAAAATCCTCAAGGAATCCACTCTGCACCTGGTCTTGCGCCTTCGTGGTGGCTATTCACCGCCTGAGCCACTGACTATGGGCCTAGCTGCTGGTGGCAAAATCAACCAGAACATTCGAGAAGACAAGAATCCAGCGGATATATGGGACGCTGGTCGCAGTAGGATCATTAATATACAATTTATCAATGCTGTTAGGTTCGAAGAGGTCACTGGCATGCTCATGCCCCCGACTCCGATATCAGTTCAAACGTATGCCAAGGCTGGGTTACCGTTTTTCCAGTTCCTGAACGAGGATTCTTCGGTAATTTCTGGAGACTTTGGAAAGCTTAGGTCTGTGGCTCAAATTGATCGGGCCGCACTTGCCTCAGCCAATAAAGATACCATCTATCATCCAACAGTACCTCAAGTTTGTGCTATCTGCTCAAAGACTCTGGCTGACTGTGTGTAAGTCACATTGTTCCTATTCTTGTACTTGCATCTCGGGTACTAAAGCCCCATGAATACTGTACTTTCCTTACGTGTGTGCTTTTCTACTGCGGCCCTTGTGCTTCCAGCCAGCAACTGATTTAAGATGTTTAATATAGCATTCGGCCTTGCAACCATACAATTTGTCGTAACTGTGCAACTATGACCCGCACAGCAACTGGAAAGATTTGTACTTTCTGCAAAAAGGCTGTCGTGCGGCTTGTTGGTGTAGCTGCGCCAATGATGGCACCAAACTTTGAAACCTTGAACATGACTTTGCCTGTGATTTTGATGGAGGTTAAGGATCGCAGAATGCCATTCAAGAGTATCAATAACAAGCAGGAAGCCTAACCATAGCTTACCCACAATAGTCTGTGATGGGGCGAGTAAGTGAAGAGTTAGGGTATTGCAAATTCATGTTGTTTCCTTTACTATCTTCTTCTAGGATTATTCATCTTTTGTTGGTATACGTCCTTTGTTTCCTGGAGAGGTATCTTGTCTTGTATGGAGGTGTGGTAGGGAGCGGCCCGAAGGTTGGGCAATCGCCCTGGCCTATCCTAGGGGATGGATACGAGTAATGGTTTACCAAAATCAACAAAAAAGCTATTACTAGGGACGCCAGGAATGCATATGGGCAATGAACTTTTGGTAGATATTCAAGTAGTATCAGAATCAGATTAAGCCTAGGCACGAGCCTGCTCGCACACAGTGACCAGAATCAGAGACTATAAAGAATAAGTAGATACTGAATACGCTATAGGTATATCTTATATGAGGTAGAATTCTCTTGTGTTGTTGGCAAACGATGGTGGTGATGTCGGAAGTGCCGGAATTGTGCATTCGTATTGTGCTGCTACTTTCCATGCAAAGCGAGTGCAGTGTGTACAGTAAATGTGGTGATGTCCTAGCTGATCCCGAATAGACTTTCGGATTAATAGTTTTCGGCCATGAAGATAGTTGTAGAACCGGCGGGAGCCAGCTCCAGATACTGTATAGCCATCCTGTAATTCCTGGTATCGGCCCACAAGGGACGCGATAAAATTCCTGAACTGCTGGCAGATTGTGTTGCCATTTAAGCGGATATAAGGTAGCCTGGCTCGTCTCGTGCCCAGCGACCTCTCCCAATGAAGGTTCCGTCAAAGGTTCCAGGCCCCTAAGGCTGACTGCGAGTACAGACTTTAAAAGAAGAAAAGATTGTGAGGTCAAATGAAGCATATATGCACTTATTCAAATCTAATCTACGCAAGTCTGTAATTGGTGGCTCGCATAGGTACTCATACAAATACTGATCTTTCATGTGTAATTTTATATAGTCTTGCTAAAAAAGAATTGTAGCAGCCTAGCCCTTTTCAGTACTTGTTTATGGGTATAACTTAACGTAGTGTTCTTACCTCCTGTCACATATCGACTTGAAATTAACGAATAAATTGTTGGGACTGCAACGTATTTGAACAGCCTCACACCCTGGGGTACCTTCGGGTATTTCACTCACCTAGGGCATAGGTAAATTCTTCAAAGCTTAAACGACAGTCCAGCCTCCCATGCTACTTATGAATGTATGGTATTAAGTGACATAGTGATAAACTGTTCCTCATTTGCGTATAGAGATAATCAATCTGTCCAAGCTGTAAATCTACTCAAGCCATAAAATCAATTGCAACAAGACATCGCAAGGCCAAATACCAATAGTCATAGCTGGGCCGAAACACCTTAGAAATCAAGAAAAGGAAACGAACCATCAAAATTCTGGGGGATTAGAAACCTGTCGACTTCCAAAAAGACGCAAGTACGTAGTGCTAGCCTGTCAGAAGTATATCTTCCCCCACCATCTGTAAAGTGCCTTCAAGCTGCAGCCAGGCCCAAGACTCCAAATCCATTTTAATCAGTAGAAATGAGATGTTGATCCTCGTTGAAGTCACTCAATACAAAGAGCACCTTTGCCATATCTAAATGTCACTCTTCAGGCAGCAGGTTGATTCTTAGGGCCCCGCACAGCAAAAGGTATCCTCGGGGCCACAAGAATGGACAGTATAAGGGCCGCACAGAGAAATGGTGTGCAGATTAAAAGAGATCACAGGATGCGAGTGTGATTGTGGGGAGTTGAGCCAGTTATTGTAGTTTTTATCTGCAGGACTTAGGTTTGTTTGGTGGAATATGACTCCCGAAGACCGATCTGTTTTATATTACGATCACTTGAATACACATGCCATGATCTGATTTCGAGGACGAGAAGTATATTTTGAGCTGCAAACCACAGGTTCGCGCCGGATCAGAAAAAACAATGAACATACTGTATGAATTCGAGCATAAATTGAACCTTATATTTCGTAAGTTTATGCAAGGTGGTTATAAATTAACATTTAACTAGCTTTCGCTTTATGCAAATTCTCGACGACGTCACCTCTTGTCCCGTATGCAAACTCCTTTCCTACCTTCCTTCTTTCACTAGAATCTTGAAGTGCTCGAGATTGAAATATATCATTGTCTCATATATACGCAAGTATTCTACCGGTATCATAACCTCCACGGAAAAAACTTTTGTACATGTAGTTCCAGAAACAGGTTGGAGATATATATTTGAATGTTTCCGAAGTATGTGTCACAAATCTTAAAACGGCATCTGGCGCTTCGTGAGCATCAATATTAACAAATATATTGATAGTAAGGCCTCCTTGCGCTTCAAGCTACCATCCATTAACGTTTCACCAAGGAATATTGACAGTTCGCCTGTGTTCCTTGATAGCCTTCCCGACGTTCCACCGTACCCCATGCAGGTATTCGTATACCTAGCATTCCCCCTTTTCCACCTTGGGTGTAATCAATCATAAGAGAGAAGGAAGCCAGTTGGGTGCACTTGCTAAGATCCTATATGCCCTAGATCCAGCGACAGCGACCTTTACATGATTAATCACACGTTATTATCCTAAGTACTTACTCGCGAATATAGGAAACTAGGTTTAAGACTTGAACTCGGTTGGTTGTCTGCGAGCAACTATTCTGACAACAATATTGATATCCGTAGACTGGGACTAAGATTTGAAAATTGGGTGAGCAGATAACGTCCTCGGATCTTTATTCCTTCTTATGCCACTCATATATAGCCTCATACTCCGTACATACACATAACTATATCATAACCTTGGATTAGGTAAGTTTATAAGCCAAGATATATTGTCAGAGTATCACCGCCACCGACGTAAGTAGTGCTGCAAGTCAGTACACAATCCCTGCTGACGGAACTGATCCCGAGACAAACCTGGCAACCGGCTCGACCTGCCACTTGCGGCAGCATATAACAACCTGGCCAAGCCCCAGAGTACCGAAATGGAACTGCCGACTACGTGTGTCAGGGTTCTGGGGGCGCCATGAATTTAGAAGGCCACGAGAAATGCAACTCCATACGTATCTAGGTACAATTATAATGCCAAAAGGACCTTCAAGCAAATGTTATTACAAGCCCTATGCACTCCAGAGACAAAGCATTGTGCTGGTGAAGCCAAGAACATATTGCGTCGTCTAGATTCATGGTACACGCACTGTTGATCTAGGTACATACGAAATTGTAGGTACAGTAGATCATAAGGATTTGGATTTGGATGTGAATCCAGTCTGTAGGTGCAAAATTCATTCAGCTGACTCCTGCAAGTAAAGTACAGGTTTTAAGCATCCAACTTCAATGTTCGACCGATGTAGAAATACGGTACCTATTCAAAAAGACTGACAGCGAGGAGACCAACCAGATGCCACATGCGGTGTCCATGCACCAACTCAGCTGCTGCAATCCGGTCCGAGACATGATGCAAGTATGTATTCTAAAGCTGTAGTGTACAGTACACACCTCGCCAGTGTGCTGTCCGCAGCGATAGCTTATCGTACATGCTGGCCACGCGATACATATATAGAGTAGAGTACTTATCCACCAGGTGGTCTAGGTATGTTGGAGCGGCATTTTGCATTGCCACGCTGGGAATTCCCTACATCCGAAACGTTTTGATAGGTGATAACCTTACCGTACATGGGCAGGATCGGCAGCCCAGCCAACCAGCTAGTCTCGGCACCGACAGAATCCTTGACGTATCTCGCACTCCCAAACTCCCTCAGACAACAAGTCCAGCAACGGGGCACGGGGGCGGGGATCTTTTTCAGCGACGATGCAGATTTGGCATCTGCTAAAATGAGTTCCCAATTGGGCAGAGCGGACGTTCTGCACTGCATTCTACCTACAGCACTTTAGCGAGAATCAAGCTGCAATTGGTAGTTTGCGACGTACACACTGAGGAGTTCTCGTTCACAACACCAATTTTTATAGCTGCAACTGCTGCGATACAAGCAGAGCCTGAACATTTTCACGATTCAGGAGCTCCACTATCCAAACATGCCATGACCACCTATGTTCTTTACTTACATAGTGGTGCTTGAAGCAGCACCGTGGTTGTCGATCGCAGTGCTTGAAGCTCCGCAACCCTGATTCAGAGTGCCTATCCACGGTTATACTGGTATTGTTGAAAGCTTACTTCTTTTGGTTTTCTTTCCTTGTTTGCGGTGGCCAAAATACTCGAGGAAAGTTTCAACATACAATAGATAAATAAATGTACTGTACTACTAAAGCCGCCCACCGCAGCCACAACATGTTGTTCGAATTGCTCCACTGAGCGATGTGCTTGCTATATTTGACTCCGCCTCCTGGACTCGGGCTTCCTGCGCATGTCGCCACCGTGCAAGAAACGTGATATTACGTACAGTAGCCGTTCTGCACTCGGCTGCTTCACACTGGCCAGTGGCCCTTCATATAATAAACGGCCGTATGCATAGCACCTTGAATATGGGTCCCAGTAAACTGCTTGATCTTGCACTACTACATAGGGGGCTGCTAGCTTGGCGCGCTCCTCCACAGCACCGGGGATTGATTGCCCACACAATATCGCCCCCCGACAATCCTCTCACCCGTTCATCTCTCGTCCTCTTCCCGCCGGCGCCCCATTGATTTCTTTTCTCTCATCTTCCGTGCTGATTTTTCGCACTGGGGCACCACACTGGGTTCCCATCCAGTATCACCAAACCAAGGACGACACCGCAGGAATAGGTACGACTTCCCAGGAACGACGAAAGGACCTCCGGGATTGGGTGCAAAATAGAACAGAGGAAAAGGCTCTTTGCCTGCTGCGGCGCGTAGGAATTGTGGGAGACAGGGGCGGATTCCCCTGCCTGACGGACTGGGCTGCACTGGATTCAATACTCCAATCAGACCCATTGAATTGAATGTAAGAGATAGGCTTCCAACCTTTTCCTTTCTTTTTGTTTGTTTCCACTGCATTGATCCCCCATCTCGCGGGTGGACGACGGCACGATGCGTGTTGGGCGTGTCAATGGCGGGATATGCGCATTTGGGGGGCCTGGTGGTGCGGTAAGGTACTGTTGCAACCTTCCGTTCCACCGCCTCCCACCCCCCCCCCATCTGTTATCTATCACTCCACTCATAACAAACAACATTGAGATGCTTCCGAGCCGGATTACATATACTCCTGCATCGTCCACACCCTGTTGACTCCCTCCCTACTACACTGCTCGAAATCGCAAGACCCCACTGTCGTAGCCTCTCAAGTACTCCCTCGTTTGACTTCTGCCTCTGAGGACCAACTAACACAGACCTGCTTGCTTAATTATAGCAAACAAAGACTCGTGAGCGATGGCAGTCCCGGTACCATCCTTCCGGGGTGCATCCTCCTCCTTCGACTCATCACCACCGCCGTCATTCCCGGATGCAATAATACCCTCACTTCAACCGGGGCAAACACAAGTGCAACACTGGCTAGTCGTACTACACTACATCTATCCCCTGTTCCTCTTAGTCTTCTTCCTCGGCGCACTCACCTGGTGGGGAATCCACACTGCTTCGAAGAAACCACAACCAGCATGGGCCTCACCTCCGATAACTGCACGCTCCTCACCCGCTCGAGGGAGAAGTCCCAACAGCGGTCTTGCCAATAGGAGCGACATTAGTCGAGGAGGGTCAGACCTTTGCGATGAAGATGCAGACGATGAAGATCGTTTATCGGGTATTGTCACGCAAGGAAAACTTGGTGGCAAAATTAGCCCAGGGTGGGTTGGGCGATTGAGGGCGAGGTTTGGGGCGTGGTTTAGTGGGGATTTGGAGGACCATGAGGATGGGCCAAAGGGGAGATATGGGGGAGCGGGGGGGGGGAATAAGAATGTGGGCTTGACACCGATCAGGAAGGCGCTGCTAAGTTGGGGATTGGTGATTATCATTCTGTCGTTTATAGCGAATTCGGCAAATATTATCTTGCATGCATTGGTCAAGGCTGGATGGTGGTGTGGACAGGATGTGGTGGTATGTTTTAACCTTTACTCCTCTAAAGTTTATGGTCTTTTTGCACTATACGGCAGGATTGGATTGTGTAGCCTTGGTGATAAGCTGACGGGTCATTGCATTAGATCTCAAACATATCCTTGCTTTTCATCTACAGTCTGATTTTGCTCTCGCAGCTCGATACTAAACAATACCCGACTGTGCCACATGTTTTGACCTGGACTGTGGGGCTCGCTTTCGAAGTCATCCTTCTTTTGTTGAATTTTGTCAACCATGGATCCAGTGAACATCAGCTATCCAGCTACAAATATACTGCTCTTGGGATTGATATTTTCCGGATTGTCATTTTATCCATCTTGATTAGCGCTTACATTACCTTGGTAGTTTTGTCTGCAGAGGTCGAAGACGATGGCATTGAGGACGAGGATCATGAGGATAGCGATAGCGATGAGCAACCTGACGACGAGGATTACGATGAGAGCACTGGATTGCTGGCGCCGAGTGGAGTTAGTGTTAGCACGCAGAAGAGGAGGAGGAGGAGGAGAGCCAATGGAATTTATAAGAGAGGAGACTATGGGACTGTTACAAATGGGAAGGGCAAACTGAACGGAAAAGGAAAAGCCGGCCCCTCACAGTCAGAGACAGGTACTGCAGGATGGGCAAGGCGGAATGTCATCGGTGTTAGGCAAAGCTGGTGGGAATATCTACGTGGATATGCCGTAGGTACTACGCCATCCGCAAGGTGAGGATGAAGATGTCTAACTTCTGGTAATAGGTTTTCTTCCCGTATCTCTGGCCTTCAAAGTCTCGTTGGCTTCAGTTCCTCGCACTTATCTGTTTCATTCTGGTCACAGTCCAGCGCGTGATCAATATTTTGGTTCCTCACCAGCTCGGAAAGGTCACGGATCTTCTAAGTCAGGCATACGAACACCCTGTCGATCCCCGGGACCCGCCACAGTCCGCTTTGTCTAGGATCCCATGGATAGAAATCTCGCTCTATATCACCTTCCGCTTCCTCCAAGGTTCAATGGGGCTTCTTGGTGCTATCAGATCTACGCTCTGGATTCCAATTGGGCAATACAGCTATCAGGCACTCAGTACCAGCGCTTTCGAGCATGTGCACAGCTTGAGCTTGGATTTCCATTTGGGGAAAAAAACCGGAGAAGTGCTAAGTGCGCTGAGCAAGGGTAGTGCGATCAATAACTTCTTGGAGATGGTCACTTTTCAGGTTGTGCCTATGCTTGTGGATTTGGGATTGGCGGTGGCGTATTTCTTGTATGAGTTTGATGCGTATGTTTGGCAAATCCCCTCCAGTTTGTTTGGCGTTGTTCTGACTTGGTGATTAAGGTATTACGCATTGATTGTGGCAGTTGTCACTTTCTGCTACCTCTATGTCACTGTTAGGATGGCTCAATGGAGAGCGGATATTCGCCGGGAGATGACGAATAAATCTCGTGAGGAGGATGCCGTCAAGTAAGTCTTATATCTGTAGAGTTGTTGGCTTTCTTCACCACTAACATTTCCTCTAGGAATGACTCCATGATCGCTTATGAAACAGTAAAATACTTTAACGCCGAGCAATACGAATTCACACGCTACCGCAATGCCGTCAAAGCCTTCCAGCGTGCTGAGTACCAGGTTCTATTATCACTTAATGTTATGAACGTTAGCCAGAACGTTATGTTTATGATTGGATTGCTCGTTGCATGTTTCCTCAGTGCATGGCAAGTTACCACGGGACAGACCAAGGTTGGGAAATTCGTTAGTCTGTTAGCGTATTTGGCACAGTTGCAGGGACCGTTGAATTTCTTTGGGACGTTCTATAGGAGTATTCAGAGCTCGATGATCAATTCGGAGAGGATGCTAGAACTGGTAAGTGATTTGGGAGCTTCGGATACGGAGTATAGAGATAGGGCGCTAACATTGGGTTAGTTCAAAGAGAAGCCGACCGTAGTTGATGCCCCTCATGCGAAGCCATTGGGGCCGTGTATTGGGGAGATTAAGTTTGACAATGTCCACTTCTCATATGACCAGAGGAAGCCGGCGCTCAAGGGATTGACGTTTACCGCTTCTCCGGGAACTACCACGGCCTTTGTTGGAGAGAGTGGTGGCGGAAAGACGACTGTTCTCCGATTGCTCTTTAGGTTTTATAACATCAATGAGGGGTCAATATCGATTGACGGACAGGATGTTCGGGATGTTACTATTGACAGCCTGAGGGAGAAGATTGGCGTCGTCCCACAGGATACCGTGTTGTTCAATGAGACCATCATGTTAGTATTCCTAATTTTTCACATTCCCTACACTCGGTACTGACCTGAAATCCCTAGGTATAACTTGAAATACGCCAACGCCGACGCCACAGACGAAATGGTCTACGAAGCATGTCGTGCCGCACGTATTCACGATAAAATCATGTCCTTCCCCGACCAATACAATACCAAAGTCGGCGAGCGTGGTCTCAGGCTTTCCGGAGGTGAGAAGCAGCGTGTTGCGATTGCCCGTACGATTTTGAAGAACCCCCGAGTTATCCTCCTTGATGAAGCTACTGCTGCGTTGGATTCCGAGACGGAACAGCACATCCAGAAGGCATTGAAAGAGTTATCCGAAGGAAGGACAACCCTCGTCATTGCCCATCGTCTGAGCACAATAACTGGCGCAAATCAGATTTTGTGTATCCACCAAGGAAGAGTAGTCGAGCGAGGGACGCATGAAGAGCTGTTGGCATTGAATGGACGATATTCAATGATGTGGGCGAAACAGGTCAAGGCGGAGGCAAGGGCGAGAGAAAGTACAGATGTTGATGGATCATCTTCGGATGAGGGGCAAAGGTCGCCGGTGTCGAGTGATGGGGATGAGGAGATTGGGAACTTGAGTAGGGCGGAGACGGCAGCGACCATAGGGCAGGCAATAGCCGTACCGAGGAGCCAAGATGAGGTAGTGGGGGTGGAGGTAGTGTCGGTTAGTAGGAAGGATACGGTGACTCCACCTGGTGCTGGGGCGGTGGGGGGTAGAGAGGGGACACGTGATATTGATGATGGGTCGAGGCGTCCGTCGGAGTTGAGGAGGAGTGCCTCTGGGACGAGTTTGAGCACAGGAAGAGGAAGTAATTGGGGGCGGGAAATTAGGTGGGATACGACAGGGCTGAGGGAGGCTCTGAGGAAGAAGTAAGTGGGGATGTGGAAGAAGCTCGGAGGGGGAGAATGAAAAAGTTACTTGCACGACGATGGAAAGAGTAATAACATGGAAAAAAAAAAAAAAAGGTAAATCTTAATTAGGGTTAAAAGCAACTGAATAAGGCGTTGATTGGCTTATTCTACTTGCGTAAGTACTTTTTCATATCTAGCTTTAGCTTGCATTGGCATTGATTGCATTTACTGAGGTAGAGTAGAAATAGTTAGAGTAGAATAGGCAGAATAAAAAGGATGAGTTACAATTTGAAGTACTCCGTACTGTTTGTTGATGGGTATAAATATATGCAAGCCTCATGGAGTGGCGGGAATTGACTGGACTTGCATGGAAGATTCATCCTCGCAGAGGGAATCAGGGGTTACCTACTTGATAGGTAAGAGGAGAATATTACACGGTTTGTGTTATTATGACCCCTTAGATCCGGGATGTGAAGGTGAAGCTGTGCCACTGTGGGGCTTTCGATAGTTAGAATTGAAGCGATGCACCCTGAATGAGATTGTTCAACAAGTTTGAGTGAATTACATCACTCTACAGCCTTGGGCGAAAATGCCGGCTGATTGTCAGGAGGTTAAAGGTTAAGGCTTAAGGCGCGTTATATTCACCCAAAATTGCTTCAAAGTGGGATAACGCGGTGAGCCAATTGCCTGCTGAGTTTTCAGTCTGTGTAATGAACCGCGTCTGTGTAACGGTGGGGACGAGCTTAGCCGGGTCTTATATATAGGTATGGATATAGTAAAGTACATACATATGCGATTGGCAATTGACTGTGGTACATATACTTGCTATTATTTTTTCCGATTTGCATTACTATTAAGTCGACGACTCATACATGCAGCTCTCACAGCCGCAGTACTCTAAACTAGTCTGAAGACAGCCTGGTCGCGCCGCATGGGGGATAGCGCGCAGATGCAGGAATGAGTCGAAATGACCCCTCGGGGCTAGGGCGTTCGACCGGCCCGCGCTATTCCTCGCCGGGTTACTGTCGCTGCGGGCCTTGGGAGGGGGCCCCGAGGCAGACTGGCCGGTGCTGTTCCGGTACGGGCATCATTTCTGCCCGCTGCCCGCTGCCCGCGCTGCCCTCAATCCCCCCAAATCTCACCCCCTCTGAATAATATTATCTAATCTCGGCCCTCAGGTTGGCCCACATCCCCCCTCTTATAAATCCTCTCCAATCTGTCGCCTCTGCTCACTTTTCTTTTCATCCGCAGCCAACAACAGCAATCCTCTAGTATCATCATCATATCCAGCCATCCACAACAACTTGTCAGCAGTTGTTGATTCATCTTGACTCAACTGAGGCCACAGTCACCCAACCCCCACCACTCCCCCCTTCTTCCCCCACAGACCGGTCATCGCGCGACCGTTACAAAGCCGCGCGAATTGATCGGGCCCTAATCGGAAGCGATTCCATCCCAGGACCTTAACTTTTCTTCAAACAAGACAAAATGTCCGCCGTCGCTCACAACACACCCACCGTTTTCGCCGGCTTCACTGCCCTCGGATCACTATGCAACATCGCGCACTATTACGCGGGCCTACGACGATGCTCAGCAGCTGTCGAAGTCGGCTTCGGCTTCCCCGGCGGCAGCGCATGGCGTCGGCCCCAGTCCGCTGAGGGCAAGTCTGGCTCGGGATACGTTTAATTTTACTTCGTTGGGCGTCGACCACCACCACCAGCTGGCGGTGCGAGACGATGTTAATCAGGATTTCTTACTCTACCTCGATAATGATACTGCTTCTTTGTATACCGCTTCCCCGAAAAATGCTCCCCTCCGCAGCTTTAATAGCTCTGGATTTCCCCGCTCCGCCGGCACTGCCGGCGCTCTCCCAACCTCCGCCACCATAACCTCTCCTGCCACTGTGTCTACTACTGATACCACTGCTACCACTACCGCCACTTCCGCCGCAACTGATACTGGAACCACTGAAGACTTCATCTCCGCCATTTTTGACTTTGAGCAGTACCTGAGTGATTACTCTCCCTCGTCACAGTTCTCCGACCTAGACTACCTCTCCATCTCCCCGTCACTGTCGTCGTGTGTAGACACAGTCACAAATACATGCTCAAATTCTCCAGGCTCAGTCATTGTACCGGGGTTTGACCAGTCACCACCAATCCCAACATTGGGACTTGGTGGGTGTGACTCATTCGCCACTGACGGCTGGGGCCTTTTCACCAGTCACGCGGGAGGCCTGAACCTAGCAAATATATCTACTTCGGACGACTCTTCATCCTCGTCCAATACATCACCATTTGTGGCTGGCTTTTCGTTTGACAACAACCTGAATACTACCATTACATCTACATCTACATCTACATCTTCTGATACACCAGGGAATACGGCTATTCATAGTCCGTTGGATTCGTCATTTATTGACATGGGAAAAGTTAACGCGAAGGATATGTTCTCTGGTGAGTACATTCATGTTCTTGGTGTGCGTCATGAGGCTCGTGGTAGTGTAGGGGGGTTGCAGATGCATCTGATGCAGGTACGGGGTAGGGGTAGTGGTGCAGGTGAGCCTCAAGTTGAACGACATGGCGGCTCACCAATGCTTCATTTTCTACCTACTACTAGTGCCTGTGCTGAAGATAGTTTACATCTACAAGCTTCTTCCACTTCCATAAACACTCCATCAGTCGGCTTGTCACCTATACCCAGCAGCCCCTTCACGATGCATTATGATCATAGCTCATCATCATTCCAAAACATGAACAATACGGTTAACACTCTTTCCTCTTATTGTATAGACTTTGAGCTATTTCCAGAGAACGTCGTACCACAATCATATCATAATCATCAGAGTTTTCACACTAGCCGTGGGGTCTCCACCGCTACATCCACCCCAGCTAGGACTTCCCACCACATCACCGGGAGTCTAATCTCCCCCACTCTCTCCTCTGTTGGTGATAATGACTTCCCATCCATCTCCTCTATCTCTTACTCCACATCCACAAGCAAATCCACCCCAACATCCCGCAAACGCCCCACCCCAACCCTCCCTATTGAAGACTCCTTTACAACCCCCCCACTTTCTTCTAAGATCCGAAAGATTACTTCCTCGACATCCACTCCCAGCATGAAGAATCTTGATGAATCCCCTCGAGCAAGGTCTCACAGATCGCAATCACCAAGCCAGATCTTGGCATCGGCGGTAGCGGAGGATACGGTGGCGATTAAACGAGCGAGGAATACACTTGCTGCAAGGAGATATAGGCAAAAGCGGGTTGAGAAGTTGGAGGAGTTGGAGGGATTGTTGGCCGAGGCCGAGAAGGAGAAGGAGAGGTGTAAGGAGGAGGCAGTCAGGTGGAGAATGGAGGCGGAGAAGTGGAGGGGGAGGTATGAAGGCGTTGTTGTTGGTGGGGGTGGGGGTGGACAGAGTGGGAGGGCAAGCGATGGGAGGGAGTAAGAGGGAAGTGAGAGGTCGGGAGATGGAGAGTAGAGAGGGGATGGGACTACGGTTTGGGTATATAAATATTCTGTTTTGACTGATTGATTGATGGGTGGTGTTTTTCCTAACATATTTCTTGATTGATAGGTGTTTTATGTTTGTATTAGTTTTGCAAATGATTGAATGAAGAATCTCGTCTCTCATTACTACAAGACTACAAGTTCAAGTGATTGTAATGATGTAAGTGACTTTCTCACGACTGCTATGCAATTTTGTTAAGTTTATATAAGACGCAGGGATCTGGTAATTAATATCAAATCTGGTTGGGTGAGCGGACTGGGTGTTGAATTCCTTTTTCTTGCGGTAATATACCTGTAAAAAGATTTCATTAGGTAAGACAAAAATAAGGAATGCATGTGAGGGTAATCGACGTTATCACTTTACGATGATAGTTTGTATATGAACAGTAAGTAGCATATATTTTACAGCTTATATCTTTTTTATCTTTTACATGGCATGGCGAAATACAATGGATGGTGGTAGTTGTTACCCTCAATACAATGTACGGATGTACCGTGAATGGATATGGTACCTAAACCGAGTATGATCTAGTAGTATGATTCTAGGCATAAACGGATATAACTCAACAATTGTATTTATCAAACTCCCACCTCAGCCGCGTTCAAGATACTCTAGATGATCATTGCACGGTTCCTGTAGTTGCCATCCAATAAACCTTTTAGTGCGTTTTTTCTTTCCTGCAGGGAGGGGGCCTGAGATAATGGATGGTTGGTTGACGGGTACATGGTTGGCGTGAGAGAGATTGTCGGGTGGGGGGTGGGGCAGAGAAACACAGTAAGCATGTATGAGTCGGGATGAGTGATCGGGGGAAGTGGGTATATGGGTCTGACTCATGAGGTATTTAAGAATGGGTATTTCTGGATATGGATTGGGGGGAAGGATTAGTTGCAGTCGGTGTTTGGGCAGGGTGAGTTGTGGGGTTTGTAGATTGGAGTTTGTATTGGCTATAGACACGGAGACTAGGACTCGTGACTCGTGTATCTGGTGGTTCTAGAAACTCAATTGCTGCCGTTTTGGAGATTGATATAGTTCTATTCGAAATATGTAGTTGCTTTGGGGGGGGGAGTGGGGAGGTGGGGGGGTTTCAAGGTTATGCCTTGTGCGAGCCCTAGGGGGAAGGAAGGGGTTTGCTCACGATAGAATGAAACTACCGACATGATTGGTTGGGGTAGAGTAACAGATATATTACTGAGGCTTGAAGTCAGGCTTATAGTATACATAGGCACCTACATATGTGTGAGACCAAAAAAAAAACCCCCTCTAATGCCGAGGGTCCCTGCTGCAGGTGCAAAATAGGCTGACAGATTATATGTAAATAGATGGCGTATATGTATGCTGTAGTTACACACTCTCTCAGGCTGGTCAGTCAGGTTGGTATGTCCTGGGCTAGGGTTTTGATGTGGGGAAATGTAAGGCAAGAAAGACGTTGACAGGCGCATGATTCATAACGTGGCATGCAGTCAGTAGTTATAATAGAAGTGGATCCAGGCCTGCCTACATACCAGTATATTACTAAACATGCTGGCCACATGGCAGGGTATATAAGTAGCACAAGTACCATCCATCACCAGGATTAGGCTCACCACCGGGATGTGGCTCAATTTATTACTAGATACATTTTGAGCTAGATCTAGTTACACGAGAGTGCGGAGTAGATGGAATTGAAGGAATATGAATAGTAGACCTCCGAGAACGCATTTTGAGAGGGGAACGGGGGGTGCGAGGGGTCATACCCCTTCGTAATAAAGGTAATGGGGTAGAAACGGTAATAACAGACAAGGTAGAATCAGAAGAGGAAGATGAACTTGAATCCGAATTCCACCTATCCATTTCATCATCAGGAACTTCAATAACCACTGGTAATTGAATTGAGACCCGCTTGCCTTTGGTAGAGCGACCTACAGCCAATTAAGCAGCTGCTTGTTTGGCTTGTCTTTTCTCCGCAGCCTGAGCTCGCTTTAAATCTGCTGCATCTCGCTCTTTATATAATCTAGTGAGTGTTTTGCCATCAATTACCTTACCATAACCCTTCCCAATATGCCTCTTGTCCTTAGGAGCTGCCAACTGTGCCGCTTCCTGCCATTTGGTAAACGTAACTCGCTCTAGGTCCCGATCCTTATCCGCTGCAATCCCAAAGCGCTCCAAGCATTCTATCACATCCAAAAGCTCTTCCTTATCAATAGGAGCATCTCCTTTCAATATAAGCTTAGCTTTTCTAGTGTGGCGGAGGAGATCACTTGAATTCTTTAGAGTTGTAATGGTTGTAGAGGGAGGAGGCGATGATGATTCTAAGACATGTCCGTGCGGAAGTTTGCCAAGAATATATCGAGCATTAAATGGAATCAAACCAGCTCCACGCCATCCTGCAGCAATATTTTTCTTCGTATATGTTGCTTGTCGAGCCTCAACAAGCAAAGGAAGAAAATTTCCCTTCCAAATCGTAAAAAATGAGAATCGAGTAGTCCGATCCACTGCTTTGCCATATGCTTTTTGGAGTGGAGAAAACAAACCGACATCCAATGGCTGAAGTAGATGAGTACTATGTGGTGGTAAACAATAGGGCTTGATATTGGCTTCATCACAATACTTAACAAACTCAAGAGTAATATGTGAATCGTGTCCATCGATAATGAGAAGACAGTAGGGGGATATTGCTATAACCCGTGGCTTCGTTATCTGATCGAAATGCTTGAGCCATTCTATCCCAAGCTTGCGGTTCGTCTATCCTTTAGGTGAGGTTGCAAATAAGTAATCCGCCGCTTCCGAATCTTCCTCCAAATGCTGAAACCAACCCATATATCGCTTCGCTCCCTTATAAATAACCAAAGGGGGTAATACTGTGCCATCTCCGCAAATAGTCTCAATAACTGTTATTAGCTCCCTATTGCCATCTTGCGCAAGCTTTCCTGTCATTCCTCTTCCTCGTCGTCTACAAATAACCTTGCATCGATCAGACTTGCCCATCATAAACCCTTTCTCATCCATATTGAACCACATATCTTCCGGAATCTCAAATTTTCAGATAAGCGAACCTAACCTCCGAAAGTAATCAAGTAGAACCTTTGGATCACTAGTCTTAATTCTCTTTTTGTCAAATGCAGATGAGAACTTTGCTACAAGGTTTGGATGCCGATTGAGAAACCTAGTAATCCAATTTTTCCCTATAACTTGATCTAAGTTCTTAGGTGCATCCCGCAAAATCATAACGGCTTCTCGAACATGCTCAATTCGTGGTGGAAAGCCTGCAAGCTCCAATTGATATATCCAGCGCACAATAGCTCGTTCTTCTGCTACTGTCACCAGCTGCTGAGACTCATGTCCAGCCACCCTGCCTTGTCCTCCATGAAAATGTCTTCGTAAGGTGGTCAATGCAATACCATTGATATCGGCAGCCTTGTGGATCTATGGGTAGAGCCTAGATTGTAGTCCTTTCAGTACAAGAGCAATAGATGACTCCTTTTGGTACTGTGCCTTGAGCTTTCTCGGCTTCACCCGACCCATTTCACAAGCTTGGGGCACCTAGAGCCTTTGAAAATAGTTAGCTAATAATCACCCTTCAGTGGCAGATTATACCTACCAGTGTCCAATTCTCCATTAAATTCCGGTCTTTAGGTAGTCTATCCTGAGGGCGAGGTGGTATTCAACTGTGGGCTTCGGCGTTGCCCCGCTTGCCCCGCATTTGTACGTCGCAGACCCTTGTCACTACCCTTGTCGCTGGCGCGTGGGGGCTGCGCCACATCCCGGTGGTGAGCCTAATCCCGGTGATGTATGGTACAGAGTATAGATGTATCACCGTTTTTTTTTCTTTCTGTGAGTCACATGTAAACCTCGCAGAGCAGGGGCCTCGGCTGGGTTTCTTTAGCATTAGCCCGGTCTAGAAGTCTAGTTGGCTATTCGATGATTTAGTGTGGATGGTGGCCCGGGGTCTCGGTACCCACTGTAACCCACAGCTCTGCCCAGGCTGTAATGAGGTGGCTTATATCCATGTATAACTCCACGTACCTCAGTATTAAGGAAGATCCATAACGAAACTAGTGGAAGATGTATGTACCGGTAGACTCTTACGCTTCGAAGCTTTCTGCAATACCGAGACAAACACAACGTTGCATGCCCGTCCTATCGATCCTGTTGTCTACCTCATACATCTACCTCATACATACACTACACGTTTGGCCCATCCCACAGAGGGCGACGGGAATCAACCAAGACTACTGCACGTTGTGTTGCTATAGGGCCCTGTGGATCTTGGAGGTGTGCGTGATGGGCGATGCTGGTGGTGCTCGTGCAATTTTGGCCGAGCTGGTGATGTCTAGGCCGACGCTAGCCCTCGACTGTACATAACTCATGAGTCCCATGAATTATAACGCCCTGCATGCGCACTGTAAATGAAAATCCTCCTGTTATTTAATATTGGCCAGGTTGGTCAACAAATGGTTTTCTGCAATATCAACTGTGTTGCATGCAGTTGTGGGTTACGTCAAACGTGCACGTGTGAGTTGTCAGAAAGGAATAAAGTGGTCATAGTGACCAGGAGCCCGGGCAGTGAACGCCCGTGCTCTCATGAAGCGCGTGTGATGTGGTCCGTGCTAGGGGCTATGTAGTACCTAAACTAAAGGCGCCGGGCTGAAGTGGTCTCGTATCCCCGCATATAGGAAAGTACTACTCTATCTGGAAAGAAAGCACATGTACAGTATAAGGGACGTCAGGGCACCAGGATCTTACCCAGATTCAGTAAGTAAAAGGCCCTCCAAATATGTACCGGTAAGTGCGCTCTGAATATAAGAAACTAAATCCTGGATGGGCCTCGCTCTTGAACTTGGTGACAAAGCGTTTCTGATACGCGAAATTAGGTATGTACCTATCCTGGGCCGCTCGCGGGCGATTTACAGTATTTGAGTCCTGTATTTGGTACATACTGTAAATAACGCACTTGAATTAATAACAATATAGAGAGATGTTCAAGAGTTGATCTAAATGAGCTTGGTCGACAATATAACTGTTCATATGAAAAGCCATTGTAGTAAGGGGTGTTATCTTGCTCCATTGGAAGATAAAGCGGTTAGTTAAACTCATTAGTACAACTAGTATGATACATACTAATATTATTAGTCCAAGTCTGTTGCATCTGCAATGACATTGTGGATTCAGGCTTTATGACCCACCTGAGATTTTGCAGTCTGTGAATGGTGGAGAATTTATGGGAGAAGTTGAGTATTTGTTATGAGCTTGGGGTATTAAAAATTAAATATAGAAAATCTCGCACACCTTAGATTTGAGCAGGCTAATGGAGTTCTACAATCCAGTCTTACTAAATGGAAAGTTGAGTAGGCTGATATAGTATGGGATACAAGATCTTCCGAATATTGCATTAAATATCAATCGTATAAAATATTTAGTCTTTCAGTCAGCAACTGATTTTATGGACTTAGAGAATGAGATTGTAGATACTCCACAATCCACAATCAACCTTAAGTAATGCTCTTCAGCAGGCATATACATTAGGTTTCTGTCTCATATACTTGCAAAAAGATCTACTTCAAGTTATCACTGCCGATGCTTCAAAAATAAGTTGGATGGAATGCTCAATCTATTATTATACCAAAGTATTATCATGACTATGGTAACCTCTCAACGGAAATAAATTGAAACTAATGGATAATAGCCCAATTGATCTAGGAGGTGACCCAATTGACTCGGAGGACAACTAACAGCTTAGTTGTCTTTGCTGCTCACGAGTACCCAGAACATATATGTACTTGATTTCCTTTTACAAAGCTCATATCGGGGGGTTTTTTTTGGGGAGGGGTGGGTGGTTGCTGGATGTTAAGGTTATGTAAGTGAATAATGGGCTAGCATGTCAGAATGCTTGCACACTTGTATAAACAGTGATAATTCGAAATTAAGAACCGGTTTTAAATTTCGAATGTGGGCCAGAATCTGCATATGTACATACGTTATAACTTGGAACAGCCAGCACAATACTGTACAGTACTGGTAGATGAACCAACGTGAATATCACCAGTAGTCTCTATATTCTCCATATCGCTTCAGCTAACTACCTATTGCGAAATGGCTAGATTACTCCTGCACCTCGACCAGTCTCCCTATTGACTTTTTATTGCCTACAGGTGCTGATCCTTGGCTTTTACGTGCAGCGGTGAGTGGGAATGAATATATATGTGAATCAGATATGAGAGAGTGTATTTTTAGGTGACTTGGATGAATTGATCGATATCTTCTTAAGTACGGCACCCATGGCCGATATATATACATGAAGAGCAAAGTACATATGTATGCTTTCGTATATAATATGAGCGATATAGCAACATATAATATGGCAACATGAGTGGAGACATGAGTGGACGATATGGCAATATGAGTGGAGACATGAGTGGAGATACCAAAGTGGATATGAGTGGAGACCTCGAAGTCACCGGGTATTTCCTACAGCCTCCCTTACTCAGTGATTATTTGTCTAATTGTTCATCTATCCATTGTTCTTTCCAAGCATTTATCGTACACATTGGTAGGATTTTCATAAGAATGTTAGCCGGGTTTTCTTTTCCAGAAATGGTTTTGATGACCAATTTTTCTCTTTTTACCTGTTGCCATATGTAATAGAACCTATACTCGATGTGCCTAGTTCTTCGCAGGCAATGTGAGGTGTAGGATAGGTGGTATGCGCCTTCACTATCCGTTTTCAGAGTCAGTATTAGTGGGATGTGTATCTCGGCTAGGAATTGTTGTGCCCAGGCATCGTCTTTAGCACCTTCGCAATCTGCGATGTATTTGGCTTCCGTAATAGACAAGGCTACTATATCCTGTCGTCGACTATACCACCCTATTAGCTGATCCCCTAGCGTCATTAAAACTCTAGTTTGGGATTTACACTCCTCTCCTCCAAAGGATGCGTCCGCATATATGGTTAACTCGAGGTTGGGACTGTGCTTTAGTGTAAGACCAGTGCCTTAGTATAAGACCAGTTTCTTTGGTAGTCCATAAGTATTGTAGTATTTGTTTTGCAGCTTGAAAGTTTGCTGTTGATGGTTTTGCTGTTCTTCTGCCTAGCAGATTGACAAATATGGATATTTCGGGTCTGGTCATTCTAGCTATGAATAGTAGTCCTCCTACTAGAGCTTAATATGGTTTCGGGTTCTCCATTTTTTCTGCCTCTTCTGTGAACATAGCTAGGTCTAGTGGTAGCGATTTCTTAGCTTGAACTGTTAGGTGTGCTTTTGCCATGGATTCTATTAGGGCTTTTTGTCTCATTATAATCTGTGTCCCTTCATTATTCCACTGAAGCTCTATGCCTAGTAGTTTTTCTGGCTTTCCTCTTTTTTCTAGTTCGATATGTTCTTCAGCTTTGCACTCAACTTCATTGAGCAATTCTTCATTAGGTACTATGCTTAGAAGATCATTGACATGGGTCCCTATTATAACCGATCCTTCTTTATTAACATAGGTCCCTTCGTCGCTGATGCATTGGTGGAGACCTGCCAAAGCAAGGATTTTTTCCAAGGTTTTGAACCACTCATGTCCGGCCTGTTTTAGACTGTATAAAGCTTTATTTAGCTTCCAATATTCAACTTCACCATTTTCGCTGATGTCTGATATGTATACATCATGGTGTAGCAATGCTTGTAGGTATGCAGCTACAACATCCCATTGGCGGATAGCCCATTTTCTGTGTAGGGCAATTACTAGCAGGATTTTGAGAGTTTCTGGTCTCATCATTTGTGTGTATATTTTGTTGGAGTCATAACTCACTCTGTCTTCCTGCGTGAATCCTCTTCCAACCTTCCGGGCTTTGTATTTTTGGATACTCCCATCGGCTTTTCTCTTGATTGCATACACCCACTTAGTGTCTACAATCTTGGCCTGTTGGAGAATCTCTTCTTTCTGGATTTTCGTGTATACTCCATATCGTTGTAGCTGTTCTCTTTCTTTTGATCGAGCTTTTGCCCATTCTGCCGCTTCTGGGCACTGCCGAGTTTGAGCATCAGTTGGATGATCTGGGTTATCACCAGATATTGCGGCTATATTTATTATGGTAGATACTTTTCTTGTAGGTTTTCGTTTTCTCTTGGATTTGTATTTTCCTACTTCTTCAATCCAATCTATAGCCTTTTTTCTCAGTCTTTTTGCTGGTTTGTTATCATCGGTTTCAGTAGGCTCTCGGCCTACCTCGGGCTTGTTTTCGCCCTTGTTCACTTCCATGATCTCGTCGCCCTCATTGGGCTTGCTTGTTTCAGTAGGCTGGCTCCGACCTACTTCGGGCTCGTTTTCGCCCATGCCCACCTCAGTGGATTCACTCTCGCCTAACTCAGGTTCGCCAGTGGGCTCGCTTTCACCAGTAGACTCATCACCAGTAGGCTTGTCGCTAGTAGGCTCGTTGCCAGTAGGCTCGTCGCCAATAGGCTCGTCGCCAGTAGGCTCGTCGCTAGTAGGCTCGCTCTCGCCCACCTTAGGCCTTCCCTCTTCAGTAGGCTTGCTGGTTTTCTTAGCTGGGGTAGGGTTCTTAGTTATCCCAATCTTTCTAGATTTTTCTATAATATGGTAAACCCCAAATGTAGATGTGTATCCTATGATTCGGGCTTCAAAACCTCTTGGGGCTAACTTATCTGATACATTAATATTATAGTTAAAACAGATGACATGTTCTCCAAAGATTCTGAGGTTCATTCGTTCTTGGATTGCGTCTCTTTTGAGGAATAATTCTATAGGAGTTTTCCCATTTAGTGATTTATGAGGAATTCGATTTTTGGTATATGTTGCCTATTGGGCAGCTTTGTCCCATAAACTCTTTCATATTCTAGCTGCTATTAGTGCTGTTCGAGTCATTGTTATTATTGTACGATTAGCTCTTTCTGCTATTGCGTTCATTTCACTATGTCGTGGAACAGTCTCTTTCTGGATAATTCCTTGCTCTTTGAGCTTTAGGCTTAACTCCTGGTTGTGGAATTCGCCTCTCCAGTCAGCCTGTATTTCAGTTACTGAGCATTCATTATTTGTTGCCTTTTGCAATATGTAGATAATATCTAGTAAGGCCTTCCCTGCTTCACTTTTCTTTCTTAATGGCTTGGTCATTAAGTATCGAGAGAAATCATCTGTAACTGTAAAGAGGTATCTGAATTAGTTGCCCATGGTGCTAGGATTAATTGGCCCTATGAGGTCTGTATGTATACACTCTAAAGCTCTGGTTGTACGTATTCCTTGGTTTGCACAGGCAGCCGGTTTCGTGGTTTTGCTGAGTAGGCATGCTTGACACGTCGGTAGCTCCGGTGATCCTAGTAATTGTCAGTATTCTGGTAAGGTTTTCAGGGTGTTGAATCCAATGTGACCGTATTTCTCATGTAATCTCTGTACTTCAGATTGCGCTCCAGCTTGCACTTGAGCGGCTTGTGCTTGCTTTACTTGCGCTTCTTACTCAGGTTCAATCCATAGAGCGCCGTTGGTATTTCTTACCATTTTGAAGATAACATTAGGGCCTGTTCTTAACTTGGCTGTTCTTCCTCTGATTTCGAGTGTATGCTTGTTTGGCATCTTTTGCCCGCTTATAATGTTGCTGTATGTAGGGTCATGGAGACATTCTAGAAGTTCAATGTTTCTTCCATTGTATTTAAGAACAATTGTTCCTTTGGTTGTACATGTTGATACAGCTCCATTGTGTCCTTTTACTGGTAGGCTAAGGCCAGTTTCAATGTTGGTTAGTCTCCATAGCTCATTCGTAGTGTGGTGTTAGGCAGCCGTGTCGTATTGATAAGATCCTGAAGGTCCTTCATTATTGTTTTTTCCAATCCTTATCTGTAGGACAATGGCATCTTCTTCTCTTTTTCGCTTGAGTGCTCGTTTTTTGATAAAGCACTCATTTTCAGTATGTCTTAATCCTGGTCGGCCTAGTCCTATGCAGTACTTGCATTTTTTGTCATTTTTATTATTGACGATTTTATTGGTAGTTGCTTCAGATAGTCTAGGCCTTTTTTGCTGACGGGCTGTAATATATTCTCTCAGCTTCCTGGCTGCATCGTCATAGGAATAGTCTTTAGCTCTAATATTTTCCATGGTATTGGAATAATATTGGGGAAGAGATTTGAATAAGAATTCTGTTTTGGCTTGATCACATTTGGAGAAACACAATAGTCCTTTTCCAAAGCCTGTGTCTTTGGTAAGATCAGCCCTGCTAATTATGCCTGTGAAGGCATTCCAAGTTTTCTCATATGTGGCTATATGGTCTGTGATATTTGTTTTGTTTATCATCAAACTGGAGATACAGACTATCCAAGAGAGTATGGAATTCCGTTGCTGTTTGTCCTTTGTATGCTTTTTTAAGCTCGTTCCATGCGTCTTTAGCCTTTTCGATAGTGCCTATACGACTTCTAACCTGGACTTCACTATTTTTGAGTATTGTGAGTAGAATGTAGTCATTACTATCTTCCCATTCTTGCGAGTTGGTTAATGGTTTGTAATAAGTTCCTTCGATGATGTCCCAGGCACGGCGACTGCCTACTTTGGTCATTCGTAGGAACAGCTTTATAGTAGTGACCCATTCTGGGTAATTCTCACTTCCATTGAGTTTGACGTTCAATGTTGTTATTTTTCGGTCGGGTACTCGATCTGATGGTGTTGAAGAGGAAGTTGCAGTAGTTGATGCAGTAAGGGCATCTGCCCCACTGGTGTTACCTGTTGTTCCGGACATTCTGTTTGTGTATGGTGGCAGTCCGGGCTCATAACCCGTTGGCTTTTACGTGCAGCGGTGAGTGGGAATGAATATATATGTGAATCAGATGTGAGAGAGTGTGTTTTTAGGTGACTTGGATGAATTGATCGATATCTTCTTAAGTACGGCGCCCATGGCCAATATATATACATGAAGAGCAAAGTACATACGTATGCTTTCGTATATAATATGAGCGATATAGCAACATATAATATGGCAACATGAGTGGAGACATGAGTGGACGATATGGCAACATGAGTGGAGACATGAGTGGAGATACCAAAGTGGATATGAGTGGAGACCTCGAAGTCACCGGGTATTTCCTACACCGATATCCAGCAATCGTAATTGAGAGGAAGGTTGGGAAGAAATAGATTCATAAACTGAGGACCCGGAGGAAATTAGAGCTCTATTTAAGAGATGGAAAGGGCTGCTGGGAGAGCTGGGGTTTCTGATATAACGTCTCGGAAAAGTACTCGGAAGAGCTATCCTCGAGAGTACAAGATGAGAACATTACGCATGAGTGCTATTGCTCAAGTGAGTGGACCGGATTCAAATATCTGTGGTGAGTACATAGTATGTGCTCAATTCTGAACTGACATCCGAGTTCTATTGATGTTTCTGATTCCTAGTCTTTGATTCCGCTCTCGATGTAGCCTAAAATGGATTGGAACCCCAACTAATACATGCATAAACATTAGACCTATTTAGAGGGGTTCTTAATTTCAAATTACCGCGATGTTTCTCAATATGTATTGTACGTACAGTACATATCTCCGCACATATCATCCCTTAATCCCTATCCAATGTAACAGTACGTGCGCAAAACTCTTGGTGAAAAAGCGAACGACAGCCAGGATGGTCCAAAGTAGCTAGCTATATGAGACGGATATTAGAAACGGTGCCAGGTTTATATTTACATGACAACGCTAATTGCATAAAGAAAATTATTATAACGTAGACTATAAATTGTTGTAGCTCCTTTCGAATTTCTCATATTTTACGACACAAAATCTTGAACATTAAAGTACTGGCAAGACCCCAGTTCCGCATCATATATTACCGCACTCAAACACGTCATGATCTCTGCCCTACCAGCTGTTGTATGCATAGTGAGCCCCCTTGAAACCCGAATAAGGAAATTCTGATTAGCTTGCCTATCTACACTGGGCCAAAGGCGGTTCCGACTTCCGATAGTACAGAACCCGAGGCTTTCCAAGTTCTATCTCATATTCAGTTAGGTGAAGAGATTGTTTGAAACCATGGCCAGAGCAGTTGCATCTGGGATGTGTGTGGGCTATATGCCAGAGGACTGTATTTACAACTTTGCAACTAAAACATTCGGGTACACGATGCATGAGAAAGCACCTATGATTAAGAATGTAAGGATGATTAAAAAAGTGATCATGAATAAGACGCGGGGAGAGCTTTTGGCAAAACTGCCCCTCCGTAAATAAGACTGCGGTCTTGTCCGCGAGATTTTACGGTATAGATGGGATATATGCTCTGATAGTGTTAGTGAATTCAAATGCTCCAATTACCTAGCCCTTGCTCAGTGAGGGCACCTTTCATGTTTTTGATAATTAACGACAGGGACCGCAGGTGATCGAGATCAGAAGAAGCGTCCAATCCCTCACTACAAAGGCTCCTTTAGGGCCTTACTAACGGTTGTCGTAATAGATGGATTTTGGCCCACGCCTAGGTACAGCTTGCTTGCATATTCAGCAGCAAATGCACAGTTCTGGCCACATAGGTACACAAGTAGGATGGCACTCTCAGATTCATATGCAGTGTTAAACACATCAGATCCTATTGTTTCCTACATGAACTCCAAGTGTTCTTTAATCAGTAGGTAATACAGTTAAGCACCAAGTATGAAATGCATTAATGACCTCTAGCTCTCAAGTTGATCGTCCTACTCCTTTGAGACTTTCAATGCAGCCTGCTCCAAATACAAACGTAACCACTCTACTAGTTTTACCATGACCTCACACTTTTCCAACTCTTCATCTATCTCTCCCTCTTCTAGATCCTCAGACACGGGTAGTGCGGCCAATTCGGCCTTTGCCTTGTTCACCCGTGCACCTAAAGTATCTTTTATCCTCACCAAGAGATCGCTAAGTCCCACTTCGAAAGTTGGGTCGAATTCACATCGCCCATTTGACTGTGTAAAATGGCTTAGGGACTTGGGATCGATCGTGGGCAACACTATTGTGTGCCTTGATAAGGTGTTTAATGAGTGGAAGGTGGAATGGATCTGCCAGAAAATGTCATTAGCTGTTTCTTTCAGGGCGGCTCTAGCTGAAGAGTGGTAGCCTTGTGAAGGATTAGCCATGGAAGCTTTGGCGGTTCGGGTTATTTAATAAAAAGTGTCCCCTGCCGTTCTGTTTTGTGAGCGAGAATAGGATCAACCAAGGATATGGAGTGGCTTTTATACATGGACATCAGAACCTGGGCCATATCCCATCTTGGCCTCTTTCACGTCTAGGGACATATCTTATGTCAGGTGACTAATAAGTTGTTCCAGTAAAGTGAGCCATGAACCTCTCACATTCATACTTATTGGTCATAACTACCTACTGTAGTAGTGAAGATGAAGGCTAGGTGAAAAACTTGTATCTTGATGAAATTGGTAGATATCACAACCATCCAAGATCTCCTAGCCTGTGTATTAGCATGCTTGAAGTGGGTTTGAAGTAAAATAAAAATATATGAAAGATCCTCTATGGTGGTTACTTGTTATGTGCACCAAAAGGAGGAAGGAGATCAAATTTATAAATAGGTTTATGGTCTCACTGGACTTAGTTTTAAAGTACAAAAAAATCTCACCGGACTTGGCCAGATAAGAAAGCCGGCCAGGCTAGGTGTGGTGCAATTTGTCAAAGGCGGGGTGGCTGATAGGCTGCTCAAGCCTTGAGCCTTTGCAACATCAGAAATTGAAAAAAAAAACATCAAGGGCACCGATGCCCGCGCCTATGTATCATGTGTGTACAGCATGCATGGACAATTCTAAGAGAAAATGCTAATAACCGCGACTACGAGAGATCTAGGCCACGAAAGCTATCAGACTTGCTACCATTTTCTCCTTTAAGGCCTTGAATATGAATTGAAATACCTTCACAAAACTACAGTAGAACTTCGTACAAGCATTTCCGTTACAAGAATAAATTCGCTATAAGGCCAGAAGCTGACCGCCAGAAGCTGACCGCCCTCATACAAAATTAAGAATAAAAATTGTTATAGGCATATTCTTAGATTTTCGGTAATATTCCCATTAGAAATGGACACTAGCTAGGGAATTTAAGCACCAGCCAGGGTTATTTAGTTAGTACCAGGAGGTTATTAGCAACTGATGATGCAAGGCTGATGTCTCTTGGGTCTGATGTCAAGTATAAGAAGGCTCATAAGGCTCCGTTCAACCTCTGCTACAATTCATTCTACAACCTTTTCTACGATCTATTATACTATGACTAATCACAACAGCCAGCAATATGCCACCCTAAGCACCAAACCTGGACAGAAGCTGAAAGCATTAGAAACTGTAAACCCAAGCTGGAACCATGGCAGCAGGTATTCTATAGAGAACGACGCCGAATTGAGGGTGCAGAAATAGCAAAAAGAGGTCGGCAAAGGCAAAGGACAATACAGGAGTGCATAGAGGGATAATTAGTGCGTATCCGGTAGTTGGAGGGATTTTGGGGGTATCCGGTGGTCGGAGGGGATGTTGGGGGTATTTGTACGCTAGGGAAGTTTGGGGGGTATTCGGATGTATCCGAATGCATATATGTATGTTCATTTAACTACACATGTTGCTATAGGCATATATTCATGGATGTCGACCCGATGACATGCTGGTAACGAAGTTCTACTGCGCCCAGCAAGCCTTTTTTTGTTGATATAGTAGATAATTACTCATATTGAGCCTAACCACCGATAACGAGCTAGCTTCCCTATGGGAAATTTTCCCAGCGTCATTGCGTGAGTAAAAAAATGGCCTAGTGCTGGTATCTGCTGCCTTGGTCCAGACCGTAAACTTGGGCCAGGGCTTCTTTTACTATGCAATAGTTCAGGATACTATAAGAACTACTCTCGCTAGTTAGCTAGAAACGGCAAGTGTTGGTAAGCATGAACAACAAGGATTCCCAGTTCGGCAAGTGATGGAGATGGAGGTTCTAAATAAGTAGCTAGACCGCATCTATGTTTCGTTTTGAAGTACCGGTACAGCACTCTTGTTCATTACCAAAACTCCTCCGTTCATAACCTTCATAACCTCGTAATCTTACAGATACAACTTGTCATTCTCACATGAATCCATGAGGCTGTTTTCCCAGTGGAAGTCCAATGGTACTGTACCACGGGCCTAGAAAGTCTGGAAAGCCATAGAGGCGCTTCCTAAGGGGACTTGGGTGTTACCGTAGTGATGTGGCTACGTAACGCCCGAATAGGAGTAATGCGTATTTAAGAAAAGGACAGTGGGAATCTCGTTAATCCATTCATGCGCGTTCATTATTTTCGAATCTGGATTGGAAATAGATCAAAGGTTTTCAATGCCACGGCGACAAGGGTATAATTTTTACAATACCACAACGATTGCACAATACCACAGCGACACTCCCATGCCGCACGTAGTAAATACCAAATAGAGGTATATCCGATATTGGGTTATTTTATAATGGGTACATTAATTAGACAAAGAACAAAAGGATAGAGCCCAAGTAATTAAACGCCATGGGGGGGATAAAGCGCAAGTGATTAAACATCATGAGCAGTATAGAACGCAAGTGATTAAACACCATGAAGGGGATAAAGCGCAAGTGAGATAAAGGTAGCTTAAAAGACTCGAGTAATAACTGTAACTGTTGAATGTCCACAGTACGAGATCACAATATGGCCGCCTAACAGAACCTCTTACCTATACCTGAACTAGGGCAGTTATATATGTCGTTCGATGCTTTAGCCAACATTGAGGATTGGTCAGTACTTGAAAAATTCCATTTCACAGTGACAGCTAAGGATACCGCTCGAGTCATATATAAGTGCAAAGACAATATATGCAACTGGCGACTTCGAGCAAATAAACAGGCCGATGACAGTATCAAATCAGTGTATTAAATCAACATACCTGTATTGCACCCTTAACCTCACGTTCAACTGCTACCTACTAGCATTGGCTCCAGCGACATATCCCACAATACCTGTATATTACAAAGGCAACACATCTGCAGGAAATTATCGATTGTGCAGCTTTACAATTCAGGGAAATCATTAATAATCAAGTCGCTAAAAAGCTCAAACCTTCCTTACTTCATGATGATTTACAGTCCCATCGTACTAGTTTTCAGACTATTCCAACTTTAATATCTGCACTCAAAACCTCAAATCCAACTGCTTATACGCATTTACAGCAGCAACCAGAAACTGGCCAGTTTGAGAGAATTTTTATGTCCAATCGAGTCAAATACTTCCTTTCACTATTGTCGTCCCTTTATTGCAGTTGATAGTACTTTTATTAAGACTCAGTTTTGACAAATTTTATTATTAGCTGTTACTTTAGATGCTAATAATAATATCTTAGTACTTGCTTGGGCAGTGGTTGAGAGTGAGAATCAAGATTCATGGCGATATTTTGTTAGGCATTTGTTGGTTGCACTTCCTGTACTTTCTGAGTGGCCAACAACCTTTATCAATGATCGAGACAAAGGTCTTATGGATGCAGAGGCACTTCTACCAGCATGTATTTCACGGGTATATTGTTGTTTTTATCTTAAAGAGAATTTTATAATAAAATTCTCTCGTATATTAGCAGATTTATTTTAGAAGATTGCTCAATCCAACACTCCTCAAATATTTGAACATCATATGGATGCCTGACACCAAATCAACCTAGTAGTAGTAGTTTACCTTCGAGATATTCTAGCACAATTTTGGATTGCTGCTTTTTTTCCTGGACGTCGATATGGACAGGATACCTCCAATATTATTGAATGAGTTAATCTAGACTTTAAAGTCCTTTGAGAACTTCCAATAGCAGATCTTCTGCAAACACTTTGGTATAAAGTCATGAGTTTACGATTTCAGTATCAGCAACAATCAACTATATATGCAGAACAATATATACTATACTACCTATTGGAATTTAATAGCCATTGAATTGCAGCCCGCCAACATCAAGTTCAAGTTGCAAAGCCTACCAAAGGTCGCATTGCAGAAAACACTCTCTATGGAACCCACTATCATCATGTGAACCTTCAGTCGAAATCATATACTTGCTATGAATACCAAAGGAATGACATTCTATGTACTCATGCATTCGCTTTTGTCTTACATCTTAACTACCCATTCCCTCTGGTATTTCTACCCCAATTTTGTTCAATTCAAACCTGGTGAGATACCTATGCTACTAATTTCCATCCTATTGTATTTGGTCCTCATGTACTACCAGTGCCCCCTAATCCTGAACCTTACTCAGACTCAGACTCAGAAGTAGAACTCCCATGTAATGCTCCTCGCACTCGTATCCCTCAAGGGCAGCCTAAGAAAGAATAATATCGATGTGGTGAGGCTCGCCAGCGCGCTCCTAGAGCACAAGAACACCTCTGCTCTACATGCGACCAGCCAGGGTATAACTCACATATATGTCCGACTCCTCATAACTGAGTTCTATTTGTTTCTTTATTTCTTTGTAGTTAGCTGTTACTCTCTCTCACTAAATTTTTTTATGTCAGCACTTTTTATTATTTTTTATTATTATCTCTATTATTATTGATGTCGGCATTGTCTCTATATTAATACCTATTCCTGTCGGCCGGTTGCTGTGGTACTATAAACCTTATGAATGAGTTGTGGTATTGTAAAAATTATACCCTTGTCGCCATGGCATTGAAAACCTTTGACCTTAAGAAAAAAAAAAAAAGAGCTAACGCACTTTGGCGCTGGGGTCGCATGCGATCATCGTGCATGGCACTCGCGATTAATTTTCTCAAAACGTAGTCTGGTTGGCACAACATTCCAAGCTTCTGAACTACTTAAAACGCCTGAATCTATTGTCTAAAGAAAAGGAAAAATCATATTGTCAGTATCTTAAGAACTGCATGTTATTGTTTTCTGAGCGCTAGCTTGATTGCTAGTTAATCTTGTTTTATCTAGTCCATAATTGATCTAAAATACTACGATTGGGGCAAGCACCTCTAGAGGGGGTTCAAGGGCGGCACAGCAGATGGTTCAGTTACGAGAGCCAGCCTCCTGAGAAGCAAGCACAGGTGGGAAGAGCTGTATAAGCCGGAGAAAGGAGGGGGAAGTATCCTACGAGGCCACGGAGTCCTTCTTCCTTTTTTTTTTTTTTTTTTTAATTATAATACGCAGTACTCTTATTCGGTCCCAGTAAGGGGATCATGAGGAGCCACCCGGAAACCCGGTGGATTCAGGAAGACAAGAGCAATTATATGCTCTAGAGATTTAAGGAAGCCTCAAGTTTCGCCCCTGGCTTGTGAATAGTATATGTAGCAAAGTATCCTCTACAACTGCCACAAGCAAGGAAAGCACAGAAGACACTTCAGTTCAAGAACTCTTCAAGCTAATCCCCAGATATTTATTATTTATATTCCATTTCTCAGTTGCTGCTGTAGTCTGCATTAACTTTTCAAATTAATCCAGTTCTCTGATCAGATATCCGTGGGCCAGATATAGATGGATACCACTGTATAGGTCAATGAAATGTTCAACAGTATCTTGGAACTATCCAATTCATATTGCATATAACAAAGCTTCAGCAGAGAAAAGGGGGGGGGTCAATCACGTATCTCAAAATTTTATATGTCGGGGGGGAGCTAGGCCTGCAGCCTGGCTGAACGTATAGATTTATGCTATTGCTTGCCATTCTACTCTTAGTTCCGAGGACCCACAGTTGCGACTGAAGATGTAGGAAAGTGGGTATATTGCGAATAAAAAAAATATGTACATATGCATATATTCCGGACAATATGACGGAGAGATTGGATTATAGTAAGGTCGTAGAGCTGGGATAGAAATTACTCCGATGAGAGTTGCCCTCATGCTACGGGCCGAAGGACGGGAAGTAACGGAACAAGATACCAAAATAGTCCTCTAACCCATAAGGAGGCGAAGTAACCGGAAAAGGAAATTTCTCGCAATGCATAAAACATGCTTCTGTACTTATGAATCCAATGAATCCGCCAGGAGATAATATCCCGTGAACTTGCTGCATCAGAGATTGACCCATTGGATTTGACTCGGGGAAGGTTGGATGCCTAACGAGGAGTGTGCACTGTTGAGACCCTAGCTATGATATTATTTTCAAATCCTGTTTAGGTTCAAGTTCTGTTGTAGTATTCTATGTTGTTGCTTGGCACGTTAGGCCTTTTTTGGTTCTCAGATATACCTCGATCTTTTAGGCTGGTTGGCACCCTTCTAAGGGTTTTGGCAATGAGTTTCTGAATCGAACTTGCACAGATGTACCCAGTGATAATTTTTACAGCCCATTCATTGATAATTGATGGATTTACACATTCCAGTATGCCTCTGGAATTTCCCTAGTTAGGATTGTTTACATTGGCTTCTGAATCCAGACCCAGTCACCTTCTCTTCGCTAATACCGCAACAGTATATCATGCTCATGCTAATAAACCTAAAGTGGGTAAAGGCTATGCATCCTTGTATTAGGTCCAAATGATCAGTCCGTGATGTCTGATAGGATTATGCAAGCGTACCGTCCCAAACAGTGTCTCCGTCGTGGAGCTGTGAATAGTTGTTCATTTTTCATTGATATGCATATGTAGCTGTAGAGATTGATTGGTAGGTATTTCACGTGATTCGGGGAATGTTTACCTTTTTTTCCCTGAAGTCTATACCCGCGATCGACCTAAGGTCATGGGAATGCTTACTAAATTAGCTTTGACCATTAAATAAGACCTTGGTTTTTTTATTTTCTTTCTTTTTTAGAAAAAAACTCACTAGTCATATGCGATCCCAGCGAGGGTTCCATGGTGAGCCACCCGGAACTCAGGATTAAGCTGTCAGCTCCGGCGGATATGTACAAGTAGATCAAAGCAGCAAGCAATAAGTCAGAAGTGTCATGTGAAGAGCCTTTGTTCACCCCATGCAACGGGCACAACCTGAACATGACAAGTTGGGAATGGGCTAGATCGAATTGATATTCAACTCTCCAGATGCCCATATTTGCTATAGGCTCAGCTCAACCTCCTAAGTCCACCCGACGAGGGCCGAAGGGTAAATCAAAGCCCGAGTATCAATTTCCTAAACATACATGTGGATCCCAACATAGCGCTTTCCGACAGAGATGATAGTATTGGTCATCAGTGTATTCTTAGCAGTAGTACAAGCATGGCTTTTTTGTTACATAAAGCGGAGAGGAGGCGGTATTATTATGTTTTTAAGCAGGCAGGTATTTATATATCTCCTAATACAAAGCTTCATATATGTGGCTAACCAAGTATTACTATTGGACGATGGGAGGTTGAGTGAAGCAGCCCTCTGAGTATTGGAGGGTTTTTGCAGCACCGGGCAGGGTGGTGCCTTGGTCGTGGTGGTACGTGATGTTTGAATGTGAGGCCTGATAATTACCGCGTGGAGCTTTTTCGACCTTAGGTCATGAGGAGACCTCGATGCATCACCTTTGAAAGCTCCGCCATGCTTTTGGGAAAAATGTGGAGCTAGAGATGACCCACCCAGGAATGTTTGTTGATGCTAGTGTGCAAGGAATCGGTGTCGATGGCCAGCCACATTAAACACTAGACCCAACATGCCTTTGCCAGGCATTGAAAGTCTCTGCACACCACCCTGCTGAATTCGAATAGTGAGCATGTTGATTACGCTATACAGTGAACTCTCGATATAAGAATATCGTCCGGCGGGGGGGGGGTAATATTCTTATATCAAATATATTCTTATATCAAATGTCGGGGTAACTACTAAAGGTATACATCAAAAAAGAGAATTAACGTGAGGTAAAGGAAGAACTAGGTACAGGAGAACCAGGAACAGCCCTGGATGAAGTGAAGAAGGTAGTAATGACTGTTTGCTTGCCTTTCCTTTTGTCTGCCAGTTGCGCAGCCTCAATGCGCTGGCTTTCGCGACAATAGAACTGTTCCGATTGTGTGTCGTGGTAACGTGTGTCGCCGTATTGTGTTTGGTGGCGTTGAATTATTTGGCAGCGTTGTCTTTGGCAGTGTTGTTGGTTACGGGGTATTTCTTATCGATAAGCCTTCCTATTCCAGCTAGGCTGTTTATACATTACCCAATTAGGTACTCTGCTATAAGAATACCTTAGTAAACAACCTAGAAAAAATAAGAATATTCTTCTATCAAATATATTCTTATATCAAGTATATTCTTATATCAAAAGTTCAATGTACCGTGTTTGATGCAAAATTGGGATGAGAGAAGCGTAGTGGTGAGGTCAGTTGAGACCGGCAGGCCTGAGGGTTGCAAGCATACATTGTACAAGGCCAAAAGGAAGGGTCTCCTCCGGCCTAGGATAGTGCTCAATTTGACTGTCTAGTTTACTGGCTTCCGACAAGGGTGCGGCCACCATCAAACGGCCGCAGAGGTGTTGATTCTGCGAGATCAGATCTTACAGTGTGGCTTCCAGCTTTCTAAGGGAGATTATTACATGTAGGAGGATCTCTCATAAGGTTAGTAGCTTCGGGAATCAGGCCGGTGGGGACAAGGTGGGATGAAGTTGGTTGCTTCCTGCTAGTCTAAATTTGTATTCAAAGATTTTCACCTTTGATTTCGAAATATAGGCAAGCTAACACTTGGGATGGAGTTTGTACCTTTGTATGGCCTGCCAATGGGCAATCGAAATGGGCTCTTGATTGCAGACCTCCCAACAGGAGACCTTCTGCGAAGCAGCTCTGGTGCACATGAACACTTGCAAGATGAGGTGTGGGAGCATGTGCACTTAGTAGTGAAGAGGAGGTTCACTCTTCTCAATACTCCCCAAATTCGAAATACGAGTGTGTGATCTTGCACGAGATCCACATCCATGTCTTGAGCATATATAGTTTGTTGCCAGTGTGCGCAATATTGTCTCGAACTTACCTACCGTGATATAAAAGGGATAGGGTCTAGAGTCTTGTAATTGAAGGTTTGGTCTTCGCTTAGTTTTTTTTGTTACTTTTCACTCACGCACGCTCGGATGTCTGTGAGGTTTGTGTAATTGTGGTTTTTCTGTCTTGGAAACCTGGTACAGGTTACGCATCCACACAGTGCATTGAATAGGATACAGATAAGAAAAAAAAAAGTTTGTCTCTTTATTTATAATTACCAGCTTGTGCTGTACAACTGCTCACTGTTCCGACGCCACACTGTACGTCATTCAGGGAATGAACAAAAGATGAATCATCGTGGCAGCATCCTGTTGGGTATTATAAAATTTATTCAAATCTCCTGAAAATGAAGAAGATACTAAAGGAGTGGATAAGTACACATCAGGCGGTTCTAACCAGTATGGATTATTCGATATCCAAACATAGAATACCGCAAAAACTCCTCCGGAGGCGGCAAGGCGGCAGACGCCTGTTCGGTAAAATAGCCATGACACGGCATTGGACATGGGTGATGAAGGCTGATTGGTCATCTATCGATGAATATATCACATAAGAGGGCTGCAGGAAGATCTTAGCCTCCTCATTTCTTTGGTAAATTTTGGAAATCCGTAACTTGACGCTAACCACACCTTCGTCGCAATTAGTGATTATAGGTGCCGGATAGGTATGGTGATATCCCAACTCTATTACTGGTGCCAACTGGAAATTTGGGCTATCCCAGTGGAGAAGACAGTGAGAAGATGTTAATTACATCTATCTGTCTATATTTGCGGATAATTAGGGTATTGCGTAGTGTCTCGGAACTCGAGCAGTCCATACCGGTACAAAAATTCCTCTGCACAAGCCTGGGTAGGACTACCGAATCCTGCTCGACACATCACGCAACACAAACCTTCCGGCAAAGTGGGCCATTGGTACTGTGTACCCCAGGTCCAGAAATTCTACTGGATGGTACATTGAGGGAATTTCAATAGTCCAGCACCTACGCCTACATACGATAATTATATACAGTGAGTATGTATCAACACCTCACCATTGACATGGTAAAGGTACCAGCTACTTTATCCCCACTGTAACCCACCCTAACCTTTTCCCCACACTAATAGTACTGAATTAAGTTTTATTGGCTATATTTCAACTATATTCAATGGGTTTTTTGGTCAAAAAATGTGTATTCTTCGTATTCTCAGCCTGTCCATCCCTGATCTGGACAGAGAAGGGGATACAGAGGGAAAAAATCCGTCAGGAATCATACAGCTCGCTTTGAATGCGTGAGAGTTAAATCCTAGAAATGGCAGCGCACTATTTGCTATGTTTTCAAAGTCTGGATATCCCCTTGAATTGGGAACCAAAATCTGCGATACCACTCTACTCGATTGGAGTTGGTGGTGGTCGCACAATGCTGTTTCCTGTTTGATGGGAGCTGGTTTGACGATCCTGTGTACTACATACCTCCTTTAAGGAGGACCAACACTAGGCAGCTACTACATGTATGTTTGTATAAGGCCTCTGCTACTCGCTCCCTCTCTCTATCAGCAGTGATCAATTCCGAGACAAAAAACCGGCAAGGACGGCCTCTAGCGTGGGTATCTACCCTGAAATCCTGCAAAGCTTCTTTTAGCTACACTTTTTCTACCCACCCTATTCCTTCCGATCCATCTTCATTAATGGACCTTGCACAAAGTGTGCCGTACCTTGACCTCAATTACGAATTCGAACATCTCAATGTTCACGGTTTCACGCACCAGTCTTCGAACGTTGGCCCCCCAGTGCTAGGTCTGAATACCGCATGCTACAGGGCAAATGGCGGTGTATCCATGCATGTGGTTCCTCATGCTGATTTACCAGAAGTACCAGATGGTGATTCAGATACCATGAGTGAAGAGCCAGAGGGCAAATCCCAGGAGGGGTCCGAGAGCGAATCCGAAAGCGAACCCATGGATGGTGTAGAGGATTATGAACCAGACTATGCAGAAGAAGACTATGGGGAAACAGAGGATGATGAGGAAGAAGGAGATGATGAAGAGGAAGAAGACTCTGAGGGAGAAGAAGAAATTGAAGACGAGGCTGCAGCAGAGACAGACTCCCAAACCATGGAATATTCATTAGAAGCGGCAGATTTAGAGTCACCACAAAGCACTTACATGAATGGTGCACCAAATTCACCTCCAACTAACACCGCGCCAGCCTTTGCGAAATGGTGGGAGCAATGTGAAAGCCTCTTCATCGATATTGAAATAAACCACGAAAACATCATCAACCTAGCAAAGCATATCAACGTCGATATCACCATGGACTCTTGCGAACCAATTGATATTGCTTGGCACAATTTCAACCCTTTAACATTACCCCCAGCAGAGGATACCCCCGACTGGAGCGATGTCATTGACGGCTATATTGAAGAAAAAAATCAGTGCGAGGAGCTGCTCGAGCTAATCAATCTTGATCTCAAAACAATCATCCAACTGCGAAAAAAGCCCCAGAACATGGCCTTGCTGGATCACGACGACCTGGAAGAAGAAAAGCGCGCAATATGCCAGTTACCAGAGTTGGAGAGGAAGTTTGCGAAGATGCGTATCGCGTGCAACCGATTGGAAGGGGGTTGGATGTACGTTTATTTTAACCTCCAGCGAGCACGCACGCAGGCTACATCTGGAAGCGCAGGCTCAGGAATCGGATTCGCCACAACACCAACCGGGATTTTAAGCCCGACTGGGGGAGAATGGCAGATATGGCCAGGTGAGAGGGAAGATTCCTATTGCCACTCAGCCGCCGCAACGCCATTGGGAATTAGCAGTCCGACTGGGTGGCAGATATGGCCAGATGAGAGGGAGCGTTTGGATTTCTGCTAGGCTGGTATAGGATTACACTCACATCTGGGGTATATGAGTGGATGAAGAGGAAATTTCAAGAATATCGAAGGACTGCAGTTTAGGTATGTATCAGTGTTTGGGAACTGGGAAAGGGGGGGTTGGTCGGTTCGATAAGCAAGTTTCATTTTTTTTCAGGAACTTTTTCAGGATTTTGAATTGTAATAGTTGAACCAAACATGAGATCTCTTTATTTCATTGCTCACTTGCTCACTACTGCCCTTTACGGTCTAAAAATCAGAGGTTTTCCTTTCCATTCATCAGTTTTTTTTACGTGAGGCTCTAAAATTCTATGTCTAAAATAAATACCAATGACAGTTCAAGAAAATCCTTGAAGCAAATCCTGGGCCCTGCATACATGTAGGGTGTAACAATTTTGAATTTAAGAATAAGTTGCTGCGTTATTTCAATTCTCTTTTTTTTTTTTTTTTTTTTTTCCTCGCGTTGCCGTGTTACAAGGTACTACAGCTGATCTGTGTTACCCTGAAGTGCAGCACACTGTTGTGTTACGCCCTGGTTCTTGAAAACCATGGATCCTGTAACGGCAAGATACCGGCGCAAGATTACGTACCGTATAATTAGGAATTAAAGCCCCCATCTCAAATAGATCCTAGCCCACCTATATATATAGAGAGACTAACCGTGCTTACCGTCACATCTGTGCAATCTGCGACGCCCCTCTCAGGCACACACTTTAGACTGTTGAGGTATTTACTAAACATCCTCTAGATCACATCTCTTCAAAGCTCTCTGTCATCTCGGAAAGGGATGGGGGGACTTTAATTTCCAATTTCTACGGCAGTACGGTACTTAGGTACCCACACCTGCTTAATAATAATAATTATAGTTCAGCTGATCTCACTACTTGAAGATGTAGCATCGGCACTACATCGGCACGGCCAACCAAACTTGGGTTGGGGGGATCGGGTGTGGTGTGTTCCTAATGGCGGCGGCATGCAGTAGGGCGTCCATATACAGTTATATCAGTCCGATTCAGATCTTGATTAGCGATGCCGAAATTTGATAGGTTAATGCGGTAGCAGAAATTTCCAAAGAATTCTATGTATTTCTTCAGACACTGAAGCATTCGAAGCATACTGTAATCTCCATGGCATGTATATGGTGGACCTTCCAACTTCATACCTTGCCTTTGCCGGCCAAGCTCGTATCACCCGAATGTTGAGATACGTGTGAATCACTAGGTGCCATGTGTATCAAGGCAATAGATTAGTTGACCATAAGAATATGTATGCAAGGCTCCGGGTCTGCCGAATAATGTAGAGAAACCTTGTCTGGAATAAGAACAAAACAACCATAGTAATCCTCGGCACACCCCACTCAGATTAGAATGGTCCCATAGTTCCTTGTATCCAAGCAAGGGTATGTATATGTTAATAGCTAGGTAAGTATCTATGTATATTATATTATGAGTATGTCCTACAAGAACATTTTTCCTCGCACAATCAATGAACAGGATAGCAAGCCACCTCTAGTCCTTGTCGTCATCATACTTGGTTCCATGTAGTTGCTGCAGCTCGGTTACCTCTACACACCTCCCGCTCCCCCCACACCTGATTGTTCAGCTAATCTAGCAGTAAATATAGGTACCAGTCCTATTCAAGGTGTCTATGGGTATATAGATCATAAAATGTCAGATACACGCACTCCATTTCTAATCACCTACCCACACCTCATAATTTTACTCTCAAATATCATGACGTACGAGTAAATTACGATGGCACCTGCCCACACTTGCATCGTTTATAGCTTTTAGATCCAGTATAACAGTATTATAATACATACCTAGAGGTTACCCAAAAGCCATACTGTAATCAGCGGATTTTACCACCAGGTCAAAGGCACAGTACTATATATAAAAACTGCTGAGAATCTTTTTCGATTTTATTTTAATTTTATTTGGTTATTATTATCCTCTTCTTTTTATTTTTTCAATTTTTTTTTTTCATCTTATCAAGTTTTGATAGTATTTTCCTTTCTTTTTTTCCATGCGACATTACCCTGAGATACAGACATCCCAGAGAAATCCTACTATTTCCGTCGCCTTATTCACATCCCATCTTTTCCTAGACGCCCCCCAGGAAGCCGCTAGGCAAAGGAAGAGCGCTGCCAATAATCAAAGGGCCAACATTGCAAGAAATCCCATAGAAGGCGGCATCGATGGCATTTAATAGAAGACAAAACTTAAATATCTGATCAGGGATTGTGAAAGCTTCCGACGCCTACTCAGTGTATCTCAGGCTGGTGACATTGCTGAAATAGTCCTTCTCTTGTATTCTCCCCTGGTTAGATTACTTTATCACGGCCCCATTTCAGATGCACTATGCTGATGATATGGATATAAGTACATCACTTCAAAGATACGCCCAACTAATATTCAAAAATCTCCAAGAAACCTGCTCTCCTGTAAAGCCTACTCATCCGGTTCCTCTGGCACCACGCACAACACCCTCGCTTTCACTAATACTCTCGGCCTCCCTCCCACCCCTGGCCCCGCGCTCCCGTCACCTTGCCCCGCATTTCCTGCACCCCAACTACCCTCCTTCCCCTCCACAATCACCACAGCCCCTCTCCCGCCCTCTTGCTCCTCTCCCCACTTGACCAACCCGGGGAACGACACTGCCCCCACCCTGCCCCCCATCAAATCCTCCTCATCATACATCACAATGTCACTCGCGTCCTCCATCGTCCTACAATCGTAACCATCGCCTTTATCTGGATATATTAATTCGAACCGGGCACGTTGAGCGCGAAGTTGGGAGTAGAGTATCATTGCTTTTTCAAGGATACGGGCTAGGGAGCGTTCATCGGAGGGGGTAGGGCGGGTTGTCGGTTGTGTTGCTGGTGGGGTGGTAGTGCTTGTGGCGGATACAGGTGGGACGAGAAGCCGAGAGAGGGTATGTGTGATGGTGGAAGTGAGGATGGCGGTTTGTGTGGCGATGGTAGTGGTGGTGGAGGGTGATTTGGAGAGGAGGGAGAGGGTGGACGCTCGCCAGCGGTTGATAGAGGCCATAGGGACTAAATGGGGGGGTTAGTCCGCCCATCTTACCGATCACAGAGAAATGCACATAAAGAAGGAGGTATATTCTTACTTTTGTCACTCTTTCGCATTTCACCCTCAAGCGCACGCAGAACTACTTCTTCTTCATTACTTAACCCCAGTGCATACCGGCCCAAACACCCCACCCACATTTTATCCACAACAAACGCTGTAACAACCCCAATTTTGCTATGGGTCTTCATCAACCGCTCAATCTCCTCCTTAATCAAAAACGGTTTCCTCTCTACCTCCTCCCCTTCCTTCCCCTTACCCTTCGCAGCTCCCGCCCCTGCAACAACTCTATCCTCCTCCTCACCCACAAAAATCCCAGCTCCCCGGGATAATTTCCAACACCAATCCCGCACACTAGCAGCAAGCTGTTTGAACTCCCGTTCAAAGTAAACATCGTCCAAATCCACGATTCCTTCTAATGCCTGGGTTTTGTTTCGGGATTGGATTATAAAGTCTTGCAGGCCTTTGACTTGTTTGCGGAGAGAGTTGAGTTCGGAGTCTTGCTGGGTCCGGAGGGCGTGCAGGGCGACGAGGTCGTGCTCTTTGCGTTTGAGAAGGGACTCGAGGGAGGTGGTGCTAGGGGTGGGGGTGGGGCCTAGGGAGGAATTTCGGGGCGGGAGTGGAGGAGGAGGAGGCGGCGGAGGAGGAGCGGGTTCGCTATAGGGGGACGAAGAAGAGAATTGGGCGTATATATCTGGGTGATTCTGTTGGGAGGGGATTTACGTTAGAGGTGAATGATAGCTCCTCCACTTTTTCACCCCGCATTCTTCTTTGTCCCTATGTGATCCCCACAGTACTCCGATCCCAGCTGCAACTGCGTATCCAACTCACCCTCTGCAAAAAGGAACTCAGCCTTCCAAAATCCTCCCTCAGCACCATGTTCTCCACAGCCAATCCATCCAGCTCTTCCGTCGTCTCCCGAAACTCACTCGTACTATTTATACTATACAAGTCCGCACTATCATTACTGTGCCCATAAAGTTGGAGCGAGTCCCCTCCTCTTCCATCCTCACCTTCTCCTCCAAACTCAGTATCTAGATCGCTTGCATCCTCTGAATTATATTCCGGCTGCTGCGGAGGCTCAGGGTATATTCCAGGAATTGGTGGGCCTGCGGGTGTATTGCTATTCCGCTCCGGGAGAGGGAGTGCTGAAGACGAAGACAATGTTGGTCCAGGGGCGTCGTTGTCCAGTCGCAGATTGGCGGCGGTTTTCCGAAGTGCTTGACGGCCGCCGTTGGGTCGTAGCATGCTCGGGGGGAGTGGGGGGATGTCTGTAGGCGGGGTGTCGGGATACTGCCGGAGGGAGGGAAAAGGGGGGGGGTGTTACGGATGGAGGAGAAATAGTCGAAGTGGGAAGTTGTGGGGCGCGATGGACAAGAGCTTCCAGTGAATACAGAGTAAGCCAGGTTAGATGAGTTTTAGCGTAGAGTAGAGCTGTGAGGGATTGGTACTTTGATGCGTGACAAGATCCTCAAGAACAGTGGAGGGTTGTATGTGGGTGTTGTAGAGAGTACTGTGCATCAGATGTCATGTGGGGGGGGGCACCACCACAGATGCCAGGGGCAGCATGCATATATCCGGCACTGGCTGCATAGCTCGGTGGGTTGCATATGCAGACACTGGTCTTGGCGCTTGCTGTACAGTTGGCTGGACATGTTGGCGGGGGTTCCTGCTGCTCCATAAAACACCCCACACACACTCCGATATTGCATCTGAAGCTTGGAAAAGAATCCGCTTGCGAGCTGGTCGAATAATAACACGGTGTTGCAAAGCTGCCGTAGGTGAGAGCAGAGAGGTGAGCTGAGATGCATTATTGGCTGTGCATTTGGAACACATCGTTGTTCCGCATCTGCCTTGATCGTGGGCTGAGTCCCAAGAGAATATAACGAGCGAAGAAGCTTATGAGTTGCACAGACACTCTGAAACGCCTCTGGATTGCTGTTACGGCCGCTCGACGTGTTTACAACATCGCAGGCATTCCCCAGTTCTAGCCAGCAACCCCGTGGTGCACCCACTGCCGTTTGTCGTCCTGCGTACAATTCCCGAGACGACACATCATAGATGAACCCAGCTGGTAATTCAGAGCTCACGCTTACGCGGCTGCTAGAGAAGGCGAGGTTAGGAGAAAAATACACTGCGCAAATAGGTGCAGGCGCGCTGGGCCTAGGGTCGCAGTCGCCATCCCCGGGGCTACCGCAGCACAGTAGTGGAGCGAACAACGGTGCTGGGACTGGGGCGGGGACAACAGTAGATCCAAGTTCGCAGAGGATTATTGTGGGTGTGGACTTTGGAACGACGTATAGTGGGTGGGTTGCCGACGAAAATCTGGAAGATGGACGAAGCCGAATGTGCTAATGTGCCACATATAGTGTTGCCTGGGGATATACGGGTACTCCACAGGACATACATGTTATCCAGGTGAGTGGTAATTAATCTTCCTGGATGAGAATAATCGGGTCCAAGCCTCCGGTATGTTCTAACGAAAACCCTCATTGCAGAGCTGGCCAGGCGGGATCAACCTCACTTCCCCGAAAGTTCCCTCAAAGATTGCATACGAGCGCGATGGGTCCCCTCCCAAGTGGGGTTTCCAAGTAAAACCCTTCCAAAATTGCATCGAGTGCTTTAAACTCTTCCTCGATCCTCAACAGAAACCTCCCGATTTCGTCTCCCTTCCAAATATCCAAGCGCAACTCCGAACCACTTCTCCATCAACGACACCCCGGACGATCACCGATGTTGTCCGCGACTACCTACAAATGCTATATGACCACACCATGGTCACGCTGACCAGGGCATTGGGGAAGACATTTGTGGACAATACGAGGATAGAATGGGTATTGACATGCCCCGCGGTGTGGAGCGATAAGAGTAAACATGCCACGCTAATGGCCGCAGAGAGGACAGGGATGGCACGATGCTTTCAAATACGGTTAATTAGCGAACCCGAGGCGGCGGCATTATACACCCTTAAATCCATACAACCGGGGAATCTACAAGTCGGGGATAACTTTGTTGTTTGTGATGCTGGAGGTGGGACCGTGGATTTAATCTCATACGAGATAGTACGGACGCAACCTAGTTTACAAATCAAAGAAAGCGTGACGGGTACTGGGGATTTATGCGGGTCGGCGTTCTTAAATCGGCGGTTTGAGGCGTTTGTAAAAGAGAGACTAGGGGCAAACCTGTTTTATGCGATGAAGGAGAGGACGAAGCTGGCGGCGTTGAAGAGTTGGGAGGAGTACGTGAAGAGGGTGTTTGTGGATGGGGAAGATCAAGATGTTTTCCCAATTCAGTTCCCGGGACTACCGGACGATGATGTGTTGGGCATTGATTGTGGGTTTATGAGTGTTACGAGGTGAGTTCTCGCATGAGAATCATCATCTTTGCCAAGAATATAGCGCTGATGTGGGTTGATTATCAACATTCAGGGAAGAGGTTCAAGGAATATTCGAGCCAATTATACAAGAAGTGATCAAGCTTGTAGATGGGCAAATCCAAGCTGTACAGAACAAGGGGAAACAAGTCACGGTACGCTTAACCCCACTTCAAGCCCCACACATTCCTCGACTTACAGTCCCTTTAGAGCATACTTCTTGTTGGAGGATTTGGTTCTTCGGAATATCTATTCACCCGGCTGAAAGAGAAATACACACCTATACTCGGCACTGCCTCCAATCCAGATGTTGTCTTACAACCAGTCGATGCTTGGACTGCAGTGGTCCGAGGAGCTGTGATCCGGGGTATGGAGACTATCGTCCAAACTCGAAGAAGTAGGCATCATTATGGAGTCAAGTACTGGGAGTACTTTGATGAAGGGCGACACGACGAGATCCATAAATTCTGGGATACGACCCGCGAGAAATGGTTAGCGGAAAATCAGATCAAGTGGTATATTGCAAAGGTAAACTCCCCCGTCTCGAGAGACATACTTCCAAATTCTTGAATTTGTTCATAAATAGCTCACTCTCCCTGCAACCGCATAGGGAACCGAGGTCTCCGACGATAAATCTATCTCCTTCCCCTTCTACATCACCTTCGAATCGCACCACTCTCGGATCCTCGTTGACGAGCTGGTTTGCTGCGATTTGCTCATCCCCCCTACGCACATCACACCCGACGTCACGACGGTGTGTAAGCTGAGAAGTGATTTGACAACAGTACCGAAGTATTTATACTCAAAGGGGAGGAATAGTAAAGATGCGGAGTATGAGGGTTTACACTTTACGATGGAGATGAGCGTGTTGAGTGCGAGTTTGAGGTTTGAGTTGAGGGTCGATGGGGTGAGGTATGGGGAGGTTACGGCAGATTTTGCGTAGATGTTTTCAGGGATAGGGTGAGTTGGTAATATTGTGATCAGCAGGGCGAGGAAGAGGAGAGTAAGGTTGGGTTGAATTTGGAGTTCTATATTGGCTATATCACGGGTTTGTATACATATAATTACACTTTTTCTCCTGCGGCTTGTTTGGATGTGGCCCTGCTCGGGTAACTTGTGTATTCCAGTTTTGGGACATTATGGAGTTGAAGTTTGAGGGGTGCCAATGTCGTGAGCAAGGAGCTCTTTGTGGTTTTACAAGGGGGAGAATTCCATTCGTTCACGACGAGGGAAGGACAGGGCAAACAGGTTATCGTTTGTGAGATGGCCCAGAAATATCTCCTACTGCTATCGATACGTGCAGTAGGTGATATCAATGTCTAGTAAACTTGCCACAAGTAAGCAAGGTACATATATGTCTTGAGGTTTATGCTGCCATGAGGGTGCATCCAGCTATACCATCGAGAAACCTGAAAGCCAGGGTCAGGGTAATGCCAGACTAAAAAGGTTGCTGATTAGTATGTAGAAGGAGGGAACTTCAGCGGTCAGTAGATGCATATGTGGAGGAAACAGAAGACGGAAGACAGAACTGTGCATCAAGACAGAACAGAAATTAAAAAAAGAGAAAAGGTTAAAGACAGGCATCAGGGTGCAACTGTTTCCCCCATTTGGCTATGGAACCCCTCTAGACACTCTTTCCCACACCAATCACAAGCCCACCACACAAGCTCCCCCCTCCTAAACTCTCGCTCACAGTGGTGGCATTTAAATCCCGGGACTCTATTTAAATTTGGTAAAAACGACCTCTCAGTCTGAATAGTTGTCCGCACTCTATTCCCCGCACCATACCCCCTCATGCCTAGCATCTCCGTATCAGTCTTCCCTTTACACACCTTACACACCTCCACCGGAGACACAATGGTAGGATCTTCACGTGACGCAGACCCAGCATAGCATATTGTCCTACTGTTGCCAAAAGTGAGGGTCGGCATATCTTCCGTTGGTTGTGGCTCTGGGTCCAAGTGTCCAAGTCCGCAGACACATTTTGCCGGAAGCATCGTCTCTGGATCAATATCCCCCTTACCCCCACGAGACAAGAAACAATGTTTTGCCCTAAAACACCCCCCACAACATGGCATGCAGTCACGCAAATGCCGGATTGTCTCAGCCTGAAACGGCTCACTTCTTATTTCGCAATCCTTGCACATGGGGCTCCCGCAAGCAAAACACCTGATCAGCATGCCCGGGAGTCCGTCTGCGGCACCGGGATTGGAGGGGTAGAGTTGGTTCTGGGGGTGTTGGTTTGTCGGGTGGCTGCAGAGGGACTTCTTCCAGAGGCTTCGTTGGGTGATAGTACCGAGGATGGCGGCTCGAATCCCACGTGAGACTAGCATCAGGTTCCACATATCGTGGTAGTGGCATTCAGCGGCAATGGTAATCAGGAGGTCATATGCACTGAGGGCTCGTTGCAGATAGTGTTCACAGCTACGGGGTAAGGTAGTCTGGTTGCACGACCCTCCTCCTGTGGTAATTGAAGTGCTGACCAAATCTTTACCGTGGGAGTAGGAATGTTTGGGTGCTAGGCCCATTTCCACGTCCTCGCAGTCCTGTACTGTGTCGATACTATTAGTATTTGGCATTCCGATACCGCGCTCTTTAAGCCTATTTTCAAACCGTATTCGTGCGTCGGTTTCACTGCGACTCCTTCGGACTGCACGGAGCAGGCAATACAGCCCAGCTGTGCTCAGCAAAATTCTGTATGCAGCAGTCATGATTAAATAAGCCTCTTGCCATTCAGTTGTCCATAGTGAAAAACTGAAGATAATGAACTAAGGACATATCATTCACAACCTCCAAGGGAGAAATCAAAATCAAATGATAAACAAAATTCTCTCACATATTTGCAATCTGGAACCTCCAATTCTGTACCATCTTAGCACACACACTGCCCCTGCCCTTTGACTTTTCATAATGAGACATGATAGCCTCTGCTATGACATCTAGATAGCTGGTTTCCCCGAGTTGGTTGAGGTTCTTGCATCGCCCCAGTGGTCGAGGAAGAAATGTCGCCTGGAGCGCTGTCAATGCGATGAATAGGCCTGCAATAACAAGCTGCCCTATACCCGCAATCGCAAACCACTTCATTTCCTTCTTTGGGTTTGGTGGCTTTTGTGCGGAGTGAAATTGTACTTTCGGGAGTGTTGCGCAAACAAAGATCAAAGAAATTGCGGTCTGTGAGTCCTCTTAGCCCGAGAAACAAATTGATAAAATAAAACAGTGAGAAAAGTACAAAAATAGGTAAAGTTATGGCCACTTCTCTCAGATACGGGACGTAGTATTTCGTTTTTAATTGCGGTGTTCTACCGATATTGTCGGCGGCATCGCCAGTTAACATCAACAAAGCGAAGAGACAGAGCAATACCACCCCGTGCAGGGTTTTTAGGGCGCTTGTTTCCCTTTTTCCTGGTACTGCAGCGGTACCTGTAGCTCCGGCCATGATCGAGAGAGAATAGAGCGAGTCTGTGGGGGGCGGGGTTTCGCTGGATGATGTGTTTGACACTAAGTAGAGATTGTATAAGGAAAATTATCTAAACAAAGGTTAATTATCCCAAGGACGCTCCTCGAACGCAGATACCGGAAGTTCATGAGGAGGCAAGGAATTTGTACGACATGAAACGGGGTGTACGGAGTAGGTACTTATAAATGGATAAAGCTATGTACCGTATGGTAGGTACTTGCTTTTTCCTGCTCATGCGATTAGCCACATGCTTGCAGAGAGAGACAAAGTTACCAAATGAAACGATATTCAGTTTGCAGCAACAAAACTGTTGTATCTTGGGATGGTACAGCTACCTAGGTATCTGGAATTGTTCACGACAAGCCAAAGAATATCTATAGCTATGTACTTCCAGCAGTCGTTGTATATGCTGAACTTAAGGTAGTTATTTCAAGACTCTAATATCAAAGCGAAATCATGCCGGTACCTACATATGTACGAATCTGGATCCTCCGAGAAAGGAATATATGTATGTACATATATATATTCCGTATCTTCTAAGGTGGGACGCCATGGTAGTCCTACTGTATATCAACAAGGGTGATTTCGTTTTAGTTCGTTATCACCTAAGCCTAAGGATGTTGAGAGAGGTGTACTTTACAGGGTCTCTAGCATTTCTTACACTGCCTTACATGCCTAAGTTAAGGTTAACCAGACTTGGAAGGAATATCGGTACCTTCACCTACTGCTTAAGGGCAGGGTTGGCTCGCCTGGTGATGATCCATATTGCTCGGCATACTTATGCATGAGGCGAGCAGCAGCTCACTTAGAAGTAACAGAAGAGCTGCTCCAGGCGCTTATGGTGATGGAACAAGGCTTCTGATGGTAGTATGCTCATCATGGATGAAAAATAGGATGCGTTGAGCAGGTTGTGTATCATATGATTTCAGAACTGTGCATTAAGACAGAGCAAGATGAAAATAAGAAAAACAGCGAAAATTCAAGGTGCAACCGTTTCCCCCATTTGGCTATGAAGTCCTTCCATACACTCCTTCCCATACCACTTACAATCCCACCACACAGCCTCCCCCAACCTAAGAACTCGCTCACAAAGGTGGCAATTGAACCACTCAACTCTATACAGACTCGCAAAACGGAAAGATTGCCAGTCCCCATATTAATAGTCGTCTGCACTCTAGTTCTCCCAGCACCATAACTTCTCATACCCAACATCTCCGTATCAGTCTTCCCTTTACATAATTTACACACCTTTACCGGGTCAACAAGGATAAAATCTCCACATGATGTGGACCCAGCATAGCATACTATCCTATCTCGCCCAAGCGGCATAGCAACATAATCCTCAACGATATCAGCTAGTTGCAGCTTGGGTTTCAAGAGCCTAAGCCTGCAGTTACAATTCCCCGGAAGCATCATCTCTGCATTAACATCCTTCTTACTCCCGCGGGACAAGAAACAATATTTCACCTTAAAACACTCCAGTCAAGTAAATGTCGAATTGTCTCATCCTATAGCAGCTCATTCGTTATTTCGCATCTCTTGCACATAGGGTTTCCGCAAGAGAAACATCGTATCAGCCCACCCTGAGGCTCACAATCGGTCGGGGGGTTGGAGGGATGAAACTGGTTCTGGGGGGGTTGGTTCTCTGCAGTCTCTGCAGTCGCTGCAGAGAGACTTCTTCCAGAGGCTTCGTTGGTAGCATCGAGGATGGCGGACCGAATCCCATGAGAGACGAGCATCAGGTCCCAAATATCGTGGTAGTGGCATTCAGCGCGATGGTGGAGAGGAGGTCATATGCGCTGAGGTTGCAAATGGTTTTCACCGCTGCAGGGTAAGGGGTCTGAGAGAAATGTACTGTCAATATGTGTGATTGAGGTGCAAGTCAAATCTTTATCATGGGAGAAGGAGAGTTTGGGTGTTAGGTCTAGTCTGGTTGGCACTGTTAGGTCCATTTTCACGCCCTCGCAGCTCTGTACTGCGTTGATACTATTAGTAATTGGCATTCCGATACCGCTCTGCGCCTATTTTCAAACCGGATACGAGCTTCGGTTTCACTGTGACTATTTAGGACAGCATGGCGTAGCGCTGTGCTCAGCAAAATTCTGTACACAACCGTAATGACCAAATAAGCTTCTTGCTGTTATATTGTCCAGCATAAAATCCTAGCCAAAGAACACAAGCACTATTTAATGGTAATCCCAATACGTGTAATTATGTTAATCAGAGATGTCTCATCCAAATTGACCATAGTAGGCTCAGAAAATTGCAATACAAGCACTACCCCTAGTAAACGTCGCCTGGAGTGCTGTCAATGCGGAGAGCACGCTCGCGATGATAAAACGCCCTATTCCCGCAATCGCAAACTACTTCAATTCCTTCTTTGGGTTCGGCGGCTTCAGTGGGAGGTAATATAGTGTTCTCGAGATTATCGTACCAATAAGGGTTAAAGGAACTGTGGTCTATGGGAGGAAGACGAGCCACGTTAGCAACTGTCACAAGACTGTAGCAAACAATGCCACAACAGGTAATAACAACTCTCAGCCCTTAGCCCGAAAAGATATCAATAAAGCAGTGAGGAAATAAATTGGGGTAAAATTATGGCCACTTCTCTCAGATACAGGACGTAGTATTCGTTCCTTAACTGCGGCGTTCTGGCGACGTTGTCGGCAGCTTCGCCGTTTAGTGTATTATCAAGGCGAAGAGGCATAGTAGTACCACCCCGTGCAGGATGGTTATCAGGTGCCAGGTTCCTCTCGCTTTGGTTCTGTAGCTGCAACAGTTTCTGAAGCTCTGGTCATGATCGATGTTGGGATGAAAAAGGCTTTGCAAATCGATTAAACGATTAGGTATAAGGAAAACAATCCAGGAAACTGGCGTCATTATCCCAAGGATAATTCTAGCTGATCATGCTGGCGCGAAGCAACATATGTCTCATGTTATGCCCAGTGTTGCGCGAATTAGGGAGCCTTGGGATTTCTAAGTATCTAGTATGGTTTAACATTAGTATCGACCTACAGCCTCAATCTATGAAAACCAGATGTGACTACTTGATTAGGAAAGCCAAGCCGTAACTTACTTATAGACTAACCATATTAGGTACTATAGAATCATATTCGTACCTAAACCCTCGTAGGCATCATGAAATTGATCGATCGTCACCAGCCTAACCAATCATCATTTACCGGCTAATACGCACTAGAGAAGAGCTGCATAAGATTACCTTAATGCTTGCAGCTATTAACAGTCTGTAGGCACAAGATCTTGACTGCGGAGTACTGACTAGGTAGGACCCTTCCTTAGGTTTCCACTGGTATGCGTATGGAGCAGCCGTATAAATCTAGATGGAGGTTGTAATGAAATATGTACTTTATGTACTCCGCACGTACATAAAAACTAAATCGGAAAGGCTTTGCTCACTTCCGAGAAATCGGGATGGGGTCCCTCATCATGGATTAGATAGTTCGAATGCGAGTCCTTGCTACTGGGCCTGTTGAAATACTATACAGATATAATATTTCACCAATATTTGAGCTCATTCGGCCCAGAAACAGTTGAGTTGCGCTTGAAGGACCCGTTGGTTGTAAGCGGAAACCTCGCCTCAGACCACTTACATTCTTGCTATATCGCAGTTGAGGCTGTTCGCTGCACTCTACTCGATAGTATAGCGCACATGACATGTATGGCTGAAAAGAAGAGGTTTACCGATAAGTACCCCTTTGGTGTTGTCTTGGGCTGTGATAATCTTGATTTGTTAGAGGAATTTTTCAAAGGCGATAAGAATGCTAGCAAAACTACCCTGATCATTTACAGTTAAAATAACATGAATAAGCAGAGACGCTGAATAAGTAAGTAGCCTAAATATATATGCACAAAATGAGCTACCTACAGGTATGTAAGCTAAGGCAACCTTTGGACGTATTCTGTAAGAATAGTGCGAGTTCACCATCACATGTTGCAGTAGAGGAATTGGAGAATGAGCTGCTAAGTACCTGCTATTTGCGGGCCATCAAGGACTTGTATACAAGGTATGGACACGCTTCCCTTGATGCTATCAAAAGTGCACCTGACAAGAATCCTACACCAGAGAAAAGCTAAGATATGAAGCCTGTAAAAATGCAAGGAAGCTACTCCAAAACAACCAAACAGCTTAGTCATGAGAACGGGGCACTTGAACGATTACATGCAGGGCTCATACCTATAGCCAATAACACCAGGCAGATACCTCCTAGTGGTGATCGACGGTTTCAGCCAATATGGGACCACCAAACCACTCCGGACAAAGAGTGATGGAGGAGACTCATAGAGATCAACAAAAGGCCACCAACTTAAAAGTAAAACCCATTCAAGCGGACTGGGGTGGCGAATGCTGAATCTCCTCAGCCACTAAGCCTGCACTAAGTCTCAATCTAACCGGAAGAATAGCAGAGCAGGTCAAGATGTAATTATAAGGAGTGGGTGTATATACAACGCATCAGCCATGGCGTTAAGCAAATGGAATTCCGTCTTCCGCTGAAGCGCGTTCACCCCCTCACTTCTTAATACCCCTAAGTACGTTTTGGTGGTTGAAAAGGCTCCAAGAGTGTTTAAAGACAAAACCCCGTTTATCTGAATTTCATGTTTTTCCTTCGGTTTAGCTATTATGAATGCAGGTGATGACTTTGTACTGCAAAACTGTAAACTTAGCTTCGATGCAGTTTTCAATGATTGTATGTGGTAGTTACATACATCAACTTAAGAGAATACAAACCGCATTACATTCCCTGCCCGCAAAGCTTCAGGAATCCCTCCCTTAGTCGATTCACCACCACCGTTGGTGCAGGTGGGTCTTCCGCAAAAGCCTCCATCACATCATACACGAGAATATCATCATCATCTTCTTCTAATCCCTCCTGTCTGGAGGCCTCAATACACTTCCGACATAGGAAGTTAACAATGCCAGCAAATGCATACATGTTCCCCGCCGCAATCTCTAACGATTCATATATGTGGGAAGACCTAGTGAATGCCTTTCGCTCGCAACCTACCAGCCTCTGCATATACGTAGCATATATCTCCCGGTACCGCTGGAGATCTTCAGGCGAGTTCTCCAGCTTATTGTTCTCGGGATCCTCGGGGTCGTATTGGTACATTAATGGGTCCCACTCACGGGTGAGCCAATGTGGATATCGCTCATTTCCGAGGCACAGAGGGGAGGTTGCAACACCATCCCAGTCGATAATGCTCAAAATATCACAATCATCGTCGTTTGAAATCATTATATTCTGTAAGCCGAAGTCAGGGTGGCACAGAACAAATCGATTTCCATCTGGTCCCAGTTGTGCGGTGGCGATAGACTCAGGGATCCAGTTGATGAGCTGTCGGAGAATCCTTTGCAGATTCATGGTGGGACCGGTGAAAGAGCGCAAATCGAGAAGCCCGAGCAGATAAGTCTTGGTATCCAGGAATGGGCCGATTTCGCAGAATTTTGGTGGCACTAGGTCAATCGAGCATTCCTGTAGCTGTTTTTCCGCTTCCATGTCAGAGACACTGAGAGGTCCAATGCTGATGGGCCCATCTCCATCGTCAGTGAAATCCAACATCCCACATTTGTCAAATCTGAATTTCCCCAGCTCGAATAAAATTTCAGCTACTGCTTTAAGCCATCTAACTCTTCGCTCTTCCAACTGCTCCTCACCCCGCTTCTCGTCTCCATCTGCCGTGCCATACCATTTCTCGAACATATTAATCCCATCAATGAACTCCATCGCAATATATGGAGCGTTAATCACGTTATCCAGGCGGGAATCGAAGGCGTAAACCTCTGGTACTGGGATTGTTGTATGTTTGCGAATAAAATTCATCGTATTTGCCTCTGATCGGAGCTTTCTTCCGCTCACTTCCGACCATTCGGGCAAGTAGCCAATGCAAGGGATTTTGAAAATCCATGTTGAACTGTCGGAGAAGCGAACACGATACAGTATGTTGTTGGCACCAGTCAGAGGTTGTGGACTGACAGTGCAGGTCAGAGGGCTACTGGTACTGGCGTCAGCTCCGAGCTGGGCAGTTTTGAGAGAAGTGGCAAGCTCAGGTAGGTTTTCGAGTCGAAGGTGTGAAAGCAGAGGGCGAAAGCTTTCAAGTTCATCTCCCTCATCCGCCTCCTCGGCATCCTCCTGCCTTTTCTCCTCCTGGTCTCTCCCCAAGTCATTTCCACAGGCCGAATCTTCCTCTTCCAAGAGCCTTTGAGGCATGGATGCTGCTCTATAGTATCGACCTTGGGATATGTCGGGGTATCGGTAGGAGTATGTGAGTGTGGAAGGTGCAGTTGTGCAGCGCCTTGGCACCTTGGCCTTCACAAGCGCTCATAGCAATCACGAGTTAAGATTTCCAGTTCTTAAATATCATTACGGGAATATGATAGGTACTAAGACTACAACATGCTGGCCATTTTCGGGAATCCTGAGACGTTAGGCGAGCAGAGTGGTAAGCGGCCATTCTGGCTAAATTGAGATCTATGGAAACAAACACGCTCTACCATAACATGCCGCGCCAAAATCAGCCTAATATACTAATACCTCCCCGTCAACCACCCACCCCCCTCGACCTCACTATAGGCCGAATATCAGGCATGTGAGCCTATGAGCACTAGGAGGCCTTTATCACTTATCTATATTCGTATTAAAACAGCTTTTATAGCAGCAGCCTACAATATAGTGAAACGGTATGCTATCAAACAAGTCATTCACCACTACAAAATAATATTAATTGGACGCGGAGCACCTACCTAGTCAATGTTTCCCTACCGATGAATTTGACTCCGACCACGTAGAACCATATTAATACCCTTATGCATGGTCGAAGCTTTAAAGCTCTGACACGGCAAACAGGGCCCACATCCCCCAATACCCCTGACATTTCATTTCCCAGGTCGATCGCCAATGCATATTGGAACCTGATCCCACAAAATCGGTGTTTCCCCTTTTCAATCCCGAATTCTAGTGCTCCTCTACTTTCTTCCTTCCTTTTGTCCCATCTTCACACCGGAAGTCAGGGGTTCTCGTCGTTATCACCCTTGTGCTTGTTTGTTGACAACTATCAGAGAAGTTGTATATCGCAGCATCGACTTAATATTGTTGATGTTTTTTGGCGTTCTCAAGATCGATTCGTCGAACGTGTCTTTCTTTTATTTTCAGCTTCATTATTTTTGTTAATCCGACTGGTTGTGTTAACCGCAGATCGTTCCATCTAGATCACTCAACGCGAAAGCCAGTTATAAGATCTGTTCAAAATTGCAAGCGTTTTGTTCGATACTTCACATTCTTGCCTTTCTTACCCCCTTTGATCGCGATATCACCACCCTATACCCGGTTCTCGCCACCTATATTTTCACAGTGGAGAGGACTATTCAGCGCTATCCAGCATCAGACCTCACCAAGCTCTGTCAAAATACATCAATCACTATGTCTCTAACTTCATCAATTCCAGAGGAAGCGGAGCATTACACTGCCCCCTCAACTCCACAAGATGATTCCGATGATTCGCAAAGCTATCCCCCGTTACACCCAGTTCCCAGCATGCAAGCCGCTTTTGAAGAGTCTATGTATGAGCAAGGACATCCTCCGCCAGAACCAACTAATCCCTACGCCGTTTCTTCGACATTTCCTAATAGTATATCCGTCTCAACTGCGTTCAAGCCCAAATACCACCCGTTGACCAAGCTTGTCAGTCAGATAACTTTTGGTATCCATCTTCTTCACAAGAGGCTTGCAAAGTCGGACTCAGAGGTGGTGCGAATCCTGCAGGCGCATGTGAATGACATGGATAATTTCCTCTCCACAACGACTAGGGACTTCGATACAGCAAGATCAGATATATCAACAAGAATAAAAAACCTCAAGGTCCCATTGGAGGCTGGCCCTGCATCGGACGTCTTTGAGAATATGCTCAAGGAGCCAGGATTCCGTGTGCAAATCATGGAGGGAAATAAAAAGGTTGACTTTGTAATCAAGAGGAATGCCAGAGCGATGAATCGTGCATTAGAGGATGTTGGGGAGGGGTTAAGAGCGGTGGATGAACTTGCAAAGTATTTGTTAACGCTGAAGACCGGATGGAGGAATGCAAATCTCATAAGGGTATATGGAGCAATGACCCATAATGTGGAGGGGTGGTTTAGGTGCTTTGTAGGACTTCAGATGAAGGGACAGGTTCTGGGGGAGAGACTTAACACACTGAAGATGGTGGTCTGGGAAATTGAACGTAGATGTGGGAGGGCAAGCCGGGGTAATGGGAGGAACTCAACGGCCGTGATTAAAAAGAGGCCTTCTGTAAGTCCCCCTTGAGGACGATTCAATCATTCGCGGATTTAGACCATTCTAATGTTGATATCCTCCTGAAATTTTGACAGCTTAACCAAATCCCAGAAAATCCATCAGGTGAGGCAGCGGATGCTGCCGTGGCGAGCAAATTCAAGGCATCTGCTCAGACCATGGCCCAGCCCTGGAAGGAAGTTGCGGATAAGTCGCTTCCCGCGACACCTATCCCATCGCCTTTACCAGTCGTCGGGAGGAAGAGCGCGAAGCATAAACGTCACTCCTCCGGAGAAATTGTCGGGAGCCCTCCTGTGACCCCGCGAAGGACACTGTCCAAACGCCGGACTTCCATGCCTGGTCCAGTGGGTATGATACCAGATTCATCCAGCCCCAAGGCACAGGAAGCCAAGGAAAGGGCTGTGAATACTATCGTGGTGCTAGATCATGAGAGTGGAAGTCTGCGGCGCAAACGAATCCACCGGAGATCAGCAACTGTACATACGCATCCAAGAGAGGTTCACGCAGCTGTCGAACCTGAAGACATTCAACGCCCTCTCACCGCAGGGCTGCACACACCCCAGTTAACCAGTTCGTATACAGTCACTACGACTGTCCGTGCCGGCACTTCCGATATATATAGTCAGGCTGGCACTGGCAATGGGGGTGGTGTATTGTCGAGCCTCCGTCGAAGCCTATCGCTAGGAAGATCCACATCCGGGCGGCCTCGTAGTCGTTCTCGAGACAGGAAAGTCATCGGCGGGAAGGACGAAGCGCGGGGAAGAACTCCGCCACTCCCACAGCTACCTGTAGAGGTAAAAGAGAAGCTTGAGCGGAAGCGACAACATGCAGTGAATCAGGTGGAAATTTCTCCACCAGTCTCCCTAGACAGCAAAGCCGCAGTTTCTGAGAAGTCACCTGGGCACGGTGGGGTTACTGGTGCCGTGATGGCAGGGATCGCATCTATTAAGAAGCGCAAGAGCAAAGTTCACCTACACCATCCAGGTGGACAGTTTTACCTGGCTGGATCCGAGGGCTGTCATGATCAGACGCTTGTGTCTACCACTTCGAATACCCATGTCAACGATCAAGTCATGGAAGGTGGCATTTCCATGCTAGCTTCTTCTCAAATGAAAAAAACACAGACTGCTCCAATACCTCCGAACACGAAATTGCCGCCACAGAAGGTCCGGAATAAGTCAAGAAACCCGGAAGTCCTGAAAATAAATTCCATGGCAACCTGCGTAGCTCCAGCTGGTTCGGCTCCCGCTAACCCACCAACTCCCACAACCCCTCGAGCAAAGTCGAGGAGAAACAGCTCTGCTATTAGCAATCTCCTCAACTTACGACCCAAAAGCCGGACCGGCATGTCCGCGCCGGTGTCGACGGAGCCTGTTCCACCGATGCCTGCGAGCGTGCTGACCAAACCAGTTCTCCAACAGCAGACTCTTGCTATCAAGAACTCTAATGTTGGAAACTCAGCAATTTTGGCAGGTATTCGTGACTTACAGAATGGTAAGACGGCTCAAGTTGCTACCCCTGGTTTCAGGCTGCAGGGTGTCTCTGGGGCTACTACGCAATCAGAGACACGTTTAGCACGAAGAACAAGCTTGGTAGGCTCGAGCCATACTGTCAATGCCAAGGGGGGTTCCGAATCAGGGAAGAAAGGCCATGAGACATCAGCTGGAGGCTCACCAGCTCAAGCACAAAGAAAGAACTCGTTTCTGGTGAAATTTTGTAAGCCTTCTCTCCTTTGCATGATGTTTTGGGTTTCAAACGCTAATATCTTTTGTTGAATTCAGTCACGGACAGAGCGTTCTAAACTCATTTTTACAACTACATACGTGCCTCATGAGTAACAAACGTTCGGAGCTCATACTTTTCCAATTGATGTTTCATTGATCTCATCCTGCGATCTGATACCCATGACGAGCGGCAACAATCACCCACAGACTTTGTTCCTTGCGCACTCTCTCTATTCGAGTACCTTATCTTGAACATTTATGGCTTCTTACCTTCCAGCGTCGCCTTGTGTTACATCCGCTGGTTATTCTTTCTGCCGTTATATCCCATCTTTCCGATTCTGTATCTTTATGGTTAACTTTCACTTTCTTTACTATAAAATTTTGCTTCTTTTTCTTCTGTCCTTTGGTGGAGTTCCCTAAGGATACCACGAAGGTTGACGCCTTGTGACTTTGACGGCTAGGGCTGCGGCCGCGGAGCGGCATGGATTACCCGAATCCAAGAGAATTCGGGGGGATGTAAAGTATTGTCTTTGTTTTTTTTGATGTTTCAGGGAGGAGTTTCATCTACTTGTTAATGGGCATTGAAGATTCAGACAACAGTTGGGTTGTAAGTCTAGTACTAGCTGGAGGGTAATTCGATACAACCTGATGGTTATTTATACTGATGGTTGCTCTTTGCTACCTACCGATATCTTGCTTTAGTACTATTACTCCTAGTGAAATGTACATGTACTGGAACTGATCCTCTTCGTTCCACCTTAGGCTTTTGAGATTTTGTAGCGGGGATTCTTTCTTCGCGATTGGAGTTTGCTGCGATACTTTTCATTTGCACTGACTAACATTCTTTCTACTTTCACATCCTAGGCCTCTTTTCACGTGCTTTGTTTATTGCCTACCAGATTTTGGTTTCCGTTTCTTTCTGGCTGCTAGATTCTCCTCTCTCTTTTATGATGATGAAATGATAGTTGATTTACTATCCTCTAAAATTTTAGATAACCCGTGGTTAACTGCGCTGAAGGATATTTGTCACTGGCTTATGTTGTGGTTGCTCACTGTACAAGAATAACTGGAAAACATTCAATTAGCCATAGGTGATGTCAGTTCGCACCCCCACAGGGTCCTGCATGCAAACTGTGCTTTTGATATCATAGCCTATAGGAGACAGAGATTCATATCCTTCCTGATTGAAATGCCCGCTAACTCTCCAGTTGCCTATTTGGCCATGGTGACAAGTTACCCTGTATTTACACCTGGCGGCCGTGGTAGAGATGAAGAAATACTCCTCTAAATGCCGACTAGCGATGATATTCATGCATAAATACTCCCAACAATGCATATCAACACGAAGTACTCCTGTAGCATCCAAACACAACATGTAAGCGTACAGCTCAAAAAGTTTCATGAAAGCCTGAGCATGTAGCGCGCTTGATTCCTATATGGCATGCATAGGACCTTATCTGCTGACTTTGGATTGTGTACAGTAAGAAGCTTGTATTCTCCACGCAGGTCCTATTCATATTAGTTCGCTCAGCTTGGAAGACTTAGACAAGCATTACAGAGTATGCACACCGAAGTCAGCCTACGTACAGTACTTACTCTGTACAAACATGTCTGGTTGGATGTGAAGTATAGTACGAATACGAAGTTTTATACATAGATAAGCTGCCACAATGCAGAGAGTACCCGGCGAAAGTATCCCTATTTTATGCAGCTTATATGCCGAAATGTGAAACCACGTCATGCAGGTAAGACATGTCTAGCTAAATATACATATATACTATAAGGCCCACCTCCGGTCCTCGATCTCAATATTTCGTATACTATCCCTCTGCCTTAATCACAGCTGCCACTCGGCGAGGCATAGATCTTGTTAAAGAATCAAGTAAGGTAGACGGAATCTCTTTCCAAGCGTCTAACAAGCAATCTGCCAACCTATCTTAACAGTTGCTAGCCCTCCCCGACAAGTTGCAATATCCAGAAATCTTTGGCACAAAATCCGCTTAAGATATCGCCAAACACGCTCAATAGGGTTGAGATCTGGTGAGCAAGCTGGGTGATCTGCAACCTTCCATCCTTCATCTTGTAACCAACCTAAACCGTAGTAAGAGTTACATATGTATAGGGGGATTGTCTTGCATGAATACCGGTGTAGATATGCCAGCTGCTGCCATATCTTCCTTTACAAGTGGGAGCGGGACTGCTACTGAAGACATTTTGCTATATAGGAGTGTTGTCTACCGCACTTGACCCCGCACGAGTTATAAGCTGTGCTTGCTGCATTAGTCTGGTTGGCTTGTGCCAACCAGACTATTGCTGCATGTCTTAAACAACATGCCTTACGGATACCTCGAGCTGTAACCGCTGCATATTATGCAGGGGGGGTGCGCGGATACTTTCGCCGGGGTACTGTATGTATTTAATTGCTTTTTGCTCCGCCACAAGTCAGAGTTTGAACAATTACTCCCATTTAATCCACAACAAACTCATCTACTTCACGCAGATAGATAGAGCAAGCTTTCTGTCCAGATTTTTATTCACTCCTTTACCTCCATCAAGAGCTCAGGAATGAGAGTCACTTTGCCAAACTCGTCTGACATAGGAAATGGTCTCCCTTCGTGAGTGTTCCTAGCATGCAAGTCCTGGAAGGACGCGCGACCTGGGTATAATTTGTTGACGACGTTAGAGCAAATACACAACGCACCCCTGATTGGTCCAAAACCGAGCCTTGGGCCCAGGATCTTGACAATATAAACATTGGATGTGTGCAAGATCTGAATGAGGCCTTCGAAGATTGCCAGGACGACCTGCAAAGCGACAACTGGGAGCGTACACCACTAGATATATTGGAACTGAGACTGGACGAAACCTTTGAGTTACTCAGAACCAAAGCAAACAAAGCTATTGACGAATCAAAGGCAAAGGCGAAGCAGTGCCTGGCAGGAAAATCGGTGGAAGCCCAAAAAGAAGCTGTAGGCAGGTTCGTTTCTGGGATGCAGTGCGTCATGGAATTTATTTGTTTCTTGCGAAATTCAATCACCCAGATAGTCACGATGATAAAGAATTCAGCAAGGTCTGCCTGGCGGGCAATATTGTCCCCACTTCGTAGGCTTGTCGCAACGAAGGCCATGGTCGCAGCTTCGCGGATTCGTAAATTGCCTCCAGGTAGCAATAGTGCAGGAATTCGACTGGAGGTATTTATTACTGCTTCTCTTACAGCCCGAAGCATCTGGCTGACATTACAATAATAGGCAATCTAGTGTCAACATACGGGGCATACGTGAATATGGGTACGTCAAATAGCAGTCATGGCGTCTGTATGGTTGGGAGCTGGGGATAAGCTTTCACCCGTTACGAATTTCTTTTTAGCGATCAAGGCTTATCATATCATGCGGAGATGCAATCCCGAATCAATATTTCTATCTAATGAAGACAAACTTCCACGATGTAGACATAAAGTTCAAAGTACCTCCGCGGTACTGGAACTACTATATAGTTTAAAACTGAGTCGCGAACTAGTTCCGAATACATTGGTAGCCTTCACATGACGACCAGCTAGGTATATCCTTAGAACTCAGCGAAGTGGATACACTGTCCTCCTATAACTGGGCTGCACCTGAAAAGCTCACCCTTCCCCTTTTCCGTCTCCGAATATTCCTGCGCAAGTAAATTCTCAAGTACCGAATTGTCATTCATGATGGTGTCCCAAAAAGAATGTCTAGGTCATAAGGCAATCCCTCCAGCCATGTCACACTTTGACGAGGCACGCGCGAGCAATTTGAGGACATGGACCACGCTGTTCTTCGCGGCGGGGGGGGGGGTTGACTCTGTTAATCCACAATGGCGTGTCCCTCGGTCCTTTGATGTATATTTTCTGTATGTCCTCCTTTGACTATAATTTGGTTTTCGTATGGAGGCGCATTACCAAAAAGTGTTTTTCCGTAACAAATACACCATGAAAATGAATATTGGAGCTTGACCTGACTACAGCATATGCAAAAATACGAATCCAAGCCTACAACACATCTTCCTTGTCCCTGAATTGCCTTAGCACTGGAAGAATTGATTTGAAATACCTTCATCGCAACCATACGAAGTGAGTGCTTCCTACTAAGTTATGCGCCGAGGTCCACAAAAAGGTTCGCTCCGCTGTGACTTTGAGATGATAGAACTGTATTATGCCCTAGCGTACTGTAATTTTCTTCCCTTGCTTACATAGACATGTGCATATGAGAATCTTGAAATTGGTGATCGGGCATGCAAATGATTGTGGAAGCTGACAACACCCCTCAAGAGTGCTATAGATGAAGTGATTTTCTTGTAATTTCTTGTGCATCAGTCAAATTAGTACTCTAACACTAATTCTCTATTCTGTAAATTGGTTACAGTATTGGTATGAGTTCAATCTTATACTAGTTCAATTTACTGGACTTTAGAGATTCTAGGATTGCTATTGACCTTTCTAAGCTACACCTGATGTAAAATGTCCTTACTTTACCTTTTATATGCTCTTATACTTACTCATATTCCTGCATTAAACCTATTCCACAATAGCAACCTAGTATAGCATTTCTTCCTTGGTGTACTTCTTCAAAAGTAATCTACTATAAACTTCTAAGCCTATATTAAATTCCAAAAAGTCTAGTATCAAATCTATAAAAAAGCTATTAATATTAAGATATCAACTGTATATCAGAAAGGCCACTCTCAAACTCCAAGAATACTAGTTCATAGCTAAAGGTAGTAAGAACATGATATACTCCATACCTTTCCTCTATTACAGGTGAGCTGTAATATACCTAAATACTTATATGAAATCTACGAAGGCAGCTGGCACTCGTACTAGCAAGTAAATATGATATAACTTGAGTGTAAATATATACTTGATAGAAGCAAATCATATTGTGACTTAGAACAACACTTTCGTCTTGCCCTTCTAACTTATCTATCTAGACTCACTTATATAGCCAGTTTAATCTGATAACCATTTATTAGATCTCACATGGACTGCCTATTCAAGTCTAGTTGATAGAAGAGGCTGTGTCGTTAGTAGTTACCTAATTGAGAAACCACTACCCAATATAGACGCCTACAGTCTAATATACATATAAGAGTTCAGCTGAAATACAACGCAGTCATCCTTAAGCTAAAGTATATGGACTAACTATAAAACAAACTAATAATCGTACATGAATAACAGATAATAGAAACTAATAGAACCAGCTTGAAGACTTAAATATATATGAGGCTATCCTGAGGTCACATACTTCTATATTCCCATTTCTAATTCCACATTTAACTAGTAGGTGATCAGTCTACTACATTAGCTAGTGCTTAATGAATACTCAGAACTAGGTTTCACATCTTAGTACATAGGTCTCTTACCTGAGTCATAATATCCTCTCCATTATCATTCAGGCCAACTTAGAACAATATATATATAATTCTAAGCAATATATTATTCTATACAGAAATTATGTACTACTAAGGCCCATTTGGAACTATCTCAGTATAAACTTCACTGACTACAGGAAACTTTTAAGAACAAACTCGTACTCCTTAGCTATTAGAAAATCTTTGAAAGAGGTAGGATTTGAACTTACAAATACAATTGTATTCACCAGAATAGTTCCTAACTATACTATCTACTTTCTCATATTTATGCTTATAAGCTCTAGTAATAGTAGTTATTAGTTATAATACAAGTGCTACTAGAGGCACAAGTAGTATTTCTAATATTTGATATTATAGTATTGTCAATATTAGACAACCTCAGTACTATCAGTTCTAGAGTTGTGTTCTAATCTATTTATCTCTATTTGTTAATACAAACTATTTACTAATAGTAATATTACTACAACCTATTTACTAATGATAATATAAGTACTATAAAATCATTTAACTATATAAACTCATATTTTGGTGTATATAATTACCTATATATATAGATGATCCTAACAAACTTTAATAATATCTGTCTAAACTTGAATATCTAAAAGTATAAAATATACCATAAAAACTTATAAATAAGAAAATAATAATATTTAAGAAGAGTAACTTTAAATAAAGCAGGCAAAATATTCTGATCTGATTTGCTTAGAGTATGGATTGCAAATAAGAAAGTAGTTGCTATAGGTAGTAGAGTTAGAAAGTTCTAGTACTAGTAAAGTATTTTTATATAAATACTATGTCCATTGACTCTTCTATAGTACCAGTAATAAGAAAACCACCTATTGTAACATTCTCTAGGCTACTAACTAACTACTAAATATAGCTTAGTTTAAAGCTAAGACCTACCTTTTATCATATTAGGTAGATATACTAATAAGCTACTCAATAGATATACTAATAAGTACTTAATAGATATATTAATAAGTACTCTATATAACTAATTCTAAAAACTTACATATCCTAGACTACCTATATACTTAAAGCTCAATCTCTAAATCTAAAGATAGCTATAATTCCTAATATTACTTTAATATATACCTAGTAATATATCGATACTATAATTGTTTAGAAAAAAAAGAGCCTATTGAGCTACTATATATACAAGTCAACTTGCATATTAATATTAATAGAAATGTATAGAGGTTCCTAAGCTAGAGAAGCTAGAGAAGCTAAAGAACTTAGATATAAAAGAGGAGCTAGAGACTTAGATATAAAAGAGGAGCTAGAGAACTCAGATATAGAAAGTATAAAAGACTTTAGATTAAGAGTTAATTATAAAAGCTAATATATTTATAAAATTAAAGACTTTTTTAATAGAAGATTCAACTGTACTTATAAATAAATACCTTTGAAGAAGTCAATAGGTAAAGCAAATAATCTGGTGGGATAAAAAAAAAAAGTTAGACTTGCAAATAGTAGCTACTAATACTATATTAATTACTAAGTATTTTAGGAATCTAAATATATATACTTTAGATATACTTTCCAATCTACTAGTTCAACCTGCAGTAGCTAGAGTAGTACTAATATAAGTTGAAAAAAAAAAAAGAGATCTTAAAAGTGCAGTTAAGGACTTAAAGAAGTTGTTGCAATTAAAGAAAGGAGTACTTATTAAGTAAAATTTGATATAATATATAGCTAAAGTGACTTTGAAAAACACAAGAGGTTTTATCACTACTTATAGCTAAATCTTTTGGATAAGCTATAGAGAGTACTAAATATTTACAAAGTTGGAAAAAATTATAGATATCTTTAAAATATATTAAAGTTAGCTTAATAGGTAAAAATAAGTGAATCTATTTTTAGCTTGAAGATACGGATATTCTTTTAACAATATAAGAGTATATTATTAGTATAGGAGAAAAACATTTTCTTTGGGTCTAGCTCATATAATTATAGAATTTTTATAAGAGAAAGATATAACTAATAAGGTAGAAAAGGTAGATAGTTGTAAGGAATACATGTTTTGTCTTGTTTTTATCTCTTATTTCTGCTCAGAAGTGTTTTCTCATATTTGTGTTTATTCTTATTTAGGTAATTCCCTTGGAAGGATTAGTATATGGATTACTCATGTGTTAGTTATGTTTTCTTTAGCATGGTTTATCTTTCCTTTTCTAAGCTATTACGTGCTTCCAGTACGTCATAGGAATAGTCAGGCACTAACTATTCCTCCTCCTGTTCCAGCTACTTATTCCAGTCGGTAAGCTGATGTCATGTTTATCATTTTGTTTCTTTCTACAGCCTCATTTCTGTTACATTCTCTGGTATCATCTGTGATACTAAATGTATCAATAATGAGTCTTCTTGTATCTATAACGATCTAGTATCATTATGACTCTTGATGATTGTTTCTTGAATGAGTCTCTCTAAGACTCATTACTTTAGGATTTAGTTTCTATAAAAGACCTGATTTCCATGGCCTCTAGTTAGGACAGATCTCTTTCAGTACCTTCTAGTCTAGTAACATTAGAATATACAAGCTACACTGGTAATATTCTTGTTCTTGCCTCTTTATCCGTGACCAGATACCTCCCTCCTTTCTCTACAATTACACCCGCAGTTTGCTGCCTTCTAGGACTCCTGTATAGGACTTAGAGACAGCATCAACTGCCTATACTGCATTAGTAGAGCTGTGCTCCCCTAGGAACACCTCTACTAACTTGGCCCACACTTACATTTTTTTTACCATCAAACCCACTTTAAAAATTCCTCCTTTTCTACTCTAGGGACTAATCACCCCTAGTGACTCTTGAACCCATCTAGACTCTCCAGAACTCTCCAGAATACTCTTAGGTAACATATACCTAATCCAGAACTGAGCTCAACAAGGCCAGTGAATCAGTCAGTCACTATTCTTCCTTGTCATTTCCAGAAACGCCAGAAAATTCCTGTCAGCACTAGTTATCAACATTAGACCTCTTTATGAATGCAATATCCAGTACAAGCCTTGTAAAGGAAAACTAAGCAAGCTCAATGGCATCAGAACTACCCACAGCATCCAGATCCTCCAGCAGGCTCTCTGGAAAGAATCCAGAATTTTCTCCTCTCAAGAGAAATCCCCTTTACAGAACTGTATTAAGACAATCAGCACGAGCTGATCCTGCAGAATCAAGCAAAGAAGAGGACGATGAGTTTGAGTTAGAAGATGAACAAGAAGAAGAATGTAATACAGAACAAACTCCCAGACTATCTACTATAGGTAAACGACTAGAAGTAGTAGTTTAACAGCCGACTTCTCGTAAACCATACCAATTCGAGGAAGACCCCATTCTAGAGGGCGAAGCAGCAGTTAAGGAGCTAATCCAAATAATGAAGATGTTTTATTATACTCACAAACTCAATGGACCTACTTTCGATAATGACCCGAATGGAGTAGTAAAGCTAATTTATGCAACTAATGAATTAGCTAAGGAACTCAGATAACAGAATATTCCAGAACAGTTTCCAATTACTCTAGAGAAACCAGCTTGACAGGGAACAGGACAACTCAATATTCCTACAGCTCTGCAAAAAGCTAAGGAGACACAACAAGATCTCTTTACTAAAGCAACAAAAGAACTTCATGATACCTTTAAGCTAAATATACCTAATATACCTTCATTAGGGATAGGCTCATAATCCGCTAGCATACAGCAACAACCTCCATCCATCTTCTTACAGTTTGCAGCATCTCAAAGAAGCCCCTCTACTCCTCCTGGATCTCATATAAGTACTAGTGGAGCTACTCAGATATTATGGTTATCACCTCCAAATCTTCCTAGTACTACTGCATTTAGTGCTAACCCTCCTCAACAAAATACTTAAACACCTCCGGCATCCTCCTCCAATCCTCCGCAAACCCCAAAGAAAACTCCTACTAAGGTTTGGTTATCTGCCCCCCCAGGACCCCCTAGTGATTCAGATAAATCAGATTCTGATTCATTGGAAGGTGGTAATCCTGGTGCTACTGGTGGTAATCAGGGGTCAGGTGGAAGAGGAAGAAGACCTCAAAGTGTAGTTTCTACTGCAAGTTCCGTATTTGGCAGTAGTAAACTCAAGGCTACAAAACTCGAGAAAAACAATGGATCTGGTCAGTAGAAGCAAGCAGCTACATTTGACAATTAGGTAGATGATGCCATGGATATTCTTAATATAGGAGATCTCGATCCAGACTCCAAAGAAGCTATAATTTGGCTAGGTTAGCATCTTGAAGGAGATGCAAAAATCCTACATAGTTCATACAGAAAAAATCCAGATACCAAATCACATACAGTAGCTCAGTTCCTAAAAGAGTTTAGGAAATTCTGTATCCCCTTTACCAGCAAAGACCAACTCTGGACCGAATTCCAAGCAATTAGACAAACCCAGAATAGACGCACTAAGCTAATTCAGCAAGTTGCGAATAAAATCAAGCAAATGCAACTCCTCCTTACTAAAATTACTGATTGGCAATGCTATCATCAATTATTGGAAGCTATAGATTCTTCTCTCCTTCATAAGGTTAGGGCATATGTAAATGAGGATATGCCATGGGATGAAATAATTGAGCTCTGCAGTAAGCATGACTCAGTTATATATAAGTATCAAACCTACAAGAAGGACAACAAATCTAAGAATGGCCAAAAAATATGCCAACAACCTTCTACCTCACAGGGTAACTCCAATTCAGGACAAACTAAATCCTCCTTTAGCAAGTCCAAGCCAGTCAGCAAGCTCACTAATATGAACCCAGCCTATAAAAAGCTTTCTCCAGAAGAAAAAGCAGGGGTCACACGCNCTTCGCCTGACTCGTTCAAGTGAACTACGTCCACTCTCACAAACCGACTGGTTTACAATCGTGCGTATTGATTGGATAGAACGTCTTAATAGGTTCGCTAATTATATTCTTGACGGTATGTAGTTGTACCTGCGACGGTATAGAGGTTGCAGCTACGACGGTATAGAGGTTACATCTGGGATGATATAAAGGTTACAGCTGCGACGGTATAAAGGTTGCCGATGCGACGATATAGAGGTTGCAGCTGCGACGGTATAGAGGTTACAGCTGCGACGGTACGGTGTCTATACACGTGCGATCCACTCTCGTAAAGGTCCGAAGGTTATTCACGTGCGTGACGATTGCATAGAGGATCCATTCGCTGCCTCGTTCAAGTTAACTATCTCCACTCGCACAACGTGACCGGTTTACAATCGTGCGTATTGATTGGATAGAACCTCGTTCAAGTTAACTATCCCCAATCACACAACGTGACCGGTATACAATCGTAGCGTACTGACGGGATAGAACGTCTCAATACGACCGCATAAAGGTTACATTCTGGTACGATATAAAGGTTGCACCTGCGACGGTATAAAGGTTGCCGATGCGACGATATAAAGGTTACAGCTACGACGGTAAAGAGGTTGCAGCTGCGACGGTACGGTGTCTATACACGTGCGATCCACTCTCGTAAAGGTCCGAAGGTTATTCACGTGCGTGACGATTGCATAGAGGATCCATTCGCTGCCTCGTTCAAGTTAACTATCTCCACTCGAACAACGTGACCGGTTTACAATCGTGCGTATTGATTGGATAGAACGTCTTAATAGGTTCGCTAATTATATTCTTGACGGTATGTAGTTGTACCTGCGACGGTATAGAGGTTGTCGATGCGAGGGTATAGAGGTTGCAGCTGGCATGTTATTCACGTGCGTGACGATGGAATACAAAGAGGATCCGTTCGCTGCCTCGTTCAAGTTAACTATCTCCAATCGCACAACCTGACCGGTTAACACTCGTACGTATTGACTGGAGAGAACGTCCTAATAGTTCCGCTACTAACTTTGAACGTTACCCGGACATTAACAGTCCTAATTCCGTCGGCTGCACGTTCGTAGCAATCGTGCAGGTGCAAGTACGGACGGCACGAACCAATTCCTTACTCACGAAGTCAACCGGTCGCAATATCCCTTCAGCCGCTTCCAAGTCAATATTAGGACACCAATCCAATTGTTCGAAGACATTTATATTTGTTAACTTTATGTTATCTATAAATGTCATGAATAAACGTCCTCACTAATGTTGGTACCCATACTAACTAATATGCATCGTTGGAGGTAACATCCCTTCGATTTCTGGCGAGCAAGACCTGACTTCATGATACGTACCAAGCTCTAGACTCGTTCGGCATTATCCACCCCAATTTATGACCCAACACAACGCAATCATCCCGTCCTATGTGGACCGCGGGTCTCCGTCTCCTAATCTGTGGACCGCGGGCCCGCTGCCTTCTATCTGTGGACCGCGGGCCTCCGTCTCCTCAACCTGTGGACCGCGGGCCCGCTGCGTTCTATTTGCGTACCGCGGGCCCGCTGCGTTCTATCTGAGTACCGCGGGCCTGCTGCGTTCTATCTGAGTACCGCGGGCCCGCTGCGTTCTATTTGCGTACCGCGGGCCTCCGCCCCTTCGACCTGAGCCTGCGGACCCGCGGTCTCCAGGACTCCCGCCGGATGTCCTAACAGTCAAACGGATAGCCCGCGGGTACAGCGGTCTCCGTGCTTTCCGTTTGATTTAAGCAAGGACTACATTCA
>ML121573.1:139055-178693 GCA_003788615.2 Terfezia boudieri ATCC MYA-4762 | reverse complement strand
CCGCGGGTCCCGCAGGACATGGATAACGTAAGACCGGAAGACGGAGGACACCGCGGATCCCGCATGGAGAGACTGGAAGCCGGAAGGTCCCGTAGGACATGCATGAATAGATTGGGGAACGTAGCCCTACAGTTTACACGTTGAGGAGACATCGGAGATGCTCTCAGACTAGCTCTGATTGAGGAGACGGAGGTCCGCACAGTAAGGAATTAGAAGGTACGCGGCCCGTGGTCCACAGATTTAGGAGACGGAGACCCGCGGTCCACATCAGACGGGATGATTACGTTGGGTTGAGCCCTTATGGGTCATAATTTGGGGCGGATAATGCCGAAGGAACCTAGAGCTTGGTACGTATCATGAAGTCAGGTCTTGTCTACCAGAAATCGAAGGGATGTTATCCCGGGACGATGTGCATTAGTTCGTATGGGTACCAACACTAGTGAGACCGTGTGTTCATATCATTTATAAATATCATAAGGTTAACAAATATATGTGTGTTCGAACAATTGGTTTGGTGTCCTAATATTGACTTGGAAGCGGCTGGAGGGATATTGCGACCGGTTTACTTCATGAGTAAGGAATTGGTTCGTACTGTCCGTGCTTGCACCTGTTCGATTGCTACGAATGTGCAGGCGGCGGAACTAGGACCGTTAATGCCCGGGTAACGTTCAACGTTGGTAGCGGAACTATTAGAACGTTCTGTCCAGTCAATACGCACGAGTGTTAACCGGTCACGTTGTGCGAGTGGAGATAGTTAACTTGAACGAGGCAGCGAACGGATCCTCTTTTCATTCCATCGTCACGCACGTGAATAACATGCCAGCTGCAACCTCTATACCCTCGCATCGACAACCTCTATACCGTCGCAGGTACAACTACATACCGTCAAGAATATAATTAGCGAACCTATTAAGACGTTCTATCCAATCAATACACACGATTGTAAACCGGTCACGTTGTGCGAGTGGAGATAGTTAACTTGAACTAGGCAGCGAATGGATCCTCTATGCAATCGTCACGCACGTGAATAACCTTCGGACCTTTACGAGAGTGGATCGCACGTGTATAGACACCGTACCGTCGCAGCTGTAACCTCTATACCGTCGCAGCTGCAACCTCTATATCGTCGCATCGGCAACCTTTATACCGTCGCAGCTGCAACCTTTATATCATCCCAGATGTAACCTCTATACCGTCGTAGCTACAACCTCTATATCGTCGTATCGACAACCTCTATACCGTCGCAGCTACAACTACATACCGTCAAGAATATAATTAGCGAACCAATTAAGACGTTCTATCCAATCAATACGCACGATTGTAAACCAGTCGGTTTGTGAGAGTGGACGTAGTTCAATTGAACGAGTCAGCGAAGGGCGTGTGACCCTCTATGCAATCGATACGCACGAGAACAGCCTTCGGACCGTTACGAGAGTGGATCGCACGCGTATAGCCTCCGTACCGTCGCAGCTACAACTGCATACCGTCAAGAATATAGTTAGCGAACCTATTAAGACGTTCTATCCAATCAATACGCACGAGTGTAAACCAGTCGCGTTGCGAGTGTGGACGTAGTTCATTTGAACGAGCCAGCGAATGGCGGGTGACCCTCTTTGCAGTCGATACGCACGTGAATACCGTTCGGACCGTTACGAATTAGCCTCCGTAACGACACAGCTGCGCCCTCGACACAGCTGCGCCCTCGACACAGCTGCGCCCTCGACACAGCTGCGCCCTCGACACACCACACTCCGCACCCCACACGCTGCGCCGATCGACACAGCTCCCCCCGCGACACACCTCCCTCGACACAGCTGCGCCCTCGACACAGCTGCGCCTTCGACACAGCTGCGCCCTCGACACAGCTGCGCCGACATACAACTCCTTCACAGCCATAATCTCTATACCGAAGTTCACTAATGAACCAACAAAGACAATCTCTTCAGTCAATACATACGAGTGTAAACCAGTCCCGTTGTTGCGAGAGTGGACATAGTTAACTTGAACCAGCCAGCAAATTGTTTGCGACATCTATCCAGTCGATACGCACGTTTATAACATCCGGACCGTTACGAGAGTGAAGTACTCAAAGGAACTGAACACAACACCCGTTACGGGAACTCCAACTCTACACACGGTCACCTTCGACGGCGTCGTTAACCCTACCGTCCCTTTAGTCCCCACGCGATCATATGGACTGATCCACACTACTTGGTACGAACCGTCGGGAACGTCGGCGCACGAGCCGTTACGGTTGAATCTTACCGTTATGTACGTACACTATACGCACACGTCCGGTATCAACGTGCACAGACCGGGATCAGTGGAAGCCGAGTAGGGAGGCTTCCGATCGCATAAATGGACCGGGCACTCCATCCATGCCTTGAGAAGGTAGTGTTCGAGTACTTACACGGCGACCACATAACATCCTTAAGTATGTCGCCGAAGACATCAACATACTTAAGTACCGCCGGAGATGTAATAAGTAAGCGCCGAATATATATATACCTCAAGTACGTAAGCGCCGAAGATATATAGCTTCCTTAAGAATCTAAGCGCCGAATATATATATATAGCTTCCTTAAGTATCTAAGCATCGAATGTATATATAGATGTTCCTTAAGTACGTAAGTGCCGAATATATATATATAAGTTCCTTAAGTATGTAAGCACCGAAAATATATAGTCCTTAAGTCCACAAACGCCGGATATATATAGCTTCCTTAAGTACCTAAGCTCCGAATATATATATATATGTTCCTTAAGTACGTAAGCGCCGAATATATATATATTCCAGAAGTACATAAGCGCGGAATATGTATAGAGTCACACGAGACGACTATATATACTTCCTTAAGTACGTAAGCGCCGAATATATATAGAGTCCTTAAGTACGTAAGCGCCGAATATATATAGCTTCCTTAAGTACGTAAGCGCCGAATATATATAAGCTTCCTTAAGTACGTAAGCGCCGAAATATATATATATTTCCTTAAGTACGTAAGCGCCGAATATATATATATAGTTCCTTAAGTACGTAAGCGCCGAATATATAGCTATCTAATATATAGGTTCCTTAAGTACGTAAGCACCGAAGATATATAACTTCCTTAAGTACGTAAGCGTCGAATATATGTCTGTCTCATATATGTATACGAGAAGGCTATAAGTACGTAAGCGCCGAATATATATAGAGTCCTTAAGTACGTAAGCGCCCGAAGATATATAGCTTCCTTAAGTACGTAAGCGCCGAAGATATATAGCTTCCTTAAGTACGTAAGCGCCGAATATATATAAGTTCCTTAAGTACGTAAGCACCGAATATATATAGATTCCTTAAGTACGTAAGCACCCAATATATATAAGTTCCTCAAGTACGTAAGCGCCGAATATATATATAGTACGCCGAAGATATATAGCTTCCTTAAGTACGTAAGCGCCGAATATATATATATATACCTCAAGTACGTAAGCACCGAATATATATAGCTTCTTTAAGTACGTACGCGGTGTATGTATGTATACCAACACGGTCTGGGTCCTTTAAAGGTCTAGACCCAGTTCTATCACGAGAACCGTGCCTGTGATCAGTCCGTTCGTACGTACTTAAGGACTATATATCTTCGGTGCTTACGTACTTAAGGAAGCTATATATATTCGGCGCTTACGTACTTAAGGACTCTATATATATTCGGCGCTTACGTACTTAAGGAAGCTATATATATTCGGCGCTTACGTACTTAAGGAAGCTATATATCTTCGGTGCTTACGTACTTAAGGAACTTATATATATTCGGCGCTTACGTACTTAAGGAACCTACATATAGGATCTTATATATAGTCGGCGCTTACGTACTTAAGGAAGCTATATATCTTCGGCGCTTACGTACTTGAGGAAGCTATATATCTTCGATGCTTACGTACTTAAGGATCTTATATATAGTCGGCCCTTACGTACTTAAGGAAGCTATATATCTTCGATGCTTACGTACTTAAGGATCTTATATATAGTCGGCGCTTATGTACTTAAGGAAGCTATATATCTTCGGTGCTTACGTACTTAAGGATCATATATATATATTCGGCGCTTACGTACTTAAGGAAGGTATATATATTCGGTGCTTACGTACTTAAGGAAGCTATATACCTTCGGCGCTTACGTACTTAAGGAAGCTATATATCTTCGGTCCTTACGTACTTGAGGTATATATATATATTCGGCGCTTATTTACTTAAGGATCTTATAATATTCGGCGTTTACGTACTTAAGGACCGTATATATATTCGACGCTTACGTACTTAAGGACCGTATATATATTCGGCGCTTACGTACTATGGGAGGCAGAAGGACAGAATGTACTAGGTACAGGACGCCCTGGGCGCCATGGGAGGCAGAAGGACAGAATGTACTAGGTACAGGACGCCCTGGCCGCCGCGGGAGGCAGAGGAAAAAGCAGTGGCGCCCTGGCGCCTCTGCAGGGCGTCCGGACGCCAAAATTTCTTTCCTGATGTAACGAAGAAAGGTAGATGTTATTACTACAGAAAAGTGGGTCATCAAGCTACTAACTGTCCAATTAAGAAGCAACAAATCAGAAGTGCAGCTGGCACTATCCATTCAGAAGAAGATCATCCGGAACGAATTACTTCTATAGTACAATTCATTTAGAATCAAGAACCCCCTATCTTGTATACTAAAGGAAAATCAGTAACCCCTATTATTGATGCAGCTAAGGAACACCTCCTAGTTACAACAAAAATCGATAGTTACCCAGCTAAAACCCTAGTGGATCAACAAACTATAGGAGCAGATCTAATTAGTAGCAAATTTTGCACCTTGCATAATTTGTTATTATATGCACTAAAGAATCCTATCACCTTGCAGATGACTATGAAAGGGTCTAAAGGGTCAATAAGCCACTACACTAAGGTTAATTGTGACTGGCTAGGATGGTCAGAAGAACAAATTTTCTATGTGGCAGCCCTCAAGGATTGAGATGTAATCTTAGGCTCCCCTGCACTAAGACATACTAAGGCAGTAATCGATATGGGATATATGAGTGTCACTATCCAAGCTCTGGGAACTCCCCGATTCACCCTCACTCCCTAGAAGATTACGCCAAATATAAAAAATACAAGGAAAAAAGAGATTACAGCAACTAGTCTCCCAATCCCTGCATAAACTCGAGTTATACATGTCTCAGCAACATACACACCTCCAGTTATTAGTTCTACAGCTACGACTATACAGCCTTATCACAATGTCTTTGATGAGTATCCTGACGTATTTCCAGAAATGAAGAACCTGGACCTACTACCCCTTCAAGACAATATGAATCATACTATTGATCTCAAAGATCCGAATACAGTCTTCAAGCTGAGACCCATTAAGCCAAAGAAGAAGTTCCTACTCCAGCTATTGGAGAAGCTTAGAGAAGAGGAAAGGACAGGACGTATCTATCGATCCAATGACACCTCCTGCTATACTATGTTTGTTATTCCCAAAAGAGACGATCCAATTAAAGCAAGATTCCTGTATGATCTTGTGGCATGAAATGCTTTGATAGCATTGAAGCCTAGTCTCATTCCGAGTCAAACCCTCATTAGAAACACTTTTGCTAGAAGAGAATTTGTTTCTAAGATTGATATCAGTAATAGATATCATCGGGTTAGGGTTATTCCAGAATATGAAAAGTATATTGCATTTTCTACTCCCTATGGAGTGTTCAGATCTTGAGTTATATAACAAGGAGATTGCAATGCACCCGCTACTTTCCAGAATACTATGAACAATCTGTTCAAAGATGAACTTGGAATCTTTGTATACATCTATATTGATGATATTTTTGTCTATAGCAATACTTACAAGGAACATCTTGAGCATATTCGACTGGTACTTCGAAAGCTCAAAGAACATAAGTTCTATGCTAATCGTGAGAAGTCACAATTCCTCCCTAATATTCTGCAGTGCTTAGGACATGTCATTACTCGAAGAGGAATCTCTCCTATTCCTAAATCAATAACCAAAATTATTGATTGGCCAATTCCTCAGAACTAAACGTAGCTACAAGTATACCTAGGCATGGTAAACTATCTCAGTAGCATCATTTCACATTTTGCAAATCTGGCAGCTCCCTTAACCAAGATGGCTGGAGCTACTGCAACCTGGGATTGGACACCAACTCACACCACCTCATTTAACCTGATAAAAGTAGCACTTTTGGCCGATCCTACAGTAAAACCGATTAACTATGAATCTCCAGATACAATTTATTTGGTAACAGATGCTAGTTTAATTGGTACCGGTACCTGGATAGGATAGGGACCTACTCTAGCAACTATTATTCCTGTAGCATTTCACTCCCGCAAGTTTAATCCTGCACAGGAAAACTACTCTACATTTGATAAGGAACTTCTAGTAATTATAGACGTACTAGAGTATTTTAGAAGTGAACTTAGTGGATGCACATTCACCATCCTCACAGATCACAAACCTCTAGTTACATTTCTAATACAACATAATCTAACTGGGAAGCAAACTAGATGGTAGCAAATTATACACCAATTTCAATGCCACATCGAGCACCTAAAGGGAAATAAGAACGTGATTGCAGATGCACTCTCAAGAGTCTTTATAAACCCCTCTCTAGTCCCTACTTTCTCAGATTATATTCCTTATTCCATCGACTCTTCTCAAGCCCCTCATACCTTCTACAACTCAAATACTTTGTCTAGCTCCTCCAATTCAAGTCCTGAATCTTCTAGGGTATCTCCAGCGAATTCCTCGCCTTCAATTTACTCTACTCCAGACCCTCCTGAAGTTATAATGTCAGCCACAACTACCAGAGTTCAAGCCAAAGCCAAAGCCAAAACTCATAACTCTGGCTCTCCTCCTCTAGCCAATAATGAGAATCAAGCTCCTCGATTCATGTCTGCTCCTCCTCCAACTCGCTACGGATTTCCAGATAACAGTTCAGAAGATGCTATGCTTGCTATGGTGGCTAACAATCCCGTCTTCAAAACTCATTCCTTGACTCTACCACTATATAATCCGTATGATGAAGACTCAATTAATGCAGCAGGATATCGAGTAAAGCATAGACTCATACATTGGATGGCATGTAAGGATGAAGGATGTCATTATCACCTACACTCACACATGAATTAGAGAAGACCTCCTATAAATGACTACTGTTCATACTGTGACAGAAACAGTCACTATACTTATTCTTGTAGTATCTACCAAGCCGATTAAGAATACTTCAACAGAACTGTAATAACGGCAACAGCAAATGCCAACGTCTCTAGCAATTCTCCTCCTCCTCCTTCTCAATTATTCTCCTCTCCTCCGCAAATGACTCTAGTAAGTTCATATAGTAATAAAAACTGGACATACATTAATAAGGGAAAAGGGAGGGCAGTAGAAATTGAGACAGACTCAGAAGAAGAGCAATTGACATACCTCGAAGAGAGTCTATTTCCAGTCACTCCTCTAGCATCAAGACAGCAATCCATCTCCTCTACTAGTTCTTATGCATCTGATACCATTCCCGTCCTAACTCCTGACTCTACTATGGCTACAAACTACTTTGTAGTTCCATATTACGTCAATAAGGATCTATTCAAGATCAAATCGTACCTTACCTTCAACTCCTCTACCAAACCCGATCAGGACTGTATTCCAGATCCTGTTACTCTCATCCCAAATGGCGATAATCTATACTGGCAGTAGCAATTTCACAATAGCTACAACAATCTCACAGACCAAGCCACATTATTAGAGAAGAGTATAAAGGAGATTCCTAATGTACTTCCTACCTACTCACAATAGGGATAGTTTTTAGTAGAAGGATATATTCGAGACCCTGTATTTTCGAAGATTATTTCCCCTCCTCTCCACAATGGTTTCACAGTTAGAGATGGTATTCTTTATTATACCTACAATGATCAAGTATGCCTATACATCCCTGATACTCAGCCATGCAATACCCTGATCAAGCCCACTCTCCTCGAAAGATACCATTCCACTCTTGGACATGCTGGATTTTCCAAGACCTATCACACACTTTCTAGTAATTTCCTTTAGCCTAAGATGGGTAGAGATATTCGTTTGTACATTCAGACATACGCGGTTTGTCAAACTACAAAGAACTCTACACAACGACCTTATGGCTTCCTTCACCCTCTTCCTATTCTGAGCAAGCCATTCACACATCTAACTATAGATTTCTTGGCTCTACCACCTGTCAAGACAATTCCCTCGAATTGTATTATGGACCACGTTTGGACCATAGTATGCAGGCTCACGAAATACACTATCATTATTCCTCTGGCAGCCAGGTATACTTCTCAGAGCCTAATCAACCTCTATACGTCTCAAGTCTACTCTCATTTCAGATTTCCACAAGATATAGTTATAGATCAGAATCCTCTCTTTACCTCACATACATGGAAGGACTTCTGTGCTCTCAATAATATTCATCAGTCCATGTCAACAGCCTATCATCCAGAAACTGACAGACAATCTAAGATTGCCAATAAGGCAATTTCGATAATCTTGAGAGCTAAGCTTCAGGAACATGGTGGCAGCTGGCTCCCTGTCATTCCTTTCGTTCAGGAAGCTATCAATAACTCCATCGATGCATCTAGAGGCACCACTCCCCATACTTTTGTCTTCTGATTCTTCCCTACCTATTAAGATACTCGGACTCATGCTGATATCCCCACACCAAGACCAGATGGGCTATCAAATGCTCTGTAGACAACAGTATGACAAGAGTTGAATAGGAAGCGCATAGATATGACAAGATAAGCTAATAAGAAGAGAAGGCCTAGGCCTGAGTACAAGATTAGTGATCTCGTCAAAATTCACCACTCTGCCTTCTTTAGGGAATCTTAGTATTCCAAACTCGAACCTATCTTCCTCACTCCTTATCCTGTCTATGCAGTCTATCTGGATATCGGCAACTATACTATCAGCACTCCATTAGCCTCTTTGGGACATATCAAAGTGCATATCTCTCTTTTCGCTCCTTGGCTCAACAATCCAGATCATCTCTTCCTCCAGTAGTCCTTGCCAAAGCCCAGTCCTGTTGAGCAGGATACTATAGGCCCAAGGTATGTGTTTGAGCGAATTGTCAAACACACAGTTAAGAAGAATGGTACAACATTGTACTTTATCAAATGGGAAGGTTGGGGTAATGAAGATAATACTTGGGAACCAGTTGGAAATATTCCAGCTGACGCATTGCGAAAGTATTAGGAAAGTCTCTCGTGGACCGGTAGGCAGTAGAAGAAGCCCAGGTATAGGCATGGAGCTAAGTGATAGGTATAGTGGATATAGCTCAAGGTTTCTTTTGGGTATAAGTATTATTTAATTCATTTTTTTCCTAACTCATGGCCTGTTTTCTAGTAAAGGATTTTCTAAGAAGGGAAGGATGTAAAGAATACATGTTTTGTCTTGTTTTTATCACTTGTTTCCGCTCAGAAGTGTTTTCTCATATTTGTGTTTATTCTTGTTTAGATAATTTCCTTGGAAGGATTAGTATATGGATTACGCATGTATTAGTTATGTTTTCTTTAGCACGGTTTATCTTTCCTTTTCTAAGCTATTACGTGCTTCCAGTATGTCATAGGAATAGTCAGGCACTAACTATTCCTTCTCCTGTTCCAGCTACCTATTCTAGTCAGTAAGCTAATGTCATGTTTATCATTTTGTTTCTTTCTACAGCCTCGTTTCTGTTACATTCTCTGACATCATCTATGATACTAAACGTATTAATAATGAGCCTTCTTGTATCTATAATGATCTGGTATCATTATGACTCTTGATGATTGTTTCTCGAATGAGTCTCTCTAAGACTCATTGCCTTAGGATTCAGTTTCTATGAAAGACCTGATTTCCATGGCCTCTAGTTAGGACAGATCTCTTTCAGTACCTTCTAGTCTAGCAACATTAGAATATACAAGCTACACTAGTAATATTCTTGTTCTTGTATCTTTACCCATAACCAGACACCTCCCTCCTCTCTCTACAATTACACCTGCGGTTTGCTGCCATCAGGAAAGAATCGAGTTTGCCTCTTTGGCATCTGACACCCTAGGCGCCATGGAGGCAATATGCTACTTGTCAATGCCCCCGTCCTGATCATTGTCATCCGGATGCCCCTCCTGTAAGGAAGTTACATTTTATATACTTATATAAAATGTAGCTCCCATACAACTACAATCTCAACTAGTGGAATTAACTATTTACCAGCGCGGTACTTACAACAAACACTATTGTTTAAGACTGGCAACTAAATAGTATTGGTATTAAATCTCATGTAGTTCATTTGTTAATGAACGTGAGTCATGTATAAGTTTCTATTAGGTTCTGTTGTTGATTTCAAATCATGTAGGAGTCAGAACCTGAGCACTGCCACTGCACTGCCTCAAGTTTGACTCACCCCTCTGTGGAGAATTAGCATAACTACAGGTTCATTCCCCTATAGAATGAGGGGAACAGACTTAGGGAAGCAGAAGCTAGGGGAGCTAGATATCTACCTCAATAAATAAAGTATTGAACTGCTATATTCTAAGACCCTTTACGGGTCTACCTTTCTCTATGTTTTAATAATAAGTTACAAGCCGTCCGGGCTTAACTTCTATAACTAGAGCGACAACAGAATATGAGCAGGCGACACATACTTAAGGCAGAAACTATAGGTTCCCGTGCTCCTATAGTTTGCTGCAAGTGGAACTCCAAGTATTGCCGGAGGCAATAGGAACTAGTCAGAAAAGCACGCCGACTTTCTTTATATTTTTTAGCAGGATAAATGTACCTTATTTTCAAGTCTCAACAAGCAATAATAGCAAGCTTCTATGAAAAGTAATAGGCGTGTATACCCCTATTACTATAGTATGAAGTGTTATAAGTTAACTCGAGACAAAGAGTTTATTATAACAGCTGAAGGTTACAACCAGGATACTTGGCAACAAGCGTTTAGAATGAATCAACTTATACATTAAGATTTAAGATACTTAATTGAAGAAGCTTGGAATTGCTGGTTTCTAAGTTTAAACAATTGAACTGGTTACTCAATTGTTAGGTTTCACACCTTGGATAAGTGTGCGACAAAGGTTTATGACTGGTGTTAGAAGGGGTTCTGGGTTCCCGACTAAACAGTTATTAGTATACAAGTATCTACAATCTTGTCAGTATGACAACAATTTATTTTACAACAATTGCAACAAGTTTCAACTTTACTTTTAAAGAGGTAAACTCTTCTTTAAAAGGGGGAGCCATGTAAGGAAGTTACATTTTATATACTTATATAAAATGTAGCTCCCGTACAACTCCAATCTCAACTAGTGGAATTAACTATTTACCAGCGCGGTACTTACAACAAACACTATTGTTTAAGGCCGGCAACTAAATAGTATTGGTATTAAATCTCATGTAGTTCATTTGTTAATAAACGTGAGTTATATATAAGTTTCTATTAGGTTCTGTTGTTGATTTCAAATCATATATGAGTCAGAACCTGAGCACTGCCACTACACTGCCTCAAGTCTGACTCACCCCTCTGTGGAGAATTAGTATAACTACAGGTTCATTCCCCTATAGAATGAGGGGAACAGACTTAGGGAAGCAGAAGCTAGGGGAGCTAGATATCTACCTCAATAAATAAAGTATTAAACTGCTATATTCTAAGACCCTTTACGGGTCTACCTTTCTCTATGTTTTAATAATAAGTTACAAGCCGTCCGGGCTTAACTTCTATAACTAGAGCGACAACAGAATATGAGCGGGCGACACATACTTAAGGCAGAAACTATAGGTTCCCGTGCTCCTATAGTTTGCTGCAAGTGGAACTCCAAGTATTGCCGGAGGCAATAGGAACTAGTAAGAAAAGCATGCCGACTTTCTTTACACCTCCTCTACCTAATGTATGTCCGGACAATTACCCTCCAGCTCATGGGCGTCTGGATGACTTGTCTTCTGCTTATAGCGTCCAGATGATGTTCATTCAGCCTATGGTGTCCGAACAATCTCCCTTCAGCTTAAGGCGTCCGGATGACCTCCCTTCAGCTTATGGTCTCTGGATGACCTACCTCATCTTATGGCATCCGGATTTTACTTGTTGTCTCTGCTGTCTCCCAGACGTTATCTCGTGCCTTTCCAACTCTGCCTGTTCTAGGTTGCCAGGAGATCTATCTAACCAAGCCTTAGTTATTTAGCCCTGAAGGGATGCCTGCTACGTGCAATGAAGGACACCCATGGTTGAGGGCGCACCTGAAAACAAGAATAATAATGTCAATAGTATTTCAAATATTTATATATATAAAGGCTAATCCTATCATAGGCAGTACTATTATGAACGGAACCTGCATCTATTCCCCCTGTGTCCACCTCCCCATATTGCTAGCTTACTCCTTTCTATATTGCCTGCCTCTAACATAGACCTGCCAACTATAGTTCCAAACTACTACCTCTACTCAGCACACTTCCAACAAATTACGAGCCAATCTGAAAAATAGTAGTATATTGAAGTTGATATCGTAGATATGGAAGTGTACATATTAGAGCTATTTTCAAGCTATAGAAGTGTAAATATCGGAGCTAAGGAAGTGTAGATATGGATGCCATAAAAGAATGAGACTGGAACTATGGAAGTGGCGATATTATAGATAACTGACCTTCCTTTGTTGCTTCCAGAACCCTGTGAGACAGGTTAGTTATGCGTGCACTTGTCAGAGGTTTAGCAATGCTCTTACCTCTATAAACTGAACTTGCTTGCTCGATTGCTTCCAGAACCCTATGAAACAGGTTAGTTATGCGTGCACTCGTCAGAGGTTTAGCAATGCTCTTACCTCTATAAACTAAACTTGCTTGCTCGATTGCTTCCTGAACCCTGTGAGATAGGTTAGTTACGCGTGCACTTGTCGGAGGTTTGGCAGTGCTCTCACCTCCATAAACTGAACTTGCTTGCTTACTCGGTTGCTTCCAGAACACTGTGAGAAAGGTTAGTTACGCGTGCACTCATCGGAGGTTTGGCAGTGCTCTCACCTCCATAAACTGAACTAGCTTGCTCGCTCGGTTGCTTCCAGAACCATATGAGAAAGGTTAGTTATGTGTGCACTCGTCAGAGGTTTAGCAGTGCTCTCACCTCTATAAACTAAACTAGCTTGCTCGCTCGGTTGCTTCCAGAACCCTCTGACAAAGGTTAGTTGCGCGTGCACTCGTCGGAGGTTTGGCAGTGCTCTCACCTCCATAAACTGAACTTGCTTGCTTGCTCGGTTCCTTTCAGAACCCTTTGAGATAGGTTAGTTATGTGTACACTCGTTAGAGATTTGGCAATGCTCTTACCTATATAAACTGATTTTGCTCGGTTGCTTCCAGAACTCTATAAGATGGGTTAGTTATGCCTGTACTTGTCAGAGATTTGGCAATGCTTTTACCTATATCAAGTGGACTTGCTTGGTCGCTTACTGCACACTGGGAGATACGTCAGCTATGCGTGCACTTATTGGAAGCCTGGCAATGCTGCTCTCACCCAGATGAACAGAAGTTTACTCAGTTGCTTATGGAACCTGGTGAAATACGGTAACTATGCGTATACATATTGGAGGCATTGCTGTGTCGACGCGGGAGGCATTGCTATGTAGACGTAGAAGGCATTGCTGTGTCAACATGGAAGGCATTACTGTGTCGACGTAGGAGATATTACTGTGTCGACGTGGGAGGTATTGCTGTGTCGACGCGGAAGGCATTACTATGTCGACCCGAGGGGTATTCTTGTGTCAACACAGGAGGCATTGCTGTGTCGACATGGGAGGCATTGCTGTGTCGACGTGGAAGGCATTGCAGTGTTGATGCGGGAGGTATAACCGAGATATGGCTTATATCAATCACTTGGTTAGTTATGCGTCCTGATATATAGTCAGGGCAATAACGCTCTCACCTATATCAATTGAACTTGCTCGGTCGCTTAATGAATGCTATGAGATAGGTTAGCTATGTGTGCAAATATCGCAGGCCTGGCAATGCTCTCACCCAAATCGCAGTTCATGTGTTTTCTTGACTTGTGTTGTGGGCAATGCCCTTGACATTGAGATGTGTGCTAGCAGAAGCTGCCGCAGCAACTGGGATGGCAGGTGCACTAGTACACTTGACTAGATGTGATGAACTCCACTTGGTAGCCCTTACAGCCGCGTGCTCAGCAATGCCAACTTAGAATAGCAATACCGTTGTACAGCTAAGCATGTCCTATGCGTGTGTAGGCTAACCTCCCAATACTAGCGTATTTAGCTGGCCCGTGAGGCAGGTACAGAACTCCTCCATCGCACATCAATGCGCCGCTGGTATATTGTATATTGGAATTCATATATTCGTGGCCTTTGTTTGTTGTAGGAATTTATGGCGGCCTCTATATATTCAAGGAATTCATGTATTCCCGGCTTATATATATACAAGGAATTCATGCATTCCCGGCTTATATACAGACAGAGTATATACACAGAATTCATGCATTTGCGGCTTATATATATACAAGGAATTCATACATTTGCGGCTTATATATATTCAAGGAATTCATGCATTCGTGGCTTATATATATGTAAGGAATTCATGCATTCGTGGCTTATATATATATAAGGAATTCATGCATTTGCAGCTTATATATATTCACGGAATTCATACATTCGCAGCTTATATATAGACAGAGTATATACACAGAATTCATATATTCGTGGCTTGTATATATCAGGAATTCATGCATGCTTGCCTAACTTGTGTTCATGCCAAGAGTACTATTTTGACCCTGATCAGGAAATTTCCTAGGTCATATACATGTGGTACATACATGAATTCCTGGTGTATTAGCTGTATGAATTACTTTAATATATAGAAGCTGCGAATATATGAATTCCTTGTATATATATAAGCTACGAATGTATGAATTCCTTGCATATATATAAGCCGCGAATGCATGAATTCCGTGAATATATATAAGCCGGGAATGCATGAATTCCTTGTATATACATAAGCCGCAAATGCATAAATTCCTTGTATATATATAAGGCGCGAATGCATGAATTCCTTGAATATATATAAGCTGCAAATGCATGAATTCCTTGTCTATATATAAGCTACGAATGCATGAATTCCATGTATATACTCTGTCTGTATATAAGCCGCGAATACATGAATTCCGTGAATATATATAAGCTGCAAATGCACGAATTCCTTGTATATATATAAGTCATGAATGCATAAATTCCTTGAACGTATATAAGCTGCAAATGCATAAATTCCTTGTATATATATAAGCTGTGAATATATGAATTCCATGTATATATATAAGCCGGGAATGCATGAATTCCTTGTATATACATAAGCCACAAATGCATGAATTCCTTGTATATATATAAGCCGCAAATGCATGAATTCCTTGTATATATATAAGCCGAGAATGCATGAATTCCTTGAATATATATAAGCCGCAAATGCATGAATTCCTTGTATATATATAAGCCATAAATGCATGAATTCCATGTATATATATAAGCTGCAAATGTATGAATTCCTTGTATATATATAAGCCACGAATGCATGAATTCCTTGAATATATATAAGCCATAAATACGTGAATTCCTTGTATATATATGTTCGGGTCCATTCCAGGATTCCAGTCCATACTGGTATGGCCCCCTATACCGGTATGGACTGGGCCGTTACGAGATTGCCGGGCCGTTCCGGGATGGCATATATCTACACTCTGAGCGATGAACAAAGGCAAATTGAGTGGAAACCGGGTCTATTATATTTTATACATAACAAAAGCTCAAACTCCACTACGAGTAATTTCATGATATCTCTCGTTTATAGTACTATAGGTCTTGTTCTTTTCTTCATGCAGCAAAGTATCACGAACATGTTATATCATGCTCCAAAGCCACTTGTTTCCCATCATTACTTTCCTTCCATCACAGTTATTTGGGTCTCGCAGGTATGCTTTAATTCTGCGATACCTAGGTAGTTCTTGTTAGTCACCATATACTTGAATTGGATATTAAGGAATTACTTCTCAAAGGTCACCTGGGATTTACTTCAATAATTGCACTTTGAGATCGAGTAAAACCTAGGGGGTGAACCTGATCCAAATCAATAGCACCATGTAAGGGCGGGAATGTCGTGGTATGTTGGTAATTCCACGGTGTGCTCTGGTAATGTCAGTGTGCACAATATTTTACATTGAACAAGTGTGTTGCATTGAAGAAAATTCTCACGAACTAAAGGTTTCAATTCCCGTAACGGACCAGAACATTTCCCTAAAAATAACTTTCATTTTGGGTATACCTCTACTGAGTATTTTTTTTGATAGGTCGACTATGTTATCTCCGATGTTCTTTGACCAAATGTTGCTACAAAATAACCTTCATATCGGATATGTCCCTATTTAGTAATTTTAATGTCCCTGTGGCCGCTATGGCCGCTGTGGTGTTGTGGTAAATCCTTGTTGCTATCTATGACATTGAACAATTTAATCCCGTAATGGCCTAGTCCGTTGCGATATCCAGTCCATACCGGTATAGACCGGGCCATACCGGTATAGACCGGATCCCGGAACGGACCAGAACATATATAAGGCAGGAATGCATGAATTCCTTGAATATATATAAGCCACAAATACATGAATTCCTTGAATATATATAAGCCGTAAATACATGAATTCCTTGTATATATATAAGCCGCGAATGCATGAATTCGATGTATATACTCTGTCTGTATATAAGCTGGGAATGTATGAATTCCTTATATATATATAAGCCGAGAATGCATGAATTCTTTGAATATATCGAGGCTGCAATGAATTCCTACAACAAATAGAGACTACGAATATATAAATTCCTATGTACAACATACTAGCGGCGCATTGATGTACGATGGAGGACCGTAACTGCCTCATGGGCCAGCTAAATACACTAGCATTGGGAGGTTGGCCTGCACATGCATAGGACATGCTTAGCTGTGCAATGCTATTGCCATTCTAAGTTGGCATTGCCGAGCTCGCGGCTACAAGGGCTGCCAAGTGGAGTTCATCATACCTAGTCAGGTGTACTAGTGTACCTGCTATCCCAGTTGCTGCAGCAGCTTTCGCTAGCATATATCTCAATGTCAAGGGCATTGCCTACAATACAAGTCAAGGAAACACATGAACTGCGATCTGGGTGAGAGCATTGCCAGGCATGCAATATTTGCACGCATAGCTGACCTATCTCACAGTGTTCGTTAAGCAACCGAGCAAGTTCAATTGATACAGGTGAGAGCATTGTTGCCTTGACTATATATGAGCACGCATAACTAACCAAGTGATTGATATAAGCTATATCTCGATTATACCTCCCGCGTCGACACAGCAATGCCTCCTACGTCGACACAGCAATGCCTTCCGCATCGACAGAGCAATGCCTCCCGTGTTGACACAACAATGCCTCCTGGGTCGATACAGCAATACCTCCTGTATCGATATAGCAATGCCTCCCGCGTCGACACAGCAATGCCTCCTGCGTCGATACAGCAATGCGTCCCACATCGACACAGCAATAGCTCCAATATGTATACGCATAGTTACCATATCTCACCAGGTTCCGTAAGCGACTGAGTAAACTTCTGTTCATCTGGGTGAGAGTATTGCCAGGCTTCCAATAAGTGCACGTAGAGCTGACGTATCTCCCAGTATGCGGTAAGCAACTAAGCAAGTCCACTTGATATAGGTGAGAGCATTGCCAAATCTCTGACAAATGCACACATAACTAACCCATCTCACAGAGTTCTGGAAGCAACCGAGCAAAATCAGTTTATATAGGTAAGAGCATTGCCAAACCTCCGATGAGTGCACACGTAACTAACCTATCTCACAGGGTTCTGGAAGCAACCGAGCAAGTAAGCAAGTTCAGTTTATGGTAGTGAGAGCACTGCCAAACCTCCAACGAGTGCATACATAACTAACCTTTCTCACAGGGTTCTGGAAGCAACCGAGCAAGCAAGCAAGTTCAGTTTATGGAAGTGAGAGCACTGCCAAACCTCGGATGAGTGCACGCGTAACTAACCTATCTCAGAGGGTTCTGGAAGCAACTAAGCAAGCAAGTTCAGTTTATAGAGGTAAGACCATTGCTAAACCTCCGACAAGTACACGTATAACTAACCTGTCTTATAGGGTTCTGGAAGCAACAGAGCAAGGTTAGTTATCTATAATATTACCACTTCCATGGTTCTGGTCTCATTCTTTTATGGCATCTATATCTATACTTCCTTAGCTCCAATATTTACACTTCTATAGCTTGAAAATAGCTCCGATATATGTACTTCTATATCTACGATATCAACTTCGATATACTACTATTTTTCAGATTGGCTCGTGATTTGTTGGAAGCGTGCCGAGTAGAGGTGGTAGTTTGGAACTATAGTTAGCAGGTCTATATTAGGGGTAGGCAATATGGAAAGGAGTAAGCTAGCAACATGGGGAGGTGGATGCAGGGGGGGTGGATGCAGGTTCCGTTCATAATAGTACTGCCTACGATAGGATTAGCCTTCATATACATAACTCTTTGAAATACTATTGACATTATTATTCTTGTTTTCAGGTGCGCCCTCAACCGTGGGTGTCCTTCATTGTGCGTAGCAGTCATCCCTTCAGGGCTGAATAACTAAGGCTTAGTTAGATAGATCTCCTAGCAACCTGGAACAGGCAGGGTTGGAAAGGCATGAGATAATGTCTGAGAGACAGTAGAGATAACAAGTAGAATCCGGATGTCATAAGCTGAGGTAGGTCATCTAGACGCCATAGACTGAGGAAGGTTATCTGGACGCCATAGGTTGAAGGGAGGTCATCTGGATGCTATAAGCTGAAGGGAGGTTATCCGGATGCCATAAACTGAAGGGAGGTCATCCAGACGCCATTAAGCTGCCAGAAGTACAAGATGACATGAGACGCTAGAGGGTCATAACAGCATGATCTGGATGACAAGTGGACACCATAAAAATCGTTCCTGATGGCCTTCTAGGACTCCTGTATAGGACTTAGAGATAGCATCAACTGCCTATACTACATTAGTAGAGCCGTGCTCCTCTGGAAACACCTCTACTAACTTGGCCCACACTTACAATAGTATTCTTTTTTACAAGTCTACCAGTAACTCAGAGTCACAGTCTAAGTTAAAAAAGAAGTCAATCTTAGAAAAAACAGCTTAGAAATAGTTAAATAAGTTTGGGTTTAAATTCAAAGATATATAGAAGGGTATTTATATTAATAGCTATAAAAGAGAAGATATTGTTTGCTATCTACAAAAAGTTTTTTTACCTATAATAGAATAGCTTTTTCATTCAAGATTATAAGAATAGGTAGAAGATCTTATAGTATAAGGCTATCCAAGATAGAGAATGTCTAGTTAGATAATATCAGGTATTATATTGCCATTTGATATATGGATTGGAGGCCTGGAGAACCTCACTTCCTATATATTTATATATAACTTGTATTTAGTTATTAGCTCTTGGAGTAATATTCTAAGTTAAATACTATGTTTTAAGTTCAATACCCATACATATAGTCAGTTAGGCCCAAGTTAGGTAATCTTACCTTCTCTCACTAATAATCTCCAAATACCTATATTCCGACAATATTAGAAGCATTCAATCCTAGATTTAAATGCTATTTAAACTATTCCTTGAACCATTTATTTTTCTAATCATTTACATATTTGTGTCGTTTGTGTGGACAAATTTTTAAGTGATATTGAACTTGCTTAAAGCAGTTTGAATGGCTATTCAAGAGCTTTTTTAAATAAATCGTTTAAATAAACTTAAAATTCAAAGCTAGCCCAATCTGTTTGGAGAGTAACTAGCCAAATATGGCTAAGTGTCTTTTACTTTGAGCTTGATAAATATAATAAGGAAGCTTATTATCTTGTCTATTATATGATATATTCCTATTATCTACTCATATCATACCTATTTGCTATACCTATATTTTCTATATTTATTGTATTATTATATAACTAGTATTTATAGTTGAAGGGCTAGCCTTCATCTATCTTCTGTAACTACCAGATTTGGTAGTTCAACTGCCATGGAATTTGCTATGGTAAATTCTGTGGAACTTGCCATTTCATAGACACTCTCTTGAGCTCTATGCCCTTCTATATAGTACACCCTCCTCTGGAGGTATACCAACTATCATTATATATTTCCTTAGTTATTAGAGTCTCTAAACAACTATATAAAGGCTGCTGGATTCTCTCTAGAATCTATCAGTCTTCAGATAACCCAAACAGCAGTAATTTGATAGATAGTATAATTATAAATGAAGATTATACTTATTATATTTCTGTTCTTTATAGAATAATCCTATTTAGTAACCAACCTACCCTACTGAAGCAATCCCTCAGCAGAACTAGCATACACAAATATCCATTCCCAAGTAGATATAGATTGTATAAATGGTATCGAATAACTACTATCTAGTGTCATTTATTATATTTTTATTAACATCCAAAGTTAATTATTATTATTAAATAAACTTTCTACATCTAAGGCCTAATCAACCTTAGGATAATTTATATTGTACTCATGTAAGTGTAGATGAATTCGACTTTATATCAATAATATCAAATTCAACTAGCTAGAATAATATATTCCATTAATGAGATATTAGACTTTTAACTGCAGTATATTAACAGAAAGACTTAAACGCAAGCTAAGCAGAGCTCTAATAGGCAGTGGTACTCCACATTAAACAATTCCACTCTCGTTCCATATACTTTTCTCAGTATACTTGACAAATCTACTTACACTTATAATGAATGATACTAGACAGTAGTCATTTCGTACTATTTATACAATCTATATCTACTTGGAGATGGACGTTTGTGTATGCCGGTTCTGCTGAGGGATTGCCTCAAAAGGGTAGGTTGATTACTAAAAGGAGTATTCCATAAGGAACAATAATATAACAGGTGTAATCTTCATTTGTAATTATACTATCTATCTGATCACTGCTGTTCGGGTTGTCTGAAGACTGATGGATTCCAGAGGGGATCTAGCGGCCTTTATATATCTGTTCAGAGACCCTAACGACTAAGACCCTAACGACTAAGGAAATACATAATGATGGTTGGCATACCTCCAGAGGAGGGTATGCCAAACATGAGGGTGTAGAGCCCAAGAGGGTATCCACAAAACGGCAAGTTCCATGGAATTTACCGTAGCAAAATCAGTGGCCATTAAACTACCGAATCTGGCAGTTGCTGAGGGTGGATAAAGGCTAGCCCTTCGACCATAAATGCTAGTTACATAATACTGCCATAAATATAGAAAATACCTAATATGAAATACAAGATAATAAGCTTCCTTATTATACTTCTCCACTTAGAAGGATTTACTATATTTATAGTTTTATGCTTCTGTCATTCTCGCTTATATTCTTCCTAGAATTTTATGCATTTTGAGTATGTTGGCGTTGGTATGTATTTCAATAGGATTCGTCTGATTTAGGACTTGATCTTATTCCTGTTGCATAAGAGCTCGAGTTTCATCTCTAGTATGAGATTCTTATTTTCCTTTTATTATTTGATGTCTCTTAAATTTATTCTCTAGACCTCCGGTTATCCAAAAGTCCTGGAGAATCTCCTGAGTGATATCCTTGGCACTAACCCAAGAATCATACTTAGGAGAGTAGCCGAGCCATCTAACCTTATATTGATATTCACCAGTACGTGATGCCATTCTGAATTCTAATACTTTCTCAACTTTATAATGATTATCTTGTACAGGTCTAGGTTCTTTGAATTGTCTCTTTGGAAATTTAGATAGATCATTATTTGGATAAAGTTTTAGCTTGCTGATATAGAAAGTATTATATATGAGATTAAGGTTTAGTTGACTTAATAAATCGGGGCTATAGTTGTTTCGTTTCCAATTAGTTGATATAATAGGAAAGGGATCTAGCTATCATAGCTTGAGTTTGTTTGAGACATTCGATAGGTTGATATTTTTTGAGGATAATATACCTTATTGACTAACATTAAATTTAGTCAACATAGGTGCTCGTTTATTTACTTGAGATATATGAGTCTTTTTGGCATTATAGAGATTTTGAGGGGTATTACTATAATAGTCGTTTGCTGATTTGTAGGCATTGATAGGATATGGTAATATCAATACTCTATAGTATGCATTAAATCCTAATAATTGTAATAAGGAAGCTTATTGTCTTGTATTTCATATCATGTATTTTCTATATTTATTGCATTATTATGTAACTAGCGTTCACAGTCGAAGGACTAGCCTTCGTCCACCTTCAGCAACTGCTGAATTCGGTAGTTCAATGGCCACGGAATTTGCCATGGTAAATTTCATGGAACTTGCCGTTTCCTGGACACCCTCTTAGGCTCCACACCCTCCTGTATAGCACACCCTCCTCTGGAGGTGTGCCAACCATCATTATGTATTTCCTTAGTCATTAGGGTCTCTGAACAACTATATAAAGGCCACTGGATCCCCTCTGGAATCCATCAGTCTTCAGACAACTCGAACAGTAGTGATTAGATAGATAGTATAATTATAACCGAAGATTACACCTGTTATATTATTGTTCCTTACGGAACACCCCTCTTAGTAATCAATCTACCCTTCTGGGGCAATCCCTCAGCAAAACTGGCATATACAAACATCCGTCACCAAGCGGATATAGATTGTATAAACGGTACCGAATGACTACTGTCTAGTATCTTTCATTACATTTTTTTTAACATCCAAAGTTAATCTTTATTAAATAAACCCTCTACATCCAAGGCCTGGTCAACCTTAGGATACTTTATATTGCACTCAAGCAAGTGTAAAATCATCCGACTTTATATCAACGATAGCAATTTCAACTAACTAGAACAACAAATTCCTTCAACGAGACATCAGACTCTCAACTGCAGTATATCAATAGAAAGACTTAGACGCAAGCTAAGCAGAGCTTTAATGGGCAGTGGTATTCCACATTAAACAATTCCACCCTCGTTCCATACACTTTTCTCAGTATACTCGACAAATCCACTTGCACTCCTGGCAACCAGTCCCACAGCTGTATCTATAAACGTGATACATTAAGGAAAAACCGGCACCCCAAGTCCTAGGAATAATAGGCTCAATCAGCCAATTGTCATAATCCCACGGCTCACGAATCGCCTCCTCAATAACCGCCAACTCCTCAAAGAATACTCCATCTCCAACAGCGGTTTCACCAGACCCAGACATCGCAACAAAGGTCTCGGTACCACCAACGTCTACCTGAGTATTGAAATCAGAGAAAGTGACACTCTTGCCGGATGATTCAGAACTAGAATCGCGAACAGTAGACTCGGAGGAATCAGGTCCATAAAACGTATTAGGACTCTTCCAGTCAGACTTGCCATCATTGTAAGCAAGCGAGCTAACAGTATCCTCAGTTGAGCGGATATCGTATATATCTTCATCCACAACTCTACCGGCACCGTAAGGTGCTAAAGCGGAAAAGTAACTAGATGATCGAATTGAATGATCAGGTCTAATAGGTTGCGGAGCAGTAATTGGTACTGTAGCATAATTCTAATAGGCAGCATTAGACATAATGGCGTCTGCAGCTGGCCAGAGTACAAAGAAGTCCAGAAGATTAACTATGTTACCAGAGGAAATCCAAAAGTTAGTTAATCAAACTCCAAAGAAAGCAAGATTCATAGATCCTACAATAGCAGGAGAAATAAAAAATCAGGAAGGTTTTCTGGAACAGGATTATAAAGGATCATCTCAGTATGGAGTTAGTTTTAGTCTTCCTCTACCTTCAGCGTCAGAGGAATTCTATGTGCAGCATACCCATAATTTGCAAGAAATTTTGAAATTTGTGCAGCCATTAGGTATAGCTCAGGAGTATCATCCAGAAGATACCAAACTCTTAATAGAAGTGGCAATAAAACATTATCTTTGGACAACAATATATCCCTTCAAGGAAAGAGATTTGGAAATGAATGCTTTTTTAAGCAAAGAATTAAGGAAGCCACCCGTGCCTCTACTAAAAGAGCCGCATTGGGTAACAAAAGAATGGGATGATATTATGATCTTTATGTTAAGTGGTACACATCTAGAAAAGAGTACACTTACCGCGGAGGATTTGTTTAATCCTAGTAAAGGTATGCCCAGCGCGTTCGCAAGAACTCCGAAGAATAAAGGCAAAGGTAAAGAGCCTGCAAAAGAATCAGCAAAAGGAATAGGAAGTTCCGATCCTCCTCCTCTACCAGACGAATCAGGTGATGAGGGACAACGAGAAGAACAAGAAGAAACTGGAACAGACCGTCCACAACAACAAGCGGCAGGACGAGGTAATCCAGACGATAGCAGAGATGATAGCTCTGATTCAGATAATGCATCGTTAGTAGCTAGTCAACGAGCAGCCAGAATAACGTGGAGAAGCAAATCGGTAGAACATCAACAATGGAAATCTACTACTGGCATGATCACTACCGGAAGCCATAAAGTTTCAAAGAAACTTAGAGGAATCAAGCTGGACGCACCAGAGAAATTGGATGGAAGTGATAAAAGATTTAAAGACTCACAGTATTATGACGCGTGGGCAACAGCATTTCAATAGTGGTTGAAAATCAAAGGAATTGATTTGGAGAGTATGGAAGCTGTGGAAATAATCGGATTCCTACTCAAGGGGAGCGCCTTGGTTACATATAACCAGTATTGGAGAGATAAAGGGAAGGATACAAAATTCTTTGGCTTTATATTGGTACTCAGAGATTTTCTAATACCATCCACTAGCAAGGATATTTTATGGAAGCAATGGGAGACAGCCATACCATACAAGGACGGACAACATATGGGAATTAAACAGTTTGCCAACTGGCTCACTGAAATGCAGATTAAATTAATTGATAAAAGCGGAAAGCAGTCAATATCAGAGGAAGTCAAGAGAAGGAAGTTTCTAAATCATTTACCTGCATATATGTCGGCCACTCTAATTCCTCTAATTAAAGAGGATTGGACATATGATCAGCTGGTACACCAAGCAGAGTCATATGAAGTGTCAAAGAAAGATATTGCCCCACTACACCCACCAAGTGGACAACAAAAGCAACGTCAAAAATCATTCAACAAGAATCGAAATCCGAGCCAGGATTATAATCGACAAAAATCAGGTTTTAATCCCAGCAACAAGCCTGTCAACAAAAGCAACAACGAAAAGCGTAAGGATTCAGATTGGGACACTATCACCAAGAAATTGGATCAGAAAACGAAGATGCAACTGATTAGGGATAAAAAATATTTATGGTGTTGGAACCCTGGTTACTCCTACAAGGATTGTAGGAAGCGTCAAAATAAAGTACCCATGCGTACTGCGGCACAGAATTTAAGCCTACCTGCATCGAAAATCAGCAAGGATAAAAACAAGGAATGACCTTTGTCAGACCAGACCCTGGACTACAATAAAGTTTTTGTTAGAGCAAATAGACACCCCACTCTAGCACTGGTAGACCTCCAAACAAAGGGAGGAGACCTGATTAATTCTCAGTTTGTATACTTGTACAATATTCCTACTAAGAGTATTGAGAAGGTATCTTTAGGCACAGCAATCAAAGCCTCCAAAGCAACCATTGAAAAATCGTGTATAATAACTCTAGATTGAATAGGATATGTAGAAGAACGCACCTTCTATGTAATGCACTTATCAAAATGGGACATGATATTAGGAGAGCTAGCTCTTTCCAAGGTCCGCACTATTATTCCTACGCACCAGGAACCAGTTACTATCCAACCGGAAGATATTCCTAGGTTGGGATTGAGCACATGGAGGAAATCCAGCGCCATGGAACATAGTATAAGATCAGCATACCTAGAAGTATCATGTGAATCAGTTACAGATTATAGTGAACCAGAGAATCGGGAGAATATCATTAATGCAGAAGATACCGATAATGAACAGGGCTTTTCAACAGCCGTTTCATCCATAGAAAAGCAATTTAATACAGTAACGGAATTTCCCAAATTATTTCCCAAGGAAATACCACGGGATTTACCGCCTTTAAGGAAGGTCAACCACACCATCAGACCTAAACCTGGAGCCATATGGTTACCAAAATGGAGACCATCAGGACATCAATTTACCTAGCAAATCAATGATAAAATCACTGAGGAAGAGAAAACAGGATGAATCTACCGAGTCAAGAATGACACTAACGCGGTAGTTATGTTTACTATACCAAAAAGAGATAAACCGGAAGAAGCCAGATTTGTCAATGACTGTCGAGACCGGAATCTAGCAGTGGAACCTGACCATACCCCCCTACCTGATATAAACGAATTTATTGAACTAGTAGTGGAGAAATCCTTTTGGTCGAAAATAGACTTAGCAGACAGATTTTTTAACGTCAGAAATGATGAGGAATCAGAGAAGCATTCCACGTTCCTAACCCACCGAGGGTACTACAGAAGTAGAGTTATGCAACAAGCAGACTGGAATACACTAGCTACTATGGTCAGAGTTATGAATGAAATATTCAAAGATATGATTTATAAGAATATTATAATTTATATCGATGATATCATAATCTTCACCAAGACGTATGAGGAACATGTAGAAGTTCTCAAGAAGGTTCTACAATGGTTACAGGATGAGAAGTTCTATCTAAAAGAAACCAAATACCAATTTTTCACACCTAAATTGGAAATTCTAGGTCATGTACTGACTGCAGATGGACTTCATGCAGATCCAAAGAAAAGAACCACCATATTAACTTTTCCAACTCCAAAGAGAAAACGGGATTTAAGAGGTTTTCTTGGAATTGTCAATTATCTAAGTCGTTTTATTCCAGATCGAGCTTCGTAGGCAAGTACGTTGTTAGAACTACAGAGAGAAACCAAGAAATGGGAATGGACAGACACTCATAATACAGCGTTTGAAAAACTAAAGGAACTCGTGAATTCCCCTCATGTTTTAAAACCTTGGAATAATGAGTCTACTGATCCAAAATATTTAGTTTGTGATGCAAGTGATGTAGGATTAGGGTCTTGAATCGGTCAAGGACCATTAAATCAAATCAGACCATCTTGTTTTCACTCTCAAAAATTTAATCCAGCTCAATTAAATTATCCCACCTTCCAAAAGGAATTGTTGGCAATTATTGACTCATTAAAATTTTTCGAGGCTCACTTGAGAGGTTACAAATTCACAATCCTTACCGATCACAAACCATTAGTTACATTCCACACTCAAGGACCGTCTAGCCAGAAGCTCAGACGATAGTAAGATTATCTAATGGAATTTGACTGTACTATCCAGCATACTGCAGGAAAGGAAAATTTGATAGTAGACACTCTATCTAGGAAGTATAAATATCAGAATATTCCCACTACTGAGGACAATTATATCTCCACCAATATCGATCCTCCCTCCATTACCTATCCTCCTCATATTTATACCAACGCTATAACTACCTCTTGGAAAGTTACTCCACAACAAAAAATCAGTATTCCTAAGAAAATAGTATCTCGCGGAGCTATCAATTTCAAGCATGTCGACTATGACTACAACAAGTGTCGTGGAAGATCGGAAGTGGCAGGACACCACAAATCTTGCCTATACCTTGACAATGAGGACCAGGCCGAGGTGGAAGAAACAGACTATGATATTGTGAAGGATGAGGACATGTCGTCGGACGAAGAAGCCCCCACGGAAATTCTAGAAGAGATAGTTGAAGGGTATGATTGAGTACCCAAACCAGAACGCAAGCCTCTAATAGTTCTTGGACTTAGATTTGTTCCTCTTACTAAGGAACAACTCGAAGAAACATCCAAGAGGAAAGCAAAAGCGGAGGCAATGGTACCAGATATCTCTACCCCCAAAATCGAAATCGAGATAGCATTCAGATTGGATGCTGCTCTCGTGCACTATCTATAATATTGCAAGGAATACTGGTCCTACTGCAAGGATTACTATTGTCCAGCACATGGAAGCGCACACCAAATGAGCAATAGATATTTTGATATCACCAAGTGTGCTATTTGTAGAGAAGAGGGACATGGTAGCTTGACCTGTATCTTCTTGGATACAGTTCTTATAAAGAGGAAGGAACACCTCAGGACTATAGTTAAACAGCTAAGTGACAAACTAGAGTCCAAAGGTGCTATAGTAGTACCACCACCACCACCTCCTCAACCTACACCAGTCGAGCTTTTCCAGACCTCCAATAGGGTAATGACCTACCGCCAACTAGAGGAGGCTCTCAAAGATGCAGCAATTGCACCTCAACAACCATGGAATCCTCCACAACCTCTAGTAGCAAGTGGCAGCAATGCAATTCAGATCGAAACTGCAGCAGTCACTACTCGTTCTCAAAAGCAAGTAGCAATTGAGGAACGCCCAATTCTTATTCCCATGCCAAAATACAAAGGTCCCAGGCAACACTGTGATTTTTGTAAGCTCCCAGAACACAACGCCACCACCTGTCAGAAGAAGAAGCCTACTATCCATGACTTCAACTATCAGATTGAGCCAACTTTCAACAGGCTTATTGACGACAAGCACATCAGTGATGGGTGGGAAGACGACAAGAACTACTTCATTATTCAATGGTTGGACCAAGGAGAAGGAATGAAGGCAGCATACCAAGCATGCATGAAGGTATGTCCAATTTGGAAGGAACACTATGATTCACTAGTGAAGCGAAAGGATCATAGGAAAAGAGACAGATTTTTGTATGTCAAAAACATATAGGGACAATGGAGATTAGTCTTACCTAGTACTTTCAATATCGAAGGTAAGAACTATCTCAAACTAGTAATAAATGAAGCACATGAAGCAATAGCTCATGGTGGGATCGAAAAAACCATGAGATACCTTACTGACCAATATCAATATTAGTCCTTTGCAGAAGCGGTTAAGGACTATGTTAGAAGTTGTGATACTTGTCAACAGACTAAGTATTCCAACAGAGCACCTCTCAGGCACGTAACGCCTTTACATGTACCAGAGAGACCTTGGACGGATATAGCAATAGATTTTCTTAAGTTAGCACCTGTTTTTACCAAGTGTTCTATCCTGTATCCGAATATTCCTATTGAAGAAGAGTATATTATTTGTATTTCTAGACTTTGGACGATTGTCGATAGACAATCAGGATTCAAATTTCTTATTCCTGTACTAGATAATTTCACAGCAGAATAATGTACTGCTACCTTTGAGACTTATATAGTTCCGATTATGGGATATCCTTATTGTATTGTTCTTGATCGAGACACTCTTTTTATGTCAACTCACTTTAAGGATTGGGCAAGGAATAAAGGAATCAAATTGGAACTGTCTACTGTATACTACCCTCATGCAGACAGATAATCTGAAATCATTAACAAAGAAATCTTGCAAGTAGCAAGAGCATGTAAGATCGAAGGATTTGACTGGCTACAGAAATTACCAGAGATACAGTTGAAGCTCAACTCTAGGTATAATGCTGCCAGGAAAAATAGTCCTTTCCTTACATTATTAGGATTTAATGCATACCACGGAGTATCGATATTACCATATCCTATCAACACCTATAAATCAGCAACCGAATGTTATAGTAATACATCTCAAAATCTCTATGACGCCAAGAAGACTCAAGCATCTCAAGCCAATAAACGAGCACCTAGCTTGACTAAATTTAACGTTAGTCAACAACTCATATTATCCTCAGAAAACATTAACCTATCGAACGTCTCAAACAAACTCAAGCCACGATGGCTAGGTCCCTTTCCTATTATATCAACTAATTGGAAACGAAACAACTATAGCCTCGATTTATCAAGTCAACCAAACCTTAACCTCATATATAATACTTTCCACATCAGCAAGCTGAAACTTTATCAAAACAATGATCCATCTAAATTTCCAAACAGACAATCCAGAGAACCTAGACCTGTAAACGATGATCGTTATGAAGTAGAGAAAGTATTAGAATTCAGAACGGCACCATGAACTGGTGACCATCAATATAAGGTTAGATGGCTCAGCTACTCTCCTAAGCATGATTCTTGGGTAAACGCCAAGGATATCACTTAGGAGATTCTTCAAGACTTTTGGACAACCGGAAGCTTAGAGAATACATTCAAGAGACGTCGAACAGCCAGAGGAAGACAAGGACCTCGTACTAGAGATGAAACTCGAGCTCTCATACAACAAGAACGAGATCGAGTCCTAAATCAGACGAACCCTATCGAAATACACACCAATACCAACATACTCAAAATGCATAAAATTCTTGGAAGAATGGAAGCGAGAATGGCAGTAGCATAAACTATAAATGTAGTAAATCCTTCTAAGTGGGGAAGTGTAATAAGGAAGCTTATTGTTTTGTATTTCATATTATGTATTTTCTATATTTATTGCATTATTATGTAACTAGCGTTCACGGTCGAAGGACTAGCCTTCGTCCACCTTCAGCAACTGCCGAATTCGGTAGTTCAATGGCCATGGAATTTGCCATGGTAAATTCCATGGAACGTGCCATTTCCTGGACACCCTCTTAGGCTCCACACCCTCCTGTATGGCACACCCTCCTTTGGAGGTGTGCCAACCATCATTATGTATTTCCTTAGTCATTAGGGTCTCTGAACAACTATATAAAGGCCACTGGATCCCCTCTGGAATCCATCAGTCTTCAGACAACTCGAACAGTAGTGATTAGATAGATAGCATAATTACAACCAAAGATTACACCTGTTATATTATTGTTCCTTACGGAACACCCCTCTTAGTAATCAACCTACCCTTCTGAAGCAATCCCTCAGCCGAACTGGTATACACAAATATCCGTCACTAAGCGGATATAGATTGTATAAACGGTACCGAATGACTACTGTCTAGTATCATTCATTACAATAATGTAAGAAAAGGACTATTTTTCCTGGCGGCATTATACCTAGAGTTGAGTTTCAACTGTATCTCTGGTAATTTTGGTAGCCAATCAAATCCTTCGATTTTACATGCTCTTACTACTTACAAGTTTTTCTTGTTAACGATTTCAGATTGTCCGTCTATATGAGGGTGGTATACGGTAGATGGTTCCAATTTGATTACTTTATTCCTTGCCCAATCCTTAAAGTGAGTTGACATAAAAAGAGTGTTTCAATCAAAAACAATACAAAAAGGATATCCTATAATCTGGACTACATGAGTCTCAAAGGTAGCAGTACATTGTTCTGCTGTGAAATTGTCTGAAACAGGAATAAGAAATTTGAATTCTGATTATCTATCGACAATCGTCTACAGTCTAGAAATACAAACAATATGATCTTCTTTAATAGGAATATTTGGATATAGGATACAATACTTAGTAAAAACAGATGCTAACTTAAGAAAATCCATTGATATATTTATCCAAGGTCTCTCTGGTATATGTAAAGGTATTACGTACCCGAGAGGTACTCTATTGGAATACTTTATCCATTGACAAGTATTATAACTTCCGACATAGTTATTAACTGCTTCTGCAAAGGACTGATATTGATATCAGTCAGTATGGTATCTCATGGTTTTTTCGATTCTACTATGAGCTGTTGCTTTTGTTGACAGGCTTCTTACTGTGGTTAAAACCTGTTTTTTATCGATTATAATCCTGGTGAGGATTTTGGTCCTTGTTGAATGATTTTTGACATTGCTTTTGTTGGCCACCAGGTGTGTGTGGTGGGGCAACATCTTTCTTTGACGCTTCATATGACTCTGCTTGGTATACCAGCTGCTCATATATCCAATCTTCTTTAATTAAAGGAATTAGAGTGGCCGACATATATGCTGATAAATGATTAAGAAACTTCCTTCTTTTGACTTCCTCTGATATTGACTGCTTTTTGCTTTTATCAATTAATTTAATCTACATTTCAGTGAGCCAGTTGGCAAACTGCTTAATTCCTATATGTCATCTGTCCTTGTATGGTATGGCTGTTTTCCATTGCTTCCATAAAATATCCTTGCTAGTAGATAGTATCAGAAAATCTCTGAGTACTAGTATAAAGCCAAAGAATTTTGCGTTCTTTTCTTTATCTCTCAAATACTGGTTATAAGTAACTAAGGCGCTCCCCTTGAGTAGAAATCTGATTATTTTCATAGCTTCTATACTTTCCAAATCAATTCCTTTGATTTTCAACCACTGCTGAACCGCTATTGCCCATGTATCATAATACTATGAGTCTTTAAATCTTTTATCATTGCTATCTAATTTCTCTGGTGCGTCCAGCTTGATTTCTCTCAGTTTCTTTGAAACTTTATGGCTTCCGGTAGTGATCATGCCAGTAGTAGATTCCCATTGTTGATGTTCTACCAATTTGCTTCTCCCTGTTATTCTGGCTGCTGATTGACTAGCTACTGACAATGCATCATCTGAGTCATAGCTGTCATCTCTGCTATCATCTAGATTACCTCGTCCTGCCGCTTGTTGTTGTGGATGGTCCATTCCAGTTTCTTCTTGTTCTTCTTATTGTCCCTCATTACCTGATTCATCTGGTAGAGGAGTAGGAGGATCAAAACTTCCTGTTCCTTTTACTAATTCTTTTGCAGGTTCTTTATCTTTGCCTTTATTCTTCGAAGTTCTTGCTAATGCTCTGGGCATACCTTTACTAGGATTAAACAAATCCTCCGCAGTAAGTGTATTCTTTTCTAGATGTATACTGCTTAGCATAAAGGTCATAATATCATCCTATTCCTTTGTTACTCAACGCGGCTCTTTTAGTAGACGCATGGGTGGTTTCCTTAATTCTTTGCTTAGAAAAGCATTCATTTCCAAATCTCTTTCCTTAAATTGATATCTTGTTGTCCAAAGATAATGTTTTATTGCCACTTCTATTAAGAGTTTGGTATCTTCTAGATGATACTCTTGAGCTATCTCCAATGTTTGAACAAATTTCAAAATTTCTCGCAAATTATTGGTATGCTACATATAGAATTCTTCTGACGTGGGAGGTAGAAGAAGACTAATACTAACTCCATACTGAGATTGCCCTTCATAATCTTGTCCTATAAAATCTTCCTGATTTTTTATTTCTCCTTCTTTTATAGGATCTACAAATCTCGCTTTCTTAGGAGTTTGATTAACTAACTTTTGGATTTCCTCCAGTAATATAGTTAATCTCCTGGACTTCTTTGTCTTTTGGCCAGCCGCAGATGCCATTATATCTAATACTACCTATACTTGGAATTATGCTACAGTACCGATTACTGCTCCATAACCTATTAGATTTGATTATCCGATTCGATCGTTTAGTTACTTTTCCGCTTTAGCACCTTATTGTCTTAGTGGAGTTGTGGCTGAAGATATATACGATATCTGCTTGACTGAGGATACTATTGGCTCGATTGCTTGCAATGATAGCAAGTCTGAATGGAAGAGTCCTAATATATTTTATGGACCTAATTCCTGCATGTCTACTGTTCGTAATTCTAGTTCTGAATCGTCCAACAAGAGTGTCACTTTTTCTGATTTCAATATTCAGGTAGACGTTATTGGTACTGAGACTGTGGTCGCAATGGCTGGGTCTGGGGAAACCACTGTTGGAGATAGAGTATTTTTTGAAGAGTTGGCGGTTATTGAGGAGGCGATTCATGAGCTATAGGATTATGACAATTGGCTAATTGAGCCTATTATTCCTGGGACTTGGGGTACCAGTTTTTTCTTAATGTATCACATATATAGATACAGCTGTGGGACTAGTTGCTAAGAGTGCAAGTGAATTTGTCGAGTGTACTAGGAAAAGTATATGGAACGAGGGTAGAATTGTTTAATATGGAATACCACTGCCCATTAGAGCTCTGCTTAGCTTGCGTCTAAGTCTTTCTGTTGATATACTGCAGTTGAGAGTCTAATATCTGGTTGGAGGAATATTTTGTTCTAGCTAGTTGAATTCAATATTATTGATATAAAGTCAGATTGGTTTACACTTGGGTGAGTGCAATATAAAGTATCCTGAGGTTGATCAGGTCTTGGATGTAGAGGGTTTATTTAATAATAAAGATTAACTTTAGATGTTAAAAAAAATATAAGGAATAATACTAGACAGTAGTTATTCCGTACCGTTTATACAATCTATATCCACTTAGGGACAGATGTTTGTGTATGCCAGTTCTGCTGAGGGATTGCCTCAGAAGGGTAGGTTGATTACTAAGAGGGGTGTACTATAAGGAACAATAATATAATAGGTATAATCTTCGTTTGTAATTATGCTATCTATCTGATCGCTACTGTTCAGGTTTTCTGAAGACTGATGGATTCTAGAGAGGATCCAGTGGCCTTTATATATCTGTTCAGAGACCCTAATGACTAAGGAAATACATAATGATAGTTGGCATACCTCCAGAGGAGGGTATGCCATACATAAGGGTATGGAGCCCAAGAGAGTGTCCACAAAACGGCAAGTTCCGTGGAATTTACCGTGGCAAAATCCATGGCCATTGAACTACTGAATCTGGCAGTTGCTGAGGGTGGACGAAGGCTAGCCCTTCGACCATGAACGTTAGTTACATAATACTACTATAAATATAGAAAATACTTGATATGAAATACAAGACAATAAGCTTCCTTATTATAGTACTCCTAGTAACTATTCCCATAGCTATATCTATAAATATGATATATTATAGAAAAACTGACACCCAAAGTCCTAGGAACAATCAGCTTAGTCAGCTAATAGTTATTATCCCACAGCTTATTTATCAATTCTCCAATAATCGTCAACTCCTTAAAAGATAATTCTGCTTTATCAACAGTTTCACCAGATTCAGGCATTACAATAATAGTCTCAGTACTACCAACATCTACCTAAATATTAAAATCAGAAAAAGTGATATTCTTGCCAGATGATTCAGAACTAGAATCATGAATAGTAGATACGGAGGAATTAGGTCCATAAAATGAATTAGGACTCTTCTATTCAGACTTGCTATCATTACTAGCAATCGAGCCAATAGTATCCTCAGTCAAGCAGATATCGTATATATCTTCAGCTACAACTCCAACAGTACAGTAAGGTACTAAAGTGGAAAAGTAACTAGATAATTGAATCAAATAATCAGGTCTAATAGGTTGTGAAGCTCTAATTAGTACTATAGTGTAATTCCAAGTATAGACACCATTAGACATAATAGCATCTATAGCTGGCTAATGGACAAAGAAGTCCAAGAGATTAACTATATTACTGGAGGAAATCCAAAAGTTCGTTAATCAAACTCCAAAGAAAGTAAGATTCATAGATCCTACAATAGAAGGAAAGATAAAAAATCAAGAAGATTATTTAGAATAGGATTATGAAGGACAATCTCAATATGGAGTTAGTTTTAGTCTTCTTCTACTACTAGTATCACAAGAATTCTATAAGCAGCATATCTATAATTTAAAAGAAATTTTGAAATTTGTGCAAACATTAGGAATAGCTCAGGAGTATTATCTAAAAGATACTAAACTCTTAATAGAAGTAACAATCAAACATTATCTTTGGACAATAAAATATCTATTTAAAGAAAGAGATTTGGAAATAAATGCTTTTTTAAGTAAAGAATTAAGAAAACTACCCATACCTCTTTTAAAAGAACTGCATTGGGTCATAAAAGAATGGGATGTTATTATGATCTTTATATTAAGTAGTACACATCTAGAAAAGAATACATTTACCATGGAAAATTTGTTTAATCCTAGTAAAGGTATACCCAGAGCATTCATAAGAACTCCAAAGGGTAAAGACAAAGGTAAAGAACTTGCAAAAGAATTAGCAAAAGGAACAGAAAGTTCCGATTATTCTCCTACTCTACCAGATGAATCAGGTGATGAGGGACAACTAGAAGAACAACAAGAAACTGGAATAGACCGTCCATAATAACAAGCAGCAAGACGAGGTAATTTAGACAATAGCAGAAATGATAGCTCTAATTTAGATGATATATTATCAGTAGCTAGTCAACTAGTAGCCAGAATAATATGGAGAAGCAAATCAGTAGAACATCAATAATAAGAATCTACTACTGGTATAATTACCACTGGAAGCCATAAAGTTTTAAAGAAACTTAGAGGAATTAAGCTGCATATACCAGAAAAATTGGATGGAAGTGATAAGAAATTTAAAGACTCATAGTATTATAATGCATAGGCAATAGTAGTTTAGTAGTTGTTGAAAATGAAAGGAATTGATTTGGAAAGTATGGAAGTTGTAGAAATTATCAGATTTCTACTCAAAGGGAGTGCTTTGGTTACTTATAACCAGTATCTAAAAGATAAAGAGAAGAATGCAAAATTCTTGAGCTTTATACTGGTACTCAGAGATTTTTTGATACTATCTATGAGCAAGGATATTTTATAGAAGTAATGGGAAATAGCCATACTATATAAGGATGGACAATATATGGGAATTAAATAATTTGCCAACTAGCTCACTAAAATACAGATTAAATTAATTGATAAAAGCAGAAAGTAGTTGATGTCAAAGGAAATCAAAAGAAGGAAGTTTCTAAATCTTTTACTTGTATATATATTAGCTACTTTAATTCCTCTAATTAAAGAGGATTAGATATATGATCAGCTGGTATACCAAGCAGAGTCATATGAAGCATTAAAGAAAGATATTACTATACCATAGACACTAAGTAGATTACAAAAGCAATATCAAAAATTATTTAATAAAGATCGAAATCCTCACCAGGATTATAATCAACAAAAAACAGGTCTTAACCCTAGCAACAAGCCTATTACCAAAATCAATAATAAAAAGCATAAGGATTTAGATTGAGATACTATTACTAAGAAATTGGATCAGAAAATGAAAAGGCAACTGATTAAAGATAAAAAATATTTATGGTGTTAGAACCCTAGTCACTCCTATAAGGATTGTAGGAAGCGTCAAAATAAAGTACCTATGCATACTGTAGCACAGGATTTAAGCCTACCTGCATTGAAAATCAGTAAGGATAAAATCAAGAAATGACCCTTATCAGCCCAGACCCTGAACTACAATAAAGTTTTTGTTAGAGCAAATAAATATCCTGCTCTAGCCCTGGTAGACCTCTAAATGAAGGGAGGAGACCTAATCAACTCTCAGTTTGTATACTTGTATAATATTCCAACAAAGAATATTGAAAAGGTATCTTTGGATACAGCTATCAAAGGCTACAAAGTAACCATTAAAATATCGTATATAATAACATTAGATTGGATAGGATATGTAGAAGAATGCACCTTCTATATAATGTATTTATCAAAATGAGATATGATACTTAGAGAGCTAGCTCTTTCTAAGATCTATTCTATTATTCCTGCATACCAGGAACCAGTTACTATCTAACTGGAAGATATTCCTAGGTTTACATTAAGTATATAGAAGAAATCTAAGGTTATAGAACATGGTATAAGATCAGCGTATCTAGAAGTATTATATGAATCGGTTATAGATTATAGAGAATTGGAGAATTGGGAGAACATTAGTAATATGGAAAATACCAATAAGGAATAGAGCTTCTTAACAGCCATTTCATCTATAGAAAAGCAATTTAATCCCGTAATGGAATTTCCTAAATTATTTTCCAAGGAAATACCATGGGATTTACCACTATTAAGGAAAGTTAACTACATCATTAGACCTAAACCTGGAGCTATATGGTTACCAAAATAGAGACCATCAGGATATCGATTTACATAGTAAATCAATAATAAAATTATTGAGGAAGAGAAAATAGGATGAATCTACCAAGTGGAGAATAATACTAATACAGTAGTTATATTCACTATACTAAAAAGAGATAAACTGAAAGAAGCCAGATTTGTCAATGACTGTCGAGACCGGAATCTAGCAATGAAGTCTCACCATATACCCCTACCCTATATAAATAAATTTATCAAACTAGTAGTGGGAAAATCCTTTTGGTCAAAAATACATTTAGTAGACAGATTTTTTAATGTCAAAAATGATGAGAAATTAGAGAAGCATTCTACTTTTCTAATTCACTGAGGGTATTATAGAAGTAGAGTAATGCAATAAGGGGATTGGAATGCATCAGCTACTATAGTCAGAGTTATAAATGAAATATTAAAAGATATGATTTATAAAAATATAATAATTTATATTGATAATATCATAATCTTTACCAAAATATATGAGGAACATGTAAAAGTTCTCAAGAAGGTTCTACAACATCTATAGAATGAGAAGTTCTATCTTAAAGAAATTAAGTGCTAATTTTTCACACCTAAATTGGAAATTCTAGGTCATATATTGACTATAAATAGACTTTATACAGATCCAAAGAAAAGAACTACTGTAAGGAAGTGGATTAGTCAGTTACCCTAAATAACCCTCTACCCTACAACTTATGTAATTTCTTATGTTAACCTCAACAAGCACCCAAAACATTGGGCTGTCTGCCTTGTTGATCTTACGGATCCTTCTCAGACTTCTCCTTCTCCCAATGAAAACAACTACTCTAACATAACCCTTGACCCGAAGGTTGGTTATTCCCATTCTTCCACTCCACCCGTCTGTCCCCAACCAGACGATCCATGGAAACGAGAAAGACCTCTCTTTCCATGTCTGTTACAGGAACAAAATGGAAAATACTTTTATCGTCCAAAAAGAAATTCGACCCAAAACTGACCCCAACCCTTTGAGAGACCACAGAACTACACCTCTCTCTCACAAAAATGTGGTTACCATTCAGGAAGGGACCGTTATGGAAACGAGAAGATCTCAGAAGATAACTGAAGATGAAAGAGGTTAAGGAATCTCGACCCATTTTTAGGGAAAATGAGAAGATCCTGAAAACTGTCCAGGGTCTGAAAACTCAAATCCACTAAAAACAAAGAAAAGAAAAGGAATATATCCATTAATGATGACCACCTTTATATGAAGACAAAAAGGATGAATAGACCAACGATGAACACTGAACATCCGAATACAACGATAAACACCATCCGAATAAAGAACCAACGATAACCACTATCTGAATGAACGATGAACACCATCCGAATAAACGATTGACAATCCGAACCACGATGACATGAAGAAAATGACATCCGAATGAACATCCATCAAATATGAGACCATCCATATTTGAGAAATGACTAAATCCATTCCAACTAGTCCGGAAGAAATCTATTCTTAGATTCAAGAATCCAATTTTTTTACATTACATAACATCCCCCCAAATCCTATTAGACTATTCTAGACTAGACTAATCTATTCTATTCTAGAATTAGGTCAATAGAGATTTATCACGTCTATTTCTAATTCTTCTTATAATGATATTTCCCTCACTACTGATTACATCACTATTATCAAGAATTCGAGTATACATGAATCCATTATCACATCTATATCTTTACCATCTCACGGTTTCCGTGATTATCTAATTGGTCACCTTGAGAATATAACTAACATAGATAGAGATGAACGAACTCAGACAGGGAGGGTAAGGTATCCCCTTACTTTGCCCAAAATACGTAAAGGAGGTGTCTCCCACTCAGTCCTAACTCCGTCACGTCACCGTCACGAGTCAGAGACTGAGTATGTACTAAACTTTAGTTGTTGTCAATACTGAGTTGTATACTCAGTACACTTTATGTACTCA
>ML121573.1:76156-127687 GCA_003788615.2 Terfezia boudieri ATCC MYA-4762 | reverse complement strand
CTATAGACCACCGACAGGCCGTATCTATAGGTGGGATCATGATGAGGGGCAAAAGTTAGTCCGCAGGGCTGACTATTGAGGGGGGAGGCGGAGGGGACTATCGGCACGTTAAGAAAAAATGGCATTTTTTTTTAAAACGGTGGCTCTGGTCGCCTTAACGGTCGGTTTACCACTCATCTCAGTGGGTGCCTTGTCCGTCTGTAACGGGTAATAGAATCTAACCAACGCGTTAGATAAGAAAGGACTAATTGAGGTTGTCGACCTCGACAACGAATCTAGAGCGTAATCGGTTATATGCCTAGGTTCGTTGATGTGATACGTGCCTCTGGTAGGAGGATCCGATGTGTGAAGGCATACGGTTAGGGAAATTGCGGCGGGGACCTGCGTGATGGGCGTGATCCACCAACTAGTCCGGTAGTGATCAAAATCGCCGGATATCATCCCATAACCAAGGCGTTGGCTTAACGCATCCAGGGAGTGGGTCGAAAGTGATGAGGGGAAGGCGACCCCGCCAGGTTGGCTAAGTTGTACGGTGGTGAGAGGAGATTACTGAAACACTTCGAGGTAGTAATCCACCACCACAGTACTTCAGTCACTGGTAATCATCCATCGAAGGCATGGGAAGCCTAGTACGGGCTGGATAGAGCACTACAACTCAGATAAGTTGAAGAACGCACATCTGAGATGGCTGAGCTCGCATACAGCTAATTAAACCTCTCTAAAAGCAAGGCCCCCACCTTGAGCGAAGCTCACGCGCAAACGCCAATAAATTTTTTCTGAGCTATCGAGCTCTCAAAGACCCGAACGAGCTCGAAAGCTCAAAGACCCCAAGCGAGCACTGCGAGCGCTAAAGACCCGAACGAGTGCCACGAGCGCACAAATGAACAAGACGCCCCCCTTGCACTGGCAAGTCGGGTTAGATAGCTGGGAATGGGAAGGCATGCATTGAACCTTTTCCTGTGATGCTGGCTTTTTCCCACAGGGTTTTGCCGCGCAGAGGTTTTTAACGGCAATGGCATGTGGAATACCCCCCTTACCAATATACCACGGATCTATGATCCATATTTATGATACACCTCATGTTTGAGATATTCCGGATCTATGATCCATATATATTGCACCTCATGTTGAGATACCCGGTCGGTTGTTTGTGTTCTGGCATGACGCCACTCTGTTTGAGAATTCCCCTTCCTCCCGAACCACCCTACAATTAGCAATACCGTTGAGGGGCCCATGTCCAAGGCAACCTATGGGTGGGCATTAACCTACAGGTGGGCATGGGAAATGGCCGATATACGTGAGCACCTGGTCTGACTTTCGGTGCAAGCGTGGGGCAGCCTCAAGTAGGGTGTCACCGAGATAGCGTGAGCAGAAGTCAAAAAACTCAGGGTTGGTGAAGTTGGTCGGTCGGGTCGCCCTCTTGGAAAGGGGGAGTAATGTTACGGTGCAGGACTGACGGGGGTGGGAACATCAGGTGTTATGTCGCAATTTGATGGATTGGACAACCCCGCTTTCTTATATATACACACATATCCTGTATCTAGCTTTTGGCTCTTCGAGCAATGTTCTAAGTTCAAACCGCACCCGTACGTGCGCCCAGTTAGGCCCGAGTTTGGTGATCGTGATATCGCTCGCTCCAATTCTCCCATGTTCCGACAACATTGCCATGGTCACCGGCTCGCCCCTAACAGTTATAACATACCGCTAACTAGAGGAAGCTCTTAAGAATGTACTAATCACACCTTAACAACCATGGAATCCTCTACAACTTTCAGTAGTAAGTGGCAGCAATGCTATCTAGATCAAAACTGTAGCAGTTACTACTTGTGCCCAGAAATGAGCAGCAATCGACAAACGACCAATCTTTATCCCCATACCAAAGTATAAAGGTCCCAGGCAATGTTGTGACTTTTACAAACTTCTAGGATATAATGCTGCCACTGGTGAAAAAAAGAAGCCTACTATCCAGGACTTTAACCATTATATTGAGCCAACTCTCAACAAGCTTATCGATGACAAGCACATCAGTGATGGTTGGGAGAATGATAAGAACTATTTCATTATTCAGTAGTTGGACCAGAGAGAAGAAATAAAGGCAGTATACCAAGCATGTATGAAGGTATGTCCAATTTGGAAAGAATACTATGATTCACTATTGTAAGGAAAAGATCATAGGAAAAGAGATAGATTTTTATATGTCAACAACACACAGGGATAATAGAGATTAGTCTTACCAAGTACTTTCAATATCGAAGGTAAGAACTATCTCGAACTAGTAATAAATGAAGCACATAAAGCAATAGCTCATGGTGGAATTAAAAAAACCATAAGATACATTACTAATTAATATTAATATTAGTCCTTTGCAGAAGTAGTTAAGGACTATGTTTGAAGTTATAATACTTGTCAATGGACTAAGTATTCCAACAGAGTACCTCTCAGGTATGTAATACCTTTACATATACTAGAGAGACCTTGAATGGGTATATCAATAGACTTTCTTAAGTTAGCACTTGTTTTTACTAAGTATTCTATCCTCTATCCGAATATTCCTGTTAAAGAAGATCATATTATTTGTATTTCTTGACTTTAGATAATTGTTGATAGACAATCAGAATTCAAATTTCTTATTTCTATTTCAGATAATTTCATAGTAGAATAATGTACTGCTACCTTTGAGACTCATGTAGTCCTGATTATGGGATATTCTTTTTGTATTGTTTTTGATCACAATACTCTTTTTATGTTAACTCACTTTAAGAATTGGGCAATGAATAAAGGAATCAAATTGGAACCATCTACTGTGTACTACCCTCGTATAGATAGACAATTTGAAATTATTAATAAAGAAATCTTGCAAGTAGCAAGAGTACCATGTTAATTCATAAGTAAGACATTACTACTCAGCAGGACAGTATTCACATATAAGACAGGGGTAAAATAGCCTAATTTTGGCGGAGATATCCGAATTGTAATTAAGACTATAAATTTTTCTTATAAGACAGTAGTATAGTAATATTAATATTAACTCACAACCAGTTTCTTTTACTTATTCCTATCACTTGTTATGATACCAATTCCACAGGCACCTCATCCAGGACCCAGTGTGCAAAATACTGGCCAAAAATGTTGTGCAACCTGAGTATTACAACTGCAGCACTCTAGGAGGTAGACAGCAATTCCAGTACTATCAAAGGTAGATTCCGAAGGACCTGATATGATACAAAATATTGTACACTTCAATACCTTACATGAGGCTGGAAAGAAAGCCCTCACTTTGAATACTCTAGTCCAAAGACATCGATACATCCAGGAATTTAAACTAGCAGCTATTACATATACTAAAGAACATATCTCTCCCTCTATTAATCTGATTATAGAGGCAGTTATACCTTGGTGATTTTCTAAATATGGTGTTGTACAGATTCTAGGTATTTCAGAAAAAATACTTCAATTCTGGATGGAAAATGAACGTAGTATTATATAGATGTGAGTAGGACAACAGAAAAATACAGCAAGATATAGTGCTTTACATTCTGAACTAGAATATGAGCTTTATACAAAGTTTTTTATCCTTAGAAACAAAGGTTGCAAGGTAACATGATCTTGATTCACGGCAGAAGCAAGAAGGTTATATGAACAGCATTATCCAAAGTATGTGGTCTTTGATTATATTATTAAAGCTAAAGTGTGAGTATGTAATTTATTCTATTATACTTTTGGAAATTAATAAATTTTAGATATCATTTCAAGTTCTCCTTGACTTGGTTTCGGTGATTCCGAAAACGCAATTGCATCAGTTACCGAGCTCTAACAAATAAGGCTCAATAGAAGCCAATTGATTCTCTACCTTTGATCCAAGTATTTCATTAATTTATTTATTGAATCTCTACTCCAAAGCTATACTATGATGAGGTTCAATATGATATTAGTATATATATACTTGAGAATATTCCCAATATGGATTAGACACTATTGCCATTTGAATTCATGGATGGTCATACATATACAACAACTGGTGAAAAGACTATTTGGGTTAAGAGTACTGGTAGTGGTTTAGACAAGTGCCAGGCAATAGTCCAACTTATAATTTTTGGGGATAGTATTCCTTCAATTAAGCTATTGATTGTTTTTAAAGGCAAAAGTATAAAGATTACGAAATTGGAAAAACAAAGTTAGGATAAAGAGGTGGTAGTTGACTTTCAAGTCAATGCATGGGTAGATGAAACTATAACTTTAACATGGCTTAAATACCAGTGGAAAGCAGCTGGTATAGATAGGAATTTCAGTACATTACCTCGGATGCTAGTTTTAGATATGCATAAACCTCCAAAGACTTCAACTATCAAAAAAATAATAAACAATATATATACAGTTCCTATTATAATTCCTTTTGGATGTACAAGTTTAGTTCAACCACTAGATGTATCAGTTCATATACTATTCAAGTAACAACTAGATGAGATATCACAATCATACTATGCTACCAATCTTATCAATTAGATAGAGAATAAATATACTGCTTCCCAACAGCGAATTCTTATGACCAAATGGGTAGCCGAGGTATGGAAGTTAGTATCTGCCAACCATGATATAATTGTAAGCTCAATTTATAAATCCTCCCATATGTATACTTAACTAATACTCTTAGACTTGCTCATTTCACAAATGTGGAATTACTATCCCAATTAATGGTACAGCAGACTCTGAGATTCATATTGAAGGAATCCCGAACTATATAGTCTCTAAGTAGTAATTACCTCCTGAGTCAGAAGACTAACCTGACCTACTAATAGACACAGAGGATGAAAGTTCAGATCTAGAAATTGTAGATGACAAAGAGGAAGCGGCTGGAAGTGACAATGAGCAGGAAGATTATATTACGAAAGAAGAGGCTGTTCAATATACTACCATTATACTTAGGGAGGAGATCATGTAAATAGATATCAATTATTCTACTATATCATTCTGGAATTTTTTTTTTTTCTCCTGGAAATTCCTTTATAAGAAAGTATCTCATGTTTAAGCTAGTATTACATATAAGACAGTAAATTTAAGGCCCCTCCAACCACCCATTCGTGAATAAGACAGCATTTTACTTGCGAATTAATATGGTATATAAGATAGAAGGATTTAATTGGCTACAGAAATTACTAGAGATATAGTTGAAAGTCAACTCTAGGTATAATACTACTAGGAAAAATAGTCCTTTCCTTATATTATTAGGATTTAATGTATACTATAGAGTATTGATATTACCATATCCTATCAATACCTATAAAACAGTAAATAAACATTATAGTAATATATCTCAAAATCTCTATGATGCCAAGAAGACTCAAGCATCTCAAGCCAATCAACGAGTACCTATGATGACTAAATTTAATATTGGTCAACAAGTCATATTATTGTCAGAAAATATCAACTTATGGAATGTCTCAAACAAAATTATACTATAATGGCTAGATTCCTTTCCTATTATATTAACTAATTGGAAACGAAACAACTATAGCCTCGATTTACCAAGCTAACCCAACCTTAACCTTATCTATAATACTTTCCATATTAGCAAGCTAAAACTTTATCGAAACAATGATCTATCTAAATTTTAAAATAGTGAATCTAAAGAACCTGGATATATATAAGATGATCATTATGAAGTTGAGAAAGTATTAGATTTCAGAACGGTATCCTATACTAGTGATTATTAATATAAGGTTAGATGGCTCGGCTACTCTCCTAAGGATGATTCTTGGGTTAGCACCAAGAATATTACACAGAAGATTCTTCAAGACTTTTAGACAACCAAAAGTTTAGAGAATATATTTAAGAGATGTTGAATAATAAGAGGAAGACAAAGACCTTATACTAGAGATGAAACTCGAGCTCTCATATAACAAGAACGAAATCAAGTTCTAAATCAGACGAACCCTATCGAAATACATACCAACACCAATATACTCAAAATATATAAAATTCTAGAAAGAATGGAAAAGAGGAAGGTAGAAGAATAAACTATAAATATAGTAAATCCTTCTAAGTAGGGAAGTATAATAAAGAAGTATATTGTCTTGTCTTTCATATCATATATTCTTATTATCTACTCATATCATACATATTTGCTACACCTATATTTTCTATATGAGACTTGGCCACTCACTATACTCATGTAAATACTAGGGGCAGAAAACAATAGCTTCTTTCATTAAATATCTATATTGATAATAGTAGTCTATGATAGTAATAATTCTGAGTAAACAATATTTGAGGTAACAACAGGAGAAATAGAGGTATATAGAACTGTGAGGTTAGCTACATTAGTTACTTGTGATATAGCTATATAAAACTGTCTATGTATAAATGCAGAAGTATATAAATCTAATCCAACTACACCTAATATTTGACCCTGTGACTTATTAACTGTTACTGTAAAGGAAAGCTTGATAAGAAATTGTTTGTGTTTTAAAATAAATAGAAGTTCCCCTTCTGTAGTAGCTAAGAGAATTCAAGGTATATATTTTCTTTTCCCATTAAATTCTCTACCTAAAATGTGAGCTTCTATATACCTTTGACCAATTTGGGTAACAATTATCCAAGTTCTATTATATAGACCTTCCATAGGATATAAATTCCATAAAAGAATAATAGGGTATCCTACTTTTAAACTAAGTTATAATAGTAGTAATCTACTAAAGTTAAGACTTTAAAGATATTTAGTAGGATGTTGAGCCAAATGAGAGTCTTTATCATTAATATCAGAAGAATCAATAGAAGAAAAAGTTTGAGAACTTCTAGGCATTATATCTAAAACCATAGAATTAAATAAGTTAATAGTATTATTATAAAAGGTAAGAATATATCTATTAGTTAAAATGGTAAAGTCATTGGGTATAGTAGTAAGAAGAGTTAGTGGATAAATGAAATGTATAAGATCTATTGGTTGGGTATAAGCTTGAATATATGATGAAAGAGAGATATTATCAAATAAGATTGGCTTGTATGATATATTATGAAGTCATAATGCAAAAGAAATATTATTAACTCTATTTTAGATTTGTATATTAATAGAGAGGCTTAAAATCTGAAAATGAAACTATAAAAAAGAGCTTTGTAAGGAAGCATAAATTGTTGATGTACGATTGCTATGGAGAACAACAGGAGCAATTTGAGAAAAATCACTACCAAGTAAAATAGGAATATTACCAAATAAATCCTCTTATGTAGTATCACAAATATCATTAGAAGTTCAGTTAATAGCCTCAAAACAATATCGATGCTATATAGAAACCTCATCCCAAATAATTAGACTGGTTTGACAAAGGAGATCAGCAAGTTGTATATTTTTAGAAATATGACTGACAGACTACTTATTAATTTCTAAACGTATTAAAAATTGAGAAAGTACTATATATTCTCCTGGTTATAAAAGAGCTGCTATTTCTGAAAATACAATATATAAAACTATTTTACCTTAACCACAAAAATAATAACAAAAACATTTATATAAAAATGTTTTCCCAGTACCTACTGGTCCTCAAATAAAATATTAAACTTTTGTTAGTAGGGTAGCAATTTAATAGAGAATGGTATTATATACTTAATGTTGATGTTGATTTAATTGGTCTACCTATTGTTATCCAAATATTTATTCCTCAAGTATATTATAGGCTAGTTCCATAGCAATCAAAGGATTTTCATGTATTAGAGTCTACTAATTACTAATTGGTAATAGTAAACCATAATCAAATAATGATTTGCTAGCTTCAACAAATATCTTTGAGAGTAGAAATAATCTATAATTAAGATAAGGAGTTACTATATCTTATAGAATTGGTATATCAAAATATTGAAGATGTAAAGTTAAATTATCATAGAGATGATTTTGAAACTAAATCCAAAGTTGAGTAAGATCAGTAACATCACTATATATAATAGGTGTAGCAAATAGTATACAAAAAGCATGTCTGGTAGAAAACATAATAGCTTTATTAAAGTATTGAATTCATTCTGAATTATCTTTTAATAAACTAAGTAAAAGGCAAGCTTGTTGAAATATTGAATGGACTTGTCTATTAACAGTTCGAAGATTGATAAAGGATGTAGTACTACGAATTACTATTAAAAGTAATTGTAGGTAAAATCGTTCTCCTTATAAAGTATTATAATAATATATATATCCTATAGCTATTTCACATTATTTTGGATACTATTGTTTATTTTTTGAATTGAAAACGAAATGTTGTGGAAATTGCTGATATAAGTATTGTCAGCTATTATCATACTGAGTATTGGAGGTAAACCAAGCTATTAGTTTAGATTGTGCTAATTCTAATCACTCCTGAAGCTCTTCTCAATTTAAATTATCCCCAAAATAAACAGGTTGTTCTCCATATAAATAAACAGGTAAATGATAAACTGCAAGAAATTCTTTAAACATTCGGAAGTCAAACAATCTCTAAATTACTTTGAACAGTCTAATATAGCATCCTTATAAATATTGTTTTACTTCATTAGTATTATCAGTTATTTGTAACTGTAAAGTAGTTCGATCAGAACCTTTATAAATATATTTATAAATATATTTAATAGCTTAAACTGATCCATAAACTTCTATATTAATATATGCTTGATAATACTAAGATAAGTAAGGATTATATAGTACAATCCAACCATTATTATATTGAAAACTATTTTTTCCTACATATATTAATCTACTATCTTGGTAGCAATATAAAGGGTATCTATTGTCTAGAACAATTACTTAATCTTAAAATACTTTGGAGAATCATTTACTGTATCATAGGGAGTTTTGTTTGCTACTTATATATAGTTCTTGTTGATAAGTAGTCCTATAAGGTCTATGAACTATAGATGTTCCAATAATTGTTAGAAGTTTACCAGTAGGATCTTGGACTTGAGAGGGTAATTTGATAAATATAATTTTATCAATTTTCTCAGATATTAAAAAACAATCATCTTAATTTAAAAATAATAATAAATATATATGAGGCAATCTATGCTTTTGGTATTCAATTATCCAAATACATCCTAAAAATCTACCAAAGATTTCTTCAATATATAGTTGATAAAGCAAATCCCATTGCTTTAGATGAAATACTCGAGCAAATATGTCTAGATGATCAGGTATCATAAACTGCATAATAATCAACAATCACGTGATGATTAGCATAAGTATCCTCCTATATGCATGAGATATCTTAATATATCCATTGACCTTTGCGGTATGCCTGTTATAAGAGTATTAAATATAGCCTAAAAATACTTGAAAAATCCAAATTTCATTTATATAACTAACTCTGATCTACTTTGAAGCCTCTAGAGCCCTCACACCTTCACCATCCCCTACAAAACCTTACCGTACTATGATCACCTCTCCTATAATAACTACCCACTACTATGACCAATACTAGTAGTTATAAGCTCCTTATAATTGTACTCTATAAGCCCAATTAGTATAGATTAGAGCTGTTCACTATATGTAGAACTATATGTACCATAGAATACTAAAAAACCAATATTGTAGTTTCTAGCCTATGCTAATCAGGCACTCAGTATTGAATTTCAAAGATTATATCTCTTTCAATTGAGCTCTATTTATAGGATCACAAACTTAAAGTCTCAAGGTACCTACCTATATAGTCTTTGTGTATCAAAATACTGCTTTACTTATTTGGCCTTCAGTTATTTAGCTAACTTGTAAGTCTCTTGGCTTCTAGGCTTTTTGGCTTCAAGAACCTGTAATAAGGAAGCTTATTGTCTTGTATTTTACATCATGTATTTTCTATATTTATTACATTATTATGTAACTAACATTCACAGTCGAAGGGCTAGCCTTCGTCTACCCTCAGCAACTGCTGGATTCAGTAGTTCAACTGCTATGGAATTTGCCATGGTAAATTCCATGGAACTTGCCATTTCGTAGACACCCTCTTGGGCTCCATACCCTCCTGTATGGCACACTCTCCTCTAGAGGTGTGCCAACCATCATTATGTATTTTCTTAGTCATTAGGGTCTCTGAACAGCTATATAAAGGCCGCTGGATCCCCTTTGGAATCCATTAGTCCTCAGACAACCCGAACAGTAGCGATTAAATAGATAGTATAATTACAAAACAAAGATTACACCTATTATATTATTGTTCCTCACGGAACACCCTCTCTTAGTAATCAACCTACCCTTCTGAGGCAATCCCTCAGCAGAACCGGCATACACAAACATCAGTCTCCAGGCGGATATAGCTTATATAAACGGTACTGAATGACTACTGTCTAATATCATGCATTACATTTTTTTTAACATCCAAAGTTAATCTTTATTAAATAAACCCTCCACATCCAAGGCCTGATCAACCTTAGGATACTTTATATTGCACTCAAGTAAGTGTAAATCAATCCAACTTTATATCAACGATATCAAATTCAACTAGCTAGAACCACATAATCCTTCAACGAGAAATCAGACTCTCAACTGCAGTATATCAAAAGAAAGACCTAGATGCAAGCTAAGCAGAGCTCTAACGGGCAGTGGTATTCCACATTAAACTATTCCACCCTCGTTCCATACACTTTTCCCAGTATACTCGACAAATCCACTTGTACTCCCGGCAACTAGTCCTACAACTATATCAATAAACATAGTACATCATAGAAAAACCAGCACCCCAAGTCCTAGGAACAACAGGCTCAATCAGCCAATCGTCATAATCCCATGGCTTATGAATTGCCTCCTCAATAACCGCCAACTCCTCAAAGAACACTCCATCTCCAATAGCGGTTTCACCAGACCCAGATATTGCAACAACAGTCTCGGTACCAACAACGTCTACCTGAGTATTGAAATCGAAAAAAGTGACACTCTTGCCAGACGATTCAGAACTAGAATCGTGAACAGTAGACGCGGAGGAATCAGGTCCATAAAACGTATTAGGACTTTTCCATTCAGACTTGCCATCATCGCAAGCAATCGAGCCAACAGTATCCTCAGTTGAGTGGATATTGTATATATCATCAGCCATAACTCTACCAGCACAGTAAGGTGCTAAAGTGGAAAAGTAACTAGACAATCGAATCGAACGATCAGGTCCAATAGGTTGCAGAGCAGTAATTGGTACTGTAGCGTAATTACAAGTATAGGTAGCATTAGATATAATGGCGTCTGTGGCTGGCTAAAGGACAAAGAAGTCCAGAAGATTAACTATGTTACTGGAGGAAATCTAAAAGTTAGTTAATCAAACTCTAAAGAAAGTGAGATTTGTAGATTCTACAATAGAAGGAGAAATAAACAATCAGGAAGATTATCTAGAACAGGATTATGAAGGACAATCTCAATATGGAGTTAGTTTTAGCCTTCTTCTACTACCAGCATCAGAAGAATTCTATAACCAGCATACCTATAATTTAAAAGAAATTTTAAAATTTGTACAAACATTAGGTATAGCTCAAGAGTATTATCCAGAGGATACCAAACTCTTAATGGAAGCGGCAATCAAGCATTATCTTTGGACAACAAGACATCCATTCAAGGAAAGAGATTTGGAAATGAATGCTTTTCTAAGCAAAGAATTAAGGAAACCACCCATGCCTCTACTGAAAGAGCCGCATTGGGTAACAAAGGAATGGGATGATATTATGATCTTTATGTTAAGTGGTATACATCTAGAGAAGAGTACACTTACCGTGGAGGATTTGTTTAATCCTAGCAAAGGTATGCCTGGAGCATTCACAAGAACTCCAAAGAATAAAGGCAAAGATAAAGAACCTGCGAAAGAATCAGCAAAAGGAACAGGAAGTTCCGATCCTTCTCCTCCTCCACTAGACGAATCAGGTGAGGAGAGACAATAAGAAGAACAAGAAGAAACTGAAATGGACCTTCTACAATAACGAGTGGCAGGACAAGGCAATCCAGACGATAGCGGAGATGATAGCTTTGATTCAAATGATATATCGTCAGTAGCTAGTCAACCAGTAGCCAGAATAACGTAGAGAAGCAAATCGGTAGAACATCAACAATGGGAATCTACTACTGGCATGATCACCACTGAAAGCCATAAAGTTTCAAAGAAACTTAGAGGAATCAAGCTGGATGCACTAGAAAAACTAGATGGAAGTAATAAACGATTTAAAGACTCACAGTATTATGATGCATGGGCAACAGCAGTTCAGTAGTGGTTGAAAATCAAAGGAATTGATTTGGAGAGTATGGAAGTTGTGGAAATAATCAGATTTCTACTCAAGGGGAGTGCCTTAGTTACTTATAACCAGTATCTGAGAGATAAAGAGAAGAACGGAAAATTCTTTGGCTTTATATTAGTACTCAGAGAGTTTCTGATACCATCTACTAGCAAAGATATTTTATAGAAGCAATGGGAAACAGCTACCCCGTACAAGGATGGACGACATGTGGGAATTAAGCAGTTTGCCAACTGGCTCACGGAAATGCAGATTAAATTAATTGATAAAAGCGGAAAGCAGTCAATATCAGAGGAGGTCAAGAGAAGGAAGTTTCTCAATCATTTACCTGCATATATGTTGGCCACTCTAATTCCTCTAATCAAATAGGATTGGACATATGATCAGCTGGTACACTAAGCAGAGTCATATGAAGCATCAAAGAAAGATATTGCCTTACTACACACACCAAGCGGACAATAAAAGCAACGTCAAAAATCATTCAATAAGGATTGAAATCTTCACTAGGATTATAATCGACAAAAATCAGGTTTTAATCCCAGCAACAAGCTTGTCAACAAAAGCAACAACGAGAAGCGTAAGTATTCAGATTGGGACACCATCACCAAGAAATTGGATCAGAAAACGAAGATGCAACTGATTAGGGATAAAAAATGTTTATAGTATTGGAACCTTGGTCATTCTTACAAGGATTGCAGGAAGCATCAAAATAAAGTACCCATGCGTACTGCAGCACAGGATTTAAGCCTACCTGCATCGAAAATCAGCAAGAATAAAATTAAGGAACGACCCTTGTCAGGCCAGACCCTGCACTACAATAAAGTTTTTATTAGAGCAAATGTGTTACGGTGCAGGGCTGACGGGGGTGGGAACATCAGGTGTTATGTCGCAATTTGATAGATTGGACAACCCCGCTTTCTTATATATACGCACATATCCTGTATCTAGCTTTTGGCTCTTCGAGCAATGTTCTAAGTTCTAAGTTCTAAGTTCGAAGTCCAGTTCTAAGTTCAACCCGCACCCGTACGTGCGCCCAGTTAGGCCCGAGTTTGGTGATCGAGATATCGCTCGCTCCAATTCTCCCATGTTCCGACAACATTGCCATGGTCACCGGCTCGCCCCTAACATTACATTGCTCCTAACCCCCGGGACCGGCGATATTGCTCTATTCGCCTCTCCTATCTCTATACCTGTCGGAAGCCCTTCTAGAGCACTCTACGAGAGCAACGTTACTTCGCTTGAGTCAAGGGACTGGCTCTCCTGGCTCTAATCACCCATCCCTAACCGTGCACACTGTCGGATGGCTGGAATATGGCTAAAGGAATGTCGCTGGATTATTGGCTAATATGAGCGACGTCGGAAATAATTATTTACCCCTCCTATTTGCTTATTAGCTTATTCTAGAACGACCTACTAATCCTATATTGAGATCTCCGGATCTACTAAGTCTTAGATGTCGAGCGACAAGCTCAAACAGCCCTCCAACGAGCTTATAAGCCCCCCGCCGGCGAGCTTATAAGCCCCCCCGGCGAGCGAGCGAGCTTATAAGCCCCCCCCGGCGAACGACGAGCTCAATACCCCCGAGCGAGCTCAATACCCCCAGCGAGCTCATCAGCGAGCTTACCAGCGAGCTTATAAGCCCCCGGCGAGCAAGCGAGCTTATAAGCCACCCCCGGCGAGCGAGCGAGCTCATAAGCCCCACCGAGGCTTAAGAGCCCCAACAAGCCTATAAGGCACCGAACGAGCCTATAAGGCTCAGAACAACCTCCGAGTCACTGAGTTAGCACACGCCACCCTATAACCACGTTATCAGGGAGAATGGTTAGGATGTTACCTCAGTTGGACTGTCCAAGATGGGGGGTAGGTTGTGCCCTACCCCTGCGCAAGCAAAGCCCCCGAGCGAGCAAAGCCCCCGAGCGAGCAAAGCCCCCGAGCGAGCAAAGCCCCCGAGCGAGCAAAGCTCAATACCCCCGAGCGAGCAAAGCTCAATACCCCGAGCAAGCTCAAGAACCCCGAGCGAGCAAGCTCAACAACCCTGAGCGAGCCAATATGGCCCTGAACAAGCGAATATGGTCTCAGCGAGCCGATATGGCCCTGAACGAGCTAGAAGAGCTCACCTCCGGCGATATGAGCTAGACGAGCTCACCCCCGGCGATATAAGCTACCCCCGATACGAGCTAACAAGCTCACCACCGGCGATATACACTACCCCCGAACGATATGAGCTAGACGAGCTCACCCCCGGCGATATGAGCTAGACGAGCTCACCCCCGGCGATATAAGCTAGTATGAGCTAAACGAGCTCTACAACCTCCGAGTGAAGGTAAAAAGCGCTCAGTAACCTTGGGATGATCAAACAGACTGTCATCAAGCCAACCGAGTGTTATGGTATCAAGCCAACTGAGGGCGATAACCATGCGTATACCCTCGAACGTGGTAAACCTTCACATGGGTGAAGTAAGCTTTTGTGGACCATGCGTTATACCCTCGAACGAGCTTTTGTGGTAAACCTTCACATGGGTGAAGTAAGCTTTTGTGGTAAACCTTCACATGGGTGAAGTAAGCTTTTGTGGACAATTCGCTTGTGTGAAGCAAGCTTTTTGTCATTTATCCTGCTTTATGGAAGGCAGAAGAACCTCCACTTGGGTTTAAACAAAGCGATGCATTTAGGCACACCGGTCTTTTGGCTCCACTACGTTCCAACACGGGTGGCATACCGTAAGTACGCCAGCAATGAAAGTCACCAGGAAGCTACCTACTAATGGTCACTGACTTCATGCCACTGCCACCTAATGATGGAGCTTCACAAAGTCATTAGAGGAGAGTGGTGGCATGTTGAATCGGTTGGACCGCCCCAGCGGAAGGGGAGTAGTGAAAGCTGGGTGAGGGACCTACGCAATTCGGTTGCGGAACCAATACCCTACTATAGGCCGCTAAAACTAGTGATGGCCTGATCAACCACCTAGTGCGGGTAGTGCGTCCAGGGGCGGCGTTAAAGGGATTGGCATACGGAAGTGTGTAGCCTAGGAGGACGGTCTCCGTGCATAGTATAGTTGCTTGGATCCGTATATTGGCTAATGCGAGATCTAAGCAACAGCTCCAGCTGTTGGAGTTAATCATGGGAAGAATAGATTGCGCAACCAATCTAAGATAATGGGCAATGTCTGCCTGTTCCGTGGGTGACTCTACTCACCATTTGGCTGGCAATTCGGCTGGCAATTCGGCTGGCACTTCGGCTGGCAATTCTGCTGGCAATTCTGCTGGCAATTCCGCTGGCAATTCCGCTGGTCTCGGTGGCAAAATTTTTTTTTACGGTAAAAAAGAATTGCACGGCTATCAGGGGAGGCGGAGGGGGGAGTTATCAGTCGGGACGCCTGATTGAAAAGGGGGAGTAGTACTAGGGTGGATATCTATGCCGGACAGCCACCAGATGTCGGCATGGGAAGCCTAGTACGGGCTGGATAGAGCACTACAACTCAGATAAGTTGAAGAACGCACATCTGAGATGGCTGAGCTCGCATACAGCTAATAGAACCCTCAAAAGCAAGGCCCCTGCCTTGAGCGAAGCTCACGCGCAAACGCCAATAAATTTTTTCTGAGCTATCGAGCTCTCAAAGACCTCGTTTGAGCTCCGAAAGCTCTCAAAGACCCCGTTCGAGCTCCCAAAGCTCTCCAAGACCCCCCGTTCAAGCTCCGAAAGCTCTCAAAGACCCCGTTCGAGCTCGAAAGCTCAAAGACCCCCGCCTTGGGCAAAGACCCCGTTCGAGCTCCAAAGCTCAAATACCACGTTCGAGCTCCGAAGCTCAAAGAACCCCCGACTTGGGTGAAGACCCAAGCTAGCGCTGCGAGCGCGAAAGACCCAAACGAGCGCTGCGAGTGCAGAAGACCCGAACGAGCACCACGAGCGTGCAAAGGAACAAGACCACCCCCTTGCACTGGCAAGCCGGGTTGGAGAGTTGGCAAGGCATGCATTGAACCTTTTCCTGTGACGCTGGCTTTTTCCCACAGGGTTTTGCCGCGCAGAGGTTTTTAACGGCAATGGCATGTGGGAATACCCCCCCATACCGCGGATCTGCGGATCCAACTATGTATATTGCACCTCATGTTGAGATACGCGGTCTGTTTTTTATGTTCTGGCATAACGCCACTCTGTTTGAGAATTCCCCTTCCTTCCGAACCACCCTACAATCAGCAATACCGCTGAGGGGCCCATGTCCAAGGCAACCTACGGGTGGGCATCGGGAGACTCCAATATGCGTGAGCATTCAAATAGCAATACCGTTGAGGGGCCCATGTCCAAGGCAACCTATGGGTGGGTATTAACCTACAGGTGGGCATGGGAAATGGCCAATATACGTGAGCACCTGGTCTGACTTTCGGTGCAAGCGTGGGGCATCCTCAAGTAGGGTGTCACCGAGATAGCGTGAGCAGAAGTTAAAAAACTCAGGGTTGGTGAAGTTGGTCGGTCGGGTCGCCCTCTTGGAAAGGGGGAGTAATGTTACGGTGCAGGGCTGACGGGGGTGGGAACATCAGGTGTTATGTCGCAATTTGATAGATTGGACAACCCCGCTTTCTTATATATATGCACATATCCTGTATCTAGCTTTTGGCTCTTCGAGCAATGTTCTAAGTTCTAAGTTCTAAGTTCGAAGTCCAGTTCTAAGTTCAACCCGCACCCGTACGTGCGCCCAGTTAGGCCCGAGTTTGGTGATCGAGATATCGCTCGCTCCAATTCTCCCATGTTCCGACAACATTGCCATGGTCACCGGCTCGCCCCTAACAAAATGGACACCCCGCTCTAGCACTGGTAGACCTCCAAATAAAGGGAGGAGACCTAATTAATTCTCAGTTTGTACACTTGTACAATATTCCTACAAAGAATATTGAGAAGGTATCTTTGGGTACAGCTATCAAAGGCTCCAAAGTAACCATTGAAAAATCATGTACAATAACGTTAGATTGGATAGGATATGTAGAAGAGCGTACCTTCTATGTAACGCACTTATCAAAATGGGACATGATATTGGGAGAGCCAGCTCTTTCCAAAGTCCATACCATTATTCCTGTGCACCAGGAACCAGTTACTATCCAACTGGAGGATATTCCTAGGTTTGCATTGAGCACATAGAAGAAATCTAGCGCCATGGAACATAGTATAAGATCAGCATACCTAGAAGTATTATATGAATCAGTTACAGATTATAGTGAACCAGAGAATTGGAAAAACATCAGTGATACTGAAGATACCGATAAGGAACAGGGCTTTTCAACAGCCGTTTCATCTATAGAAAAGCAATTTAATCCAGTAATGGAATTTCCCAAATTATTTCCTAAGGAAATACCACAAGATTTACCGCCTTTAAGGAAGGTCAACCACACCATCAGACCTAAGCCTGGAGCCATATGGTTACCAAAATAGAGACTATCAGGATATGGATTTACACAGCAAATGAATGACAAAATCACTGAGGAAGAGAAAACAGGATGAATCTACCGAGTCAAAAATGATACCAACGCAGTAGTTATGTTCACTATACCTAAAAGAGATAAACCGGAAGAAGCCAGATTTGTCAATGACTGTCGAGACCGGAATTTAGCAGTGGAACCTGACCATACACCCCTACCGGATATAAATGAATTTATTGAACTAGTAGCGGGAAAATCCTTTTGGTCGAAAATAGATTTAGCAGACGGATTGTTTAATGTCAGAAATGATAAGGAATCAGAGAAGCACTCCACCTTCCTAACCCACCGAGGGTACTACAGAAGTAGAGTTATGCAACAAGGAGACTGGAATGCACCAGCTACTATAGTCAGAGTTATGAATGAAATATTCAAAGATATGATTTATAAAGATATAATAATTTATATTGATGATATCATAATCTTCACTAAGATATATAAGGATCATGTAGATGTTCTCAAGAAGGTTCTCCAGCATCTACAGGATGAGAAGTTCTATCTTAAAGAAACCAAGTGCCAATTTTTCACACCTAAATTGGAAATTCTAGGTTATATATTGACTGCTGATGGACTTTATGCAGATCCAAAGAAAAGAACCACCATATTGACATTTCCAACTCCAAAGATAAAACAGGATTTAAGAGATTTTCTAGGAATCGTCAATTATCTAAGTCATTTTATTCCAGATCTAGCTTCGTATGCAAGTACGTTATCAGAACTATAGGGAGAAACGAGGAAATGGGAATGGACAGACACTTATAATACAGCATTTGAAAAACTAAAGGAAATCGTGAATTCCCCACATGTTTTAGAATCCCTAGAACAATGTGTTGACTGATCCAAAATATTTAGTTTGTGATACAAGTAATTTAGGATTGGGGTCTTAGATCGGCCAAGGACCATTAAACCAAATCAGACCATCTTGTTTCTACTCTCGAAAATTTAATCCAGCTCAATTAAATTATCCTACCTTCCAAAAGGAATTGTTAGCAATTATTGACTCATTAAATTTTTTGAGGCTCAGCTGAGAGGTCACAAATTTACAATCCTTACCGATCACAAACCATTGGTTACATTCCACACTCAAGCAACATCGAGCCAGAAGCTCAGACAATAGCAAGATTATCTAATGCAATTTGACTGTACTATCCAGCACACTGCAGGAAAGGAAAATTTGATAGCAGACGCTCTATCTAGGAAGTATAAATATCAGGATATTACCACTATAGAGGATGATTATATCTCCACCAACATCGATCCTCCTAACATTATCTGTCCTCCTCATATTTATACCAACGCCATAACTACTTCTCAGAAAGTTACACCAGAAGAAAAAATCATTATTCCAGAGAAAATGGTTTCCCACAGAGCTATCAATTTCAAGCATGTCGACTGTGACTACAACAAGTGTCGTGGAAGATCAGAAGTGGCAGGACACCACTACTCTTGTCCATACCTCGACGATAAGGACCAGACAGAAACTGAAGAAACCGATTATGACATCGTGAAGGATGAGGACTCTTTATCATATGGAGAGGCCCTCATGGAAATTCCAGAAGAAATATTTGAAGGGTATGATCGAGTACTCAAACCAGAACGCAAGCCTCTAACAGTTCTTGGACTTAGATTTGTTCCTCTCACCAAGGAACAACTCGAAGAAATATCCAAGGGGAAAGCAAAAGCGGAAGCAATAGTAACAGATATCTCTACCCCTAAAATCGAAATCAAAACAGCATTCAGATTGGATGCTGCTCTCGCGTACTATCTACAACATTACAAGGAACATTGGTCCTACTGCAAGGACTACTATTATCCAACACATGGAAGCTCTCACCAAACGAGCAATAGATATTTTTCTATTACCCAGTGTGCTATTTGCGGAGAACAGGGACATGGTAGCTTGACCTGTATCTTCTTAGATACAGTTTTTATAAAGAGGAAGGAACACCTCAGGACTATAGTTAAGCAGATAAGTGACAAACTAGAGTCCAAAGGTGCTATAATAGTACCACCTCCACCTCCACCTCAACCTACACCAGTCGAGCTATTCCAAACGTCCAATCGGGTAATGACCTACCGCCAACTAGAGGAAGCTTTCAAAAATGCACCAATTGCACCTCAGTAACCGTAGAATCCTCCACAACCTCTAGTAGTGAGCGGCAGCAACGCTATCCAGATTGAAACTGTAGCAGTCACCACTCGTTCTCAGAAATGAGTAGCAATTGAGGAACGACCAATTCTCATTCCTATGCCAAAGTACAAAGGTCCCAGGCAATGCTGCGACTTTTGCAAACTCCCAGGACATAACTCTGCCACCTGTAAAAAGAAGAAGCCTACTATCCATGATTTCAACCATCGTATTGAGCCAACTCTCAACAAGCTCATCAACAACAAGTACATCAGTGACAGTTAGGAAGACGACAAGGACTACTATATCATTCAATAGTTGGACCAGGAAGAAGGAATGAAGGCAGCATACTAAGCGTTTATAAAGGTATGTCCAATCTGGAAGAAACACTATAATTCAATAGTACAGCGGAAGGATCATAGGAAAAGGGATGGATTTTTGTATGTCAAGAACATACAGGGACAATGGAGATTAGTCTTGCCAAGTACTTTCAATATCGAAGGTAAGAACTATCTTGAACTAGTGATAAATGAAGCACATGAAGTAACAGCTCATAGTGGAATCAAAAAGACCATGAGATACCTTATTGACCGATATCAATATCAGTCCTTTGTAGAAGCGGTTAAAGACTATGTCGGCAGTTATGATAGTTGTCAATAGATAAAGTATTCTAATAGAGCACCCCTTGGGCAGGTAACGCCATTATATGTACCAGAGAGACCTTGGATGGATATATCAATGGATTTTCTTAAGTTAGCACCTGTTTTTACCAAGTGTTCTATCCTGTATCCAAATATTCCTGTGAAAGAAGATCATATTGTTTGTATTTCTCGACTTTGGATGATTGTCGATAGACAATCAGGATTCAAATTTCTTATTCCTATTTCAGACAATTTTACAGCAGAACAATGTACTGCTACCTTTGAGACTCATGTAGTCCCAATTATGGGATATCTTTTTTGTATTGTTTTTGATCGTGACACTGTTTTTATATCAACTCACTTTAAGGATTGGGCAAGGAATATAGGAATCAAATTGGAACCCTCTACTGCGTACCACCCTCGTGCAGATGGACAATTTGAAATCATTAACAAGGAAATCTTGCAAGTAGCAAGAGCATATAAGATTGAAGGATTTGATTGACTACAGAAATTACCAGAGATACAGTTAAGACGCAACTCTAGGTATAATGCCGCTAGGAAAAATAGTCCTTTCCTTACATTATTAGGATTTAATGTATACCATAGAGTATCGATATTACTATCTCCTATCAACACCTATAAATCAGCAACCGAATGTCATAGTAATACATCACAAAATCTCTATAACGCTAAGAAGACTCAAGCATCTCAAGCCAATAAATGAGTACCTATGACGGCTAAATTTAATGTTAGTCAACAAGTCATGTTATCCTCAGAAAATATCAATATATCTAATGTCTCAAACAAACTCAAGCCACAATGGCTAGGTCCCTTTCCTATTATATCAACTAATTGGAAACAAAACAACTATAGCTTCGATCTATCAAGTTAACCAAACCTTAACCTCATATATAATACTTTCCATATCAGCAAGGTGAAACTTTATCGAAACAATGATCCATTTAAATTTCCAAACAGACAATCCAAAGACCCTGGACCTGTACAAGATGATCGTTATGAAGTAGAGAAAGTATTAGAATTCAGAATGGCACCACGTACTAGTGAACATCAATATAAGGTTAGATAGCTCGGCTACTCTCCTGTGCATGATTCTTAGGTTAGCGACAAGGATATCACTCAGGAGATTCTTCAAGAGTTTTGGACAACCGGAAGCTCAGACGATAAATTCAAGAGATGTCGAACAGCAAGAGGAAGATAAGGACCTCGGACTAGAGATAAAACTCGAGCTCTCATACAACAAGAACGAGATCGAGTACTAAATCAGACGAACCCTACCGAAATACACACCAGCGCCAATATACTCAAGATGCATAAAATTCTGGGAAGAATGGAAGCAAGAAGGCCAGAAGCATAGACTATAAATATAGTAAATCCTTCTAAGTAGGGAAGTGTAATAAGGAAGCTTATTGTCTTGTATTTTACATCATGTATTTTCTATATTTATTGTATTATTATGTAACTAGCATTCACAGTCAAAGGGCTAGCCTTCGTTCACCTTTAGTAACTGCTGGATTCGGTTGTTCAACTGCCACAGAATTTGCCACAGTAAATTCCATGGAACTTCCTATTTCATGGACACCCTCTTGGGCTCCACACCCTCCTGTATAGTACACTCTCCTCTGGAGGTGTGCCAACCATTATTATGTATTTCCTTAGTCATTAGGGTCTCTGAACAGCTATATAAAGGCCGCTGGATCCCCTCTGGAATCCATCAGTCTTTAGACAACCCGAATAGCAGTGATCAGATAGATAGCATAATTACAAAACGAAGATTACACCTGTTATATTATTGTTCCTCATGGAACACCCCCTCTTAGTAATCAACCTACCCTTCTGAGGCAATCCCTCAGCAGAACTGGCATACACAAACATCGGTCCCCAGGCAGATAAAGATTGTATAAATGGTACCGAATAACTACTGTCTAGTATCATTCATTATAGAACCTTAACATATATAATATAAATTATTGTATGCTCAATATAAACTTATTTGAACGTTTAAAGGCCTTTAATGTCCTTTTGTGATTGACACTTTACCTCTATACTATTCATAAACACTTTGAAGGTTTATCGTATTGATTGGATTTACCACCTCTAGACTCTAGTATTAAACTTTGACTAATTTAAGAGCTGTATTTAAGTCCTATCTAAGCATAAATTCAAGCTCTTTAAAGGCACATATAGTTTAACTATTGCTAATACTACAATGAGTGCTAGTGTTTGGTAGGTGTAGTACTGGTACTATTACTATTGGTGTTGTTACTACTGGTACCAGTACATGTTGGTACAGCTACTGATATACTGATGTCCATAATTAGTAGATCTCTACAATGCCCTTTATACTCAACTTTACTGAAAAGAACTAAGAATGCCTCTATAAACCCGAGAAATTATGCATAAGTTCTTCAAATATCTACAACAGATCTGTTAAGGTTTAAAATCTATCTAATTCTTTGGATCCTCAAAGTGTTTAGTATAGGCATAGAAGTGAAGCCCTAATTCCAAAAGGATATTAAAGGCCTTTCCACCTTTAAATAAGTCTATTTGAGCATACAATAGTTTATATTATACATGCTAAAGTCCCTGAAGCTGAAAAGCCTAGAAGCCGAGGGACTTATAAGTTAGCTAAAGAACTGAAGGCCAAATAAGTAAAGTAGTATCTTGATGCATAAAGACCACATAGGTAGATACCTTGAGACTTTAAGTTTGTAATTCTGTGAATAGAGCTCAATTGAAGCAGACACAACCTTTGAAATTCAATATCAAGTGCTTGATTAGTGCAGGCTAGAAACTACAATATTGTTTTTTGGTATTCTATGGTGTATATGGTTCTACATACAGTGAACAGCTCTAATCTATACTAATTAGGCTTATAGAGTATAATTATGAGGAGCTTATAACTACTAGTATTGGTAATAGTAGTAGGTAGTTATTATAGGCCTGAGAGGGGTGATCATAGTACGGTGAGGTTTTGTAGGAGATGGTGAAGGTATGAGGCCTCGAGAGGCTTCAAGGTAGATCAGCGTAAGTTATAGATATGAAATTTGGATTTTTCGAGTATTTTTAGGCTATATTTAATACTCTCATAACAAGCATACTACAAAGGTCAGTAAATATATTTAGATATCTCATGCATATGGGAGGACACTCATGCCGATCGTCATGTAGTTGTTGATCATTATATAGTTTGTAATACTAGTGCGGATTAAGGAGATAGAAATTCATCTTGAATTTCTTTCCAATTTGGATTGGCAGTAAAGGTAATGAATAATATAGACTTCCCAAAATAGCATACAATAGCCATTGAGTCTTGAAAAAGCTATTGTATAAATCAATTACTACTCAAAAAGCTACTTGATAGAACTATTCTTCTACCCAATGCTGCAGCATCTACTGCATCTTAAACTATTGCATCTACTAGTCCATTATAACGATCTGCCTGTAAGCTTGCTTAATTCATACAGATCCACTCTAACTTTGCTTGATCAACAACTGCTCAAGCATCAACAATATGTTATTGAAATAACCTACTCAAGACAAAGAAAGTAGTAGGTTTAAATAACCAAGAGTGTAAATGAAACTAATAGTATTGTCATTATGATAATTACTTAGCTGAACCATCTCTATCTCAGCTTCCTTGTAATTTTATTAACTAATTCCAACCATATTCCCTATAAAGAAATAATAAAATATAATGTAAAAGAGTATATGCTGTATGACTAGAATTGATTGTTTGAAATGGTAAATAGGAATTCGGGGATTGTTCAGCTAGAACTATCTCATAATGAGCAGCAAGATTGTATTTATCAAGAATAATAATAGCAATCTCATTTGTTGTAGGAAGATTATATCTTTGATGATCTTGCATATTATCAACTAATAATTCTATTCGAGGATTAAGAATTATTTGTATTTGATTTTGTAACAAATCTTGAGATGCTTATTGAATTCATTCATGTGCTATATGATACCAAGTAATAAATAGATTACAATTATGCAACATAACTAACAATTGTTGCAATAATATAATATCAATAATTGCAGGCAATATATGTCCTCCAAGTTGGATCTGTAGTTGTACAATTGCATCATCAGGATCGCAAAGAAATATTTGTACAGAGGAAGAACAGGAGGTAGAAGAATGTATTAAAGGTCCTATAAGATAATAAAGTGCTCTATAAATTTGAAAATATTGATACTTCTAATAGTTTGAGAGTCTACCTAATATTTGAGAGAAATAAAAGCTAATACTGAGTTATATTTTCATATATGTATTCTAAAATAATTGGATGTATTTGTAGAATTATATAGTAAAGAATATAATAGAGGAGGTAAAGGTTATATAAGAGGAATAGAAATATTGCTTTAATTGCAATAGCTATTAAATAAAAGATTTTGCTTTATACTTGGATGTTCTTTTAATCTTTCTTCTAACTAATATAATACCATACATTATGAATATGATATTAACATAGAACTAAAATATGATTATTTCTTTAGCTATTGACAACTATTAAATACTAGTGGTAATAATACATTAGACTGATATAAAATATTAGTATAATAAAGTTATTATATAGATAGATTAGATAAGAATACTAACTTCAAGATTATTAGAAGGAGGACTTCTTATGTGTCTTTGTCTTTATGTTTGTCTTTATCTTCCTTGTCTTTGTCTTTCTCAAGAAATATCCTATATAAAAGGTAATTAGTTTATATAGTAAATATCAAAAAATTCAGAAAAATAATACTAACTAAACATATAGTACAAGTTAATCTTTATTATAGTCTTTCTCCAGAATAATATATAGTGAATTCTGTCAGAAGTTTATGGGAATAATATGCCCAATAATATGCAGTATCCATAGTAATTAGTAGGAAGAGTAGTTGGTGGGAGAGTAGTTAGTAAGGAGAGTTAGTAGAGATAGTTGGTAAGAAGAGTTAGTACTGAGGAGAGTTGGCAGTAGGGGAGAATTAGTAGTGGGAAGAGTTGACGAAGAGACTTGAGAGAGAGTTGGAAAAGTTGGGGGGCAGGGTTGTATAAGGAAGTTAGTTGGAAGGAGAAAAGAGTAGTTGGCAGAGAGAGTTGGATGAGAGAGTTGGCTAGGAGGAGCAGAGTAGTTGGGGAGGAGAGTTGGAATTAGTGAGGAGAGTAGTTGTAGAAAAGAAATAGAAGTTAGTAGTCTTTAATACAGGGGAAGTAGTAGATAGGAAAAGGGTAGTTAATATAGATTGTATGGGAACTTGGACTGCTAGAACTTGGACTGCTGGAACTCGAACTGCTGGAACTTGAACTGCTGGAACTTGAACTACTGGAACTCGGACTACTAGAACTTGAACTACTAGAACTGGGACTACTAGAATGCTAGAACTTGGAGTCCTAGAATTGGTACTTGAATTACAATTTAGATATAGCTATAAGAAAAGAAATTCTTAATTTAACTAGTTCTGCTTTCCTTTTTTTCTATTTGGTTCACCTCTGTTACAATCTTTTAGTTTGATCTCTAAGCCTGTACCTCTTTTTTTCTTAATACTAAGATTGCATTTAATCCAATCTATATTACTTTTGTATGTAAACAAATTGATACTATTCCTAACTCTAGAAGTAACTTTAGTATTACCATGACAAATTAAAGAACCCATAAATAAAAGAATATTACTAAGTTGAAGTTCAATTATATACTTTACTTACTACAAAACCAAATCTCTACTCTGATAATTTCTATAGGGTATAATAGCATTAGGAACAGATTTAATATCTTTCCAATTTTGATGATACTATAGAATACTACTAGTGCTTGCCTTTTCAAGGTAAATAGCACTACGTTTGTAGTAAATTTGCTTTAAGGTATCATAAATCTAGTTGTGCACTTGAGTTATTCAGTCTAGTTATTCTTTAGTAGCAGGAGAGGAGATTTTATAGGTATCGGAGAGGTGAATGGTATGTAAGTCAAAGCCATAGAGACTTTAGTAAGCAAAGTATTTGTGAGTAGAATAGGCAGCAGTATTGTAGGCAAACTCGCCTAGAAGTAGCCATTATTTCTAGTGGGCTTATCTATTATGACAGTAGATGCAGAGGTACTGCTTGAGTATCTGGACTGCATATTTAACAAGTCCATCAATTTAAGGGTGGTAGGCAGTTGAGAGGTAGAGAGTGATGTTAAGCTTTTAGTTTAGCTCTTTGAGAAATCTAGAGACAAACTATAGACTATAGTTGGAGATAATATATTGAGAAAGGCTATAGAGTCTCTATATCTTACTGATATAAATATCTACAATATCAGATGCTGTCTAAGTAGTTTTGTCTATAATATAGTGCTATACTTTTGTAAACTGGTCTGTAATAACTAGTATTGCATTAAAGCCTTTTGACTCTAATAGCTCACTAATAAAGTCTATATCTATTTCCTCAAAAGGGTGTTTACCTGTTGGCATCGATACCAATTTTGTTTCTCTGCTCTACCTATTTACTTTTACCTTTAGATACACTAGTATATCATACCACATAATTCGCAATATCTTCCTGCCATTTATCCCATATGAAGTTCCTTGATACTAGCTCTTAAGTATAGTGTCTTCCCCAATATCTAGCCACTAAACTATTATGGTGCTACTTCAGTAGTTCCAACCTACACTTTGAGAGTACAACCTATATTCTATCCTTCTTTTCCCAATCTATAATATCTATCTGTTCCACTTCAATATCTTCTACATCCTCTTTATCCTCTTCTCCTAGTACTATTAGCTATCTATTTTCGAAATATCTGGCATCTCTACTAGACTTCTCTTGCCCTGAATATCTAGGTCGACTATCTGGCTTTGCTATCTTTGATCCAGATCTATAGTAAATAGTGTAGATAAACTCTGACATGTAGAGGTACTAGGTAGCTTAGTGGGAGTTAAGTGTAATAAGGAAGCTTATTGTTTTGTATTTTACATCATGTATTTTCTATATTTATTGCATTATTATGTAACTAGCATTCACGGTCGAAGGGCTAGCCTTCGTCCACCCTCAGCAACTGCTAGATTCGGTAGTTCAACTGCCACGGAATTTGCCCCAGGAAATTCTATGGAACTTGCTGTTTCGTAGGTACCCTCTTGGGCTCCACACCCTCCTATATGGCACACCCTCCTCTGGAGGTTTGCCAACCATCATTATGTATTTTCTTAGTCATTAGGGTCTCTGAACAGCTATATAAAGGCCGCTGGATCCCCTTTGGAATCCATCAGTCTTCAGAAAACCTGAATAGCAGCGATCAGATAGATAGTATAATTACAAAACAAAGATTACACCTGTTATATTATTGTTCCTCATGGAACACCCCCTCTTAGTAATCAACCTACCCTTCTGAGGCAATCCCTCAGCAGAACTGGCATACACAAATATCGGTCTCCGGGCGGATATAGATTGTATAAATGGTACCGAATGACTACTGTGTAGTATCATTTATTATATTTTTTTTAACATTTAAAGTTAATCTTTATCAAATAAACCCTCTACATCCAAGGCCTGATCAACCTTAGGATACTTTATATTGCACTCAAGTAAATGTAAACCAATCCGACTTTATATCAACGATATCGAATTCAACTAGCTAGAATAACATAATCCTTTAATGAGATATCAGACTCTCAACTGCAGTATATCAAAAGAAAGACTTAGACGCAAGCTAAGTTGAGCTCTAATAGACAGTAGTATTCCACATTAAACAATTCCACCCTCGTTCCATACACTTTTCCCAGTATACTCGACAAATCCACTTGCACTCCTGGCAACTAGTCCCACAACTATATCGATAAACGTAGTACATCATAGAAAAACTAGCACCCCAAGTCCCAGGAACAATCGGCTCAATCAGCCAATCGTCATAATCCCACGGCTCACGAATCGCCTCCTCAATAACCATCAACTCCTCAAAGAATACTCCATCTCCAACAACGGTTTCACCAGACCCAGATATTGCAACAACAGTCTCGGTACCAACAACGTCTACCTGAGTATTGAAATCAGAAAAAGTGACACTCTTGCCGGACGATTCAGAACTAGAATCGCGAATAGTAGACGTGGAGGAATCAGGTCCATAAAACGTATTAGGACTCTTCCATTCAGACTTGCCATCATTGCAAGCAATCGAGCCAACAGTATCCTCAGTTGAGCAGATATCGTATATATCATCAACTACAACTCCACCAGCACAGTAAGGTACTAAAGCGGAAAAGTACCTAGATGATCGAATTGAACGATCAGGTCCAATAGGTTGCAAAGCAGTAATTGGTACTATAGCATAATTCCAAGTATAGGCAGCATTAGACATAATGGCATCTGCGGCTGGCCAAAGGACAAAGAAGTCCAGAAGATTAACTATGTTACTACAGGAAATCCAAAAGTTAATTAATCAAACTCTAAAGAAAGTGAGATTTGTAGATCCTATAATAGAAGGAGAAATAAAGAATCAGGAAGATTATCTATAACAGGATTATGAAGGACAATCTCAATATGGAGTTAGTTTTAGCCTTCTTCTACCACCAGCGTCAGAAGAATTCTATGACCAGCATACCTATAATTTGAAAGAAATTTTAAAATTTGTACAAACATTAGGTATAGCTCAAGAGTATCATCCAGAGGATACCAAACTCTTAATGGAAGCGGCAATCAAGTATTATCTTTGGACAACAAGATATCCATTTAAGGAACGAGATTTGGAAATGAATGCTTTTCTAAGCAAAGAATTAAGGAAACCACCCGTGCCTCTACTGAAAGAGCCGCATTGGGTAATAAAGGAATGGGATGATATTATGACCTTTATGTTAAGTGGTACACATCTAGAGAAGAGTACACTTACCGCGGAGGATTTGTTTAATCCTAGTAAAGGTATGACTGGAGCGTTCGCAAGAACTCTAAAGAATAAAGGCAAAGGTAAAGAACCTGCAAAAGAATCAGCAAAAGGAACAGGAAGTTCCGATCCTCCTCCTCCTCCACCAGACGAATCAGTTGAGGAGGGATAACAAGAAGAACAAAAAGAAACTGGAATGGACCGTCCACAATAACGAGCGGCAGGACGCGGTAATCCAAACGATAGCGGAGATGATAGCTCTGATTCAGATAATGTATCGTTAGTAGCTAGTCAACCAGTAGCCAGAATAACGTGGAGAAGCAAATCGGTAGAACATCAACAATGGGAATCTACCCCTGGCATGATTACCACTAGAAGCCATAAAGTTTCAAAGAAACTTAGAGGAATTAAGCTGGATACACCAGAAAAACTGGATGGAAGTGATAAACGATTTAAAGACTTATAGTATTATGATGTGTGGGCAACAGCAGTTTAGCAGTGGTTGAAAATTAAAGGAATTGATTTGGAAAGTATGGAAGCTGTGGAAATAATCGGATTTCTACTTAAGGGGAGTACCTTGGTTACTTATAACCAGTATCTGAGAGATAAAGAGAAGAACGCAAAATTCTGTGGCTTTATATTGGTACTCAGAGATTTTCTAATACCATCTACTAGTAAGGATATTTTATAGAAGTAATGGGAAACAGCCACTCCGTACAAGGACGGATGACATATGGGAATTAAGCAGTTTGCCAACTGGCTCACGGAAATGCAGATTAAATTAATTGATAAAAGCGGAAAGCAGTCAATATCAGAGAAGGTCAAGAGAAGGAAGTTTCTCAATCATTTACCTGGATATATGTCGGCCACTCTAATTCCTCTAATCAAAGAGGATTGGATATATGATAAGCTGGTACACCAAGCAGAGTCATATGAAGCATCAAAGAAAGATATTGCCCCACTACATACACCAAGTGGACAACAAAAGCAACATCAAAAATCATTCAACAAGGATCGAAATCCTCCCCAGGATTATAATCGACAAAAATCAAGTTTTAATCCCAGCAACAAGCCTATCAACAAAAGCAACAACGAAAAGTGTAAGGATTCAGATTGGGACACCATCACCAAGAAATTGGATCTGAAAACGAAGATGCAACTGATTAGGGATAAAAAATATTTATGGTGTTGGAACCTTAGTCATTCCTACAAGGATTGCAGGAAGCGTTAAAATAAAGTACTCATGGGTACTACAGCACAGGATTTAAGCCTACCTGCATTGAAAATCAGCAAGGATAAAATCAAAGAACAACCCTTGTCAGACCAGACTCTGGACTACAATAAAGTTTTTGTTAGAGCAAATGGACACCCCACTTTAGCACTAGTAGACCTCCAAATGAAGAGAGGAGACCTAATTAATTCTCAGGTTATACACTTGTACAATATTCCTACAAAGAATATTGAGAAGGTATCTTTGGGTACAGCTATTAAAGGCTCCAAAGCAACCATTGAAAAATTGTATACAATAACGTTAGATTGGATAGGATATGTAGAAGAGCGTACTTTCTATGTAACGCACTTATCAAAATGGGACATAATATTGGGAGAGCCAGCTCTTTCCAAAGTGTGTGCCATTATTTATGCGCACCAGGAACTAGTTACTATCCAATCAGAGGATATTCCTAGGTTTGTATTGAGCACATGGAAGAAATCCAGCACTATGGAACATGGTATAAGATCAGCATACCTAGAAGTATCATATGAATCAGTTACAGATTATAGTGAACCAGAGAATTGGGAAAACATCAGTGATGTGGAAGATACTAATAATGAACAGGGCTTTTCAACAGCCATTTCATCTATAGAAAAGTAATTTAATCCAGTAACAGAATTTCCCAAATTATTTCTCAAGGAAAAACCACGGGATTTACCACCTTTAAGAAAGGTCAACCACACCATCAGACCTAAGCCTGGAGCCATATGGTTACCAAAATGGAGACCATCAGGATATTGATTTATATAGCAAATCAATGACAAAATCACTGAGGAAGAGAAAACTGAATGAATCTACCAAGTCGAGAATGACACCAACGTGGTAGTTATGTTTACTATACCTAAAAGAGATAAATCGAAAGAAGCCAGATTTGTCAATAACTATTGAGACCGGAATCTAGCAGTAGAACCTGACCATATACCCCTACTAAATAAAAATGAATTTATTAAACTAGTAGTGGAAAAATCCTTTTGGTCGAAAATCGATTTAGGAGACGAATTTTTTAATGTCAGAAATAATGAGGAATCAGAGAAGCACTCCATCTTCCTAACCCATCGAGGGTACTATAGAAGTAGAGTTATGCAACAAGGAGACCGGAATACACTAGCTACTATGGTCAGAGTTATGAATGAAATATTCAAAGATATGATTTATAAAGATATAATAATTTATATTGATAATATCATAATCTTCACTAAGACGTATGAGAAGCATATAGATATTCTCAAGAAGGTTCTACAGCATCTACAGGATGAGAAGTTCTATTTTAAAGAAACCAAGTGCCAATTTTTCACACCTAAATTGGAAATTCTAGGTTATGTATTGACCACAGACTGACTTCATGCAGATCCAAAGAAAAGAACTACCATATTGATATTTCCAACTCCAAAGAGAAAACGGGATTTAAGAGGTTTTTTAGGAATCGTCAATTATCTAAGTCATTTTATTCCAGATCTAGCTTTGTACGCAAGTACGTTGTCAGAACTACAGGGAGAAATGAGGAAATGGGAATAGACAGACACTCATGATACAGCGTTAGAAAAACTAAAGGAACTCATGAATTCCCTACATGTTTTAAAACCCTGGAACAATGTGTCGACTGATCCAAAATATTTAGTTTGTAATACAAGTGATGTAGGATTAGGGTCTTGGATCAGCCAAGCACCATTAAACCAAATCAGACCATCTTGTTTCCACTCTCGAATATTTAATCCAGCTCAATTAAATTATCCCACCTTCTAAAAGGAATTGTTGGCAATTATTGACTCATTAAAAGTTTTCGAGGCTTAGCTGAGAGGTTACAAATTTACAATCCTTACCTATTATAAACCATTGGTTACATTCCACACTCAAGCACTATTAAGCCAGAAGTTCAGATGATGGCAAGATTATCTAATGGAATTTGACTGTACTATCCAGCACACCGCAGGAAAGGAAAATTTAATAGCAGACACTCTATCCAGGAAGTATAAATATCAGGATATTACCACTACAGAAGATGATTATATCTCCACCAACATCGATCCTCCTAACATTATCTATCCTCCTCATATTTATACCAATGCTATAACTACTTCTCGGAAAGTTATACTACAAGAAAAAATCATTATTCCAGAGAAAATAGTTTCCCGTGGAGCTATCAATTTCAAGCATGTTGACTGTGACTACAACAAGTATTGTGGAAGATTAGAAATGGCAGGATACCACTACTCTTGTCCATACCTTGACGATGAGGACCAGACAGAAACTGAAGAAACTGATTATGACATTGTGAAGGATGAGGACTCTTCATCAGATGGAGAGGCCCTCACGGAAATTCCAGAAGAAATATTTGAAGGGTATGATCGAGTACCCAAACCAGAACGCAAGCCTCTAATAGTTCTTGGACTTAGATTTATTCCTCTCACTAAGGAACAACTCGAAGAAATATCCAAGGGGAAAGCAAAAGCGAAAGCAATGGCATCAGATATCTCTACCCCCGAAATCGAAATCGAAACAGTATTCAGATTGGATGCTGCTCTCGTGCACTATCTACAATATTATAAGGAACATTGGTCCTACTGCAAGGACTACTATTGTCCAGTACATGGAAGCTCTCATCAAATGAGCAATAGATATTTTTCTATTACCCAGTGTGCTATTTGCAGAGAAGAGGGACATGGTAGCTTGACCTATATCTTCTTGGATACAGTTCTTATAAAGAGGAAGAAACACCTCAGGACTATAGTTAAGCAGATAAGTAACAAACTAGAGTCCAAAGGTACTGTAATAGTACCACCTCTACCTCCACCTCAACCTATACCAGTTGAGCTATTCTAAACATCCAATGGGGTAATGACCTACCGCCAACTAGAGGAAGCTCTCAAAAATGCACCGATCGCACCTCAGCAACCGTGGAATCCTCCACAACCTCCAGTAGCGAGCGGCAGCAATGCTATCCAGATTGAAACTACAGCAGTCACCACTCGTTCTCAGAAATGAGTAGCAATTGAGGAACGACCAATTCTCATTCCTATGCCAAATTACAAAGGTCCTAGGCAATGCTGCGACTTTTGCAAACTCCCAGGACACAACTCTGCCACCTGTAAAAAGAAGAAGCCTCCTGTCTATGATTTCAACCATCATATTGAGCCAACTCTCAACAAGCTCATCGACAACAAGTACATCAGTCATGGTTGGGAAGACGATAAGGACTACTATATCATTCAATAGTTGGACTAGAGAGAAGGAATAAAGGCAGCATACCAAGCGTGTATGAAGGTATGTCCAATCTGGAAGGAATACTATAATTCAACAGTATAGCAGAAGGATCATAGGAAAAGAGACGGATTTTTGTATGTCAAGAACATACAGGGACAATGGAGATTAGTCTTACCAAGTACTTTCAATATCGAAGATAAGAACTATCTCGAACTAGTGATAAATGAAGCATATGAAGCAACAGCTCATGGTGGAATCGAAAAGACCATGAGATACCTTACTGACCGATATCAATATCAGTCCTTTAGAAAAGCAGTTAAGGACTATGTCGGCAGTTGTGATACTTATCAATGGACAAAGTATTCCAATAGAGCACCTCTTGGGCAGGTAACGCCGTTACATATACCAGAGAGACCTTGGACGGATATATCAATGGATTTTCTTAAGTTAGCACCTGTTTTTAGTGTGCACGTCGGCTCGAGTCAGCGCGAGTTCTGCTATCTTTTTACCTACTTGGAGGCCGACTCGGGCCAGCACCTATCGTGTTCAAGCCGACTCGCGCCGACTCGCCAGCTAATCGGTGATCGACCGGCTCGTCACCAAGCCTTAGTCAAACATGTTTGAAGTTGTTATTTGTTTCACTCCTCGTCACATGGTCTTCTTGTCACGGATTGGCTCTCCTGTCACGGATTGCCTCTCCTATCACGGATTGCCTCTCCTGTCACGGATTGCCTCTCCTGTTACGGATTGCCTCTCCTGTCACGGACTTGTTTATACCATTTCTTAACTTTCTACTCCTACCACTTAATCTTACGTCTAATTTATCACAGCTCCCATTGTATCAGGTTTGTGTTTCTCATGTGACGTAGATTTCATTATATTGCTATCGGATCAATGTTCACACTCCATGAATTCTACCTATCCCAATTCTACTAACATATCAACCTAAAGTAACCGAGATATCCCCAATTAATATGAGCCAGAACATAATGTGAAAACTAACCCCTCCCATATTATACCTAAACAAAACAACCCTACCTTAATAATTACCCCCAATTAATCCCTCACATAACACTGAAAAAAAATCAACCTTTAACTCCAAAATACTCCCAAGACCCCCAAAAATCCATCTGTACAATAACCATCCCTAACCTATATTAAGCTTCCCGAAACTCAAGATTACCGAGCCCGCAGTAATAATTACCTACCATCCATGGCCCCATATAACATCAACCTACCTATACCTTGTAGTTCCTACACTGAGTAGGCCACAACTTCTTCTGGAACCTGCTTGCTATTGACGGCGTAAGGCTCACTGATGGTGAGGCAGGGCGCTTCCGACTTCAATGTGGTGTTGAGGGGGATGGTGTTCCTACAGCCTCGTACAAAAGACTTCGTTAGAATGAGTTTGACAACGCTGCCATAGAACGTTCAGTGAAACTATGGCAGGGGCTCGTATTATCGGACGGTGAGGCTGCCATGTCATCCATCACTTTGCTCCCACCTGCTTTCATATCACTATATGTGTCCGAATCCGAGTCCGCCTCTCCCTGAACGGCATCTAGACATTGTAGTACCATCCGGCGGAGGAAGTCCGCATCATATCTCAGAGCCTGTTTCTCCATCATCACCTGACTTTTATCCAGATCAGCTATGCCTTCTTCCACATGTGCTGGTGTAACTTGTGCCTCTGCAGCACTGTATTTCCCATGGACGGCGTCCCAGGATTTGGTTAACATAAGCGCAATTATCATCTGGTGGCCCATTCTGTTGCGTCGGTAAAGCAAAATATCCCGAGCACTGCTGAATATTCGCTCTACTGACACAGATGTGAGTGGAATACTCAATATGTCCCTTGCCATTCGTGCCAGCATGGGAAATTCACTAGCATGGACTTTCCACCAGGAGAGGGGGCATTTCCCATTCAGTGTTGTTACCGGAATCGCTAGGTATCTTTTGATTTCTGGGACATCCTCCGATTGGCCTGTTGTACGCTCTTGTAGTCGATGCATGATATAGGATTGTTCTCCATCATCGACTTGTGCATTCTGAATCAGAGGTTCCGGCGCATACTTGGCGTAGTTATGATCGAAATAATTTTCGAACTAAACCCTAAGCGCACAATTTTATAAGAATTATGTTTTCTGTATGTCACAGAGGGTCTCGTGTCACGGATGGTCTCGTTGTCACGGATGGTCTCGTTGTCACCCAAAACATATGGGGAAGAATAGGGATGCGCTGACTAAATTCATACGTACTTATAATACTCCGCATATGATATTGAGTCACTGTTCGGCTGAGTCCCACTGGGATCTTGGACTGTCAGATTTCCCCAATCAAGATATAAAGACAATTTCTGCGATGGATCAAGGATGGTAGCAAGGTTATAGATCAGGGATTGCTTTTCCGTCTTAGAATAATACTTCTAGAACACCTACTGATACACTTTCATCGCCGACAGAAACCCTGGAGCCCAGCCAGGATTACCGGGAAGTTTTCGTATACTTTCCCCTGTTTATCAATATGGTTGAAGATATCATTGTAGATGAAGAAAGCATTATGGATGGTCGCATGCTGCCCTGTGGAGATCGCGTGAGTGTAATCCGATAAAGGCTTTAGGAAAATAGTAGCCTCGGGAACATGGGTCCACTCCTCTTGACTTAACCACAACTCGGAGTACTTGTTCTCCGTTGTCGCCAGCGCGATCTATTGCTCTATATAGTACTGGAGCCTCAATGCTCGAGTAAGCATTTCAAATGTTGAGTTCCAGCACATTTTGACATCCTGGATAAGGCCCATAGGTTCTCGAGTGTTACTTTGGAGTTCCTTGAATTGTGCTAGGTGTTGTGGGCTGGCTACAATAGCCTTACAGAGCTCTCGAACCTGGATAAATATTAGCCATAGGATTCCGTGACACGTATCGGCCTTCCGTAATATGCTGGCCAACAGTTGACTTACTTTACAAACAGATCACATGAATGTACCAGGGGCATAGTTCTGCAGTGCTCTGATGGAATACTCTATGGGAGGAGTGGACGATATAGTATCATCATTATTTGGGTTTAACTTCAGTTCTTTTATGAACTGATTGCTCACCAGAGCAATCACATGTGCAAGGTAGGGAAGTTAGTATTGCTCCGGGTCCCATTTAGCACCGAATACATTAGCTTGTAAATGCTTAGCCAACGCCGTGTTGACACTAGTGTTGTCTGAAACAATAGCCAAGACTCGGCTCATGATGCCATATTCCCGAATCAATTGGCCTAGCTTGTTACTCAAGAGTATAGTATTATGAGATTCCCTACCTAGGTACTGGAATCTGATCGTATGTTGGCGCAGCTGCCAGTCCTGGTCAATATAATGGAGTGTTGTACCCATGAACGCTAACTTGTTCGGAGAAGTCCAACAATCTGTAGCGAGGTGGATGAATGTATCTTCTGGTAGGCTTTTTTGTAGCTTCTGTTGAACTTCTGCTACATAATGGTATATACTCTGGCGAAGGGTTGTTGCACAGGGGATATCAATTCCAGATCTAAGCAATTTCAGCAGACGCTGGAACTGTGGATGTTCGATAGTTCTGAAAGGTAAGTTGGTGGCAATTACAGTTTTCATGAGTTCATGTTTGAACGCATCATCACTAAATTGTAATTGTGGGGATTGTGTGGAGGAACGTGTTGCCTGTGTGTAACGTCAGCCTCAATTATTGCAGGTACGGAGTATATAATCACCTTCCCAAACATGGTTGAACTATCTAAATTGTTTCGCCTACTAGCGGCTTGGCATTTTCCCGAGGTGAGGTGATATTTCATAAGTGAGGTACCCATATTGAATGCGCTAGGGTATTGCAAGGTACCCTTGCAAGCTAAGCAAAATATGAAAGGCTCACCGCTGTGGATCTTAGCCCCTTGTCTGAATTGGGCCCAGTGCACTACCTTTCGAAGTTTAGAATCCCATTGGGGTGGATTAATATGGTTACTTCGGGTCTCTTCTTTTGCTAGGTTGTCACGGAGCTTGGCAGCCCAGTCGGTAGTTTCCCACCATTCCTCAAATTGGGCAGATTGCTCTGATTCCCACAGAAAAGCAGTCCCGCCTAGTATTTTAGTGAGAGTCGTAACTATTGGAGGACATAAGGACACTGGCATGCTTGCAGTTAAAGACATGTTCGAGTATGGGGTGAGTATGGGACTAGAGTTTAAGATGGTCTTGCAATTGTGTTCCTAGAAAGGTTGGGGAAGAGACGCCTATTTATTCACATTGTGATATCACGGATAACGCGTGCTTGTCATGGAGTTTTTTGTGAGATATTCTGGGGGCGTAATGCAACCAGACTATCAATACATGCAATCTTCAATCGTGCTGTAGCGCATCTACAGTGCGTATAACCCAACTCCAATCCAAACGCGCGACCCCCGATTCCTCCCAAAAATTATCATCTGGGTGCTCTGAGCTGTAGGGTGAGCTCGAGAGCTCACTTGTAGAGCTAAGGCTTTCACTAGACCAAGATGATAAACCACTATACTCAGAATTGCTAGGACTGCAGCCGACTTCAGTGGGGCTAGGGCTATCAATGGGGCTGGTGCGGTCGGCTACATCAAGTTCTGGTTGCTCAGACCATCCATCTGGCTCTGGTTGCTCAGACCATCCATCTGGCTCTAGTTGCTCAGCCCATCTATCTGGCTCTGGTGTATCGTCGGGGATATTGGTCAAATCCAGTTGCAATAAGCTGCATCTCAACGGCCAATCAGGGCTTTCGGTGAGTTCCAAAATCTCACGAGGTCTAGACATAGTTAGCCTACCGTGCTGTCTACGTGCAAGATTAGGATATACCTTCTTGAAGGCCGAAGCCAGACCTCTTGCCCACAACATAGTACACTTATTCTAGGTGGGGGATGCCATTGTGCCGGTATATATACACAGGGTGGCGAATGATTGCGCCCTGAGGGATCCGGTGGGTCTGGGAGAGTATCTAGTATAGGGTAAGTCTGGACCCAATGTTTCGGCGCAGGGGTTAACTTACCAATTGGAATCGACAACCTTCGCATAAACCCCATGATTCTTGCGTGCCACTCAGGTAATGGTGGAAAAGGGTAACCCATAACAAATCATAGAGAGTATAGTCATCTAGGTAAAAAGGGTCCCAACCTGTCCGTTTACTCCCAGGGGTATTGAAGGGCAATAGTAGATCAAAGCAATCAATCCAAATATGCCCTAGAAGCTCAATGGCTACCGCGCGGGATAGAATCTTCTCAGAGTCGAATCTGTCCATAACCAACTGGGTAGACTGATATGTTACCAATTCAGTACCACGTAGACTAAGGAAGCATGGTAGCCCAAGGGTGTCTCTCCATGGTACATGGAAATCATCGAAGGTGTCTTCGTCCTCAGGATTGTGGTATTCTGCCATGTTCTGAAGCTAATATGACCGCTGACAATTATATCCCGACCAACTATATATAAGCAAAACTCCAAAAGTCAGTTCTGGTAACATTCCGTAAACGGCAATTGCCTGTTTTGGTACCCCAAAGTCTGCTCTAAGGTTGGTAGACCAAGTAGACTAGTACTGCAGGTGCTAGTAATCCCATTGAGCTGGCTAGCGGGAAAGACCAGCACGAAGCCTGGACAGGGCATGATATCTGTGGTAAGACATCCATGATAAGAGATCTGTGATGAGATATCCGACAAGACATCCGTGACTATGGGCGTTGAAAATAAAAATAAAAAAATCTGAAGCAAGATAACCTATCTTGGTCAAGATAATCTATCCTTGACAAGACATCCATGACCATAGACGTTTACAAAAAAAAAAAACCATCTGAGGCAAGATAACCTATCCGTGTCAAGATAAAATATCCGTGACAAGATAAACCTATCATGATCCCTCGAGATTGTGGCCCTTAGACCTTTCCGTGATTCGTGAGAAGAGTAACGGATACTTCAAACGTCATACCAACCAAATGGAACCACCAGCTGGGTTCACTCTAGCGTCCTATACAGTTGAGGAACACACAGAGTTGATATTATGTCTGTGTTTCTGAACTTTGTCCGTAATAGTGCCGCTTCTACAGAAAAGTAAGTGATAGATCGACCGGATTGTTAGTCTCACGTGCAAATTGTCCATGTCTCTTCTCAATGATACAACCCCAGCATGGAGGGAGCACCTACCTAAGGCACCAATAGCGTAGGTCGGACACAGTAATCCTAGAGATTGACCACGGACAGTTTTTTGGAAGTAAGTAGCCTCCTGGGTAGGTATCAGTACCAGATAAATTCCGCATGTCCCTGCACTTTTCCGAATTCAATTCCTATCCTCCATTATTTCCATCTTCTACACTGCAACCAATTTATACCAATTTATTCCAACACTCCTCCTCAATACAACATGCGTGCCAATTCCAGCAGGCAAATATCTGCATCAAGGTATGACCCCACTCATAATTAGTTGCTTTCCCAATATGAGGTTCAATCGATATCCCGCGTGAACTGAAGTAAGTGTAAATATAGCCACCATTGTGGTGTTGAAGTACTGAAAAGATTACGATGATCGTATTTTCAGGCTCCCTTATGTAGATCTTTTGGAAGCCCCAGGCATACCACATGTGCTGGAAGGTTGTCTGGCTTGTGGGGGTGGAAAATGGTGAAACGCAAGGAGGTTGGAAAAAAGGCGTTATTGCGGGATTGGTACTCCCTTATTACCGGCTCTTAGCTAATCCGACCTTTCAGTGATTATCAGACCTGATACCCACGGCGCTATCACATACGATCTCCTATGCGAGAGGTGCCTGCCACCCCCAGTGAAGCCTCAACTGATGCAGATGTAGGCCGAGAGGGTAGGGAAATAACGGGGGTTTTGGACGAAGGCCATGAGGAGGTGCAGGAGTACAATGGGGATGGCACCATAGAAAACAAAGAGAATGAGGAGCCTCTCTTTGAAAACACCCAATATGCGCAATATGATAGCGCCAGACAAACCCCATACCCCTTCTATGAACTATCTCAAGTTGAACAACTTCCCCTGGCTTTTGACCAACCCTCCGTGTTAGCCCAGTCACCTCCTCCTTCTGGCCAGAGGCAAATTTCCCCACCTTGCCCGCTAATTAGCTCATTGCCTGCTGTTCAGAGTATTATGCGAAGGACAAGGGACAAGGACCGGCAACGCCACCGACGAAAGGTTCGCGACCAAAGGCGAAAGGAAATGCGGAGGGCAGATCTTGGGAAGATTGAGACCGCCGGGGAAAGTATTAATATTGAGATTGGCCCAAGGTGTTCTGATTTTCATTTTGGCCTGATATCATTTAATGTCATAGAAAAATGAACCATGGAACAGTTTATACATACGTAGAATTGAGTGCAGCAAATTTGACAAATAAAGAACTTATGATGCATTGTGGTTACCTTAGTGGTATTTCTGTGTTCGATTAATGACATCGAGGTTTGCTTGTTAACAAAGAACGGATTCTTTTAATCGCAGGAACTGGGTTTTGATGGTCATCTCCTTTTCACTGCAAGTTCCATGGAATCGTCAGCGTTCACACTGCAAAACGGAGACATTTTCATCTGTAGAAGAGATAATCAATGGTATGTGGTGCAAAATCGTGTCACGGAGGCTGTCACGGAGGTAGTGTCGGGAAGCCTGAAGTGAAAAGACTACTTATATATGTACTGATGAAGCTCATGTTTAAGTATCCGCAATGCCACAGAAAAAAAGTAAGGCAACTGGGAAAGCGCCAGCGAGTCCAGCATCAGAGCCACCCGAGCCCCCCATGCAGAAAAAAAGGAAGATAACTCGAGAACCGCCAGTCAGCCCAGTGGCCAAAGAAGCCAAGACGAGTCACAAAGTGCCGGCCACGGAGTACCTTCCGAAACAAAGGAAGACTAGAGCAGAATTAGCCCTCATCCCAACCCCAATTCAGGATGTTTCGAGAAGAAGAAGGACTAGGGCTGAACTAGCTCTCATCCCAACCCCAGTTGAGGATGTTCCGAGAAGAAGAAGGACTAGGGCTGAACTAGCCCTTATCCCAACCCCAGTTGAGGATATTCCGAGAAGAAGAAGAACTAGGGCTGAACTAGCCCTCTACCTAACCCCAAGGGAGGAAGTTCTAAAAAGAAGTAGGACAGGGGCCGAACTAGCCCTCGTCCCACCTCCAAGGAATCCTTATGCCAGATATGCTGACTTCCTATAGGGCCCGCGGGACTTCAATCCAGATACTAAATTTAGCGGTGGGAGGAAGGTATGGAGCACCTCTACCAATCCTCACACTAAGAAAATTCGGGAAACACACAGGAAATTGCTTGGACCACCGCTATCATAGGAGCGAGCCAAGGATTGGAGGCCACAAAAAGCAAATAGGACGTTTAAAGCCGGGATCAAGGTGCAGGAACACGCTACGATCACTGGGAGGGCAATCGGCACCCGAAGGAACCAGTTAACGGATGTGGAAAGCGGAAAATTCGAAGAACTTGTACAAAGGAATTGCGAGGTCATGTTCGTCCACAAGAAGGCTTATATTCTGTACAAATAGTATGAGCTATTAGACGAGCAGAAGAGATTCTACCTAGATTTGGGGGAGTAAGAAGAGCTTCCTAATTTTCAAATTCCCAAAGCGGAATTGGAAGTAACACAAGACAACCAGACTATGGTACAACCCGTGCTGTAGTTCGCTGTGGTAATTAGTGTTGTGCCTATCAACCGCCAAGCCTATGGCAGATATGATGAGCCAACCGAACGTGGGCTAACGGTACAGGACAGAGCATTAGCAATACCTTGCCAAAGTCTGACCGAATAAGAGGAATTAGCCAAGGGGGGCGCTGACGATTGCTTGAGTAATGAGGACGTTGGGGCTGACATTGAAGAGGTAGGTGCATTCCCTCATGCTTGTTCTAAATCAGAGAACTTCACTTACCATCACTCGATAGGACTATGACGACAAACCCAACAAGCAAGATGATGATGAGGATACAGGGGCATGGCACAAACGAGAAGCTTCAGAGAGTTCTTCAGAAGAAGAAGAAGAAGCGCAACTAACTGAATCCGATTCCAATGAACGGAGAGCAAAGAAACCGGTCAGGGCCAAAATAATCGAAGCACTTTTGTCAAGTGATACAGAAGACGATGACTATAGGGACTCAACCGAGGAGGACGATGGCGAGGTCAATGAATGAGTAAGTCTGGGAATTTGTTATATTTGTTTTTTACTGTCACGATCCAGAACTTGTCACAGATGCGATGCTTCGTCATTTCTGAACCGATTTTGTAAGGTTGAATTATACACGCGATTTGTTTCTTTGTTTTCTTCGATTTTAAGGAGTATAATTATTGCCCCGCTTGAAAACAATTGGTTTTTTCCTCCCTTTGTTCACAATGAAGTTGCTAACCGATGACCAAATTAGTGAGGATGGAGATAATACGTTGTTTTCGAGCTCATTGGCCCACTTCCTGCCGACACAGAAGACAAGGACTATAGGGACTCAACCGAGGAGGACGATGGCAAGGTCAATGAATGAGTATGTCCGAGAATTTGTTCTATTGGGTTTTTTACTGTCATGGATCCCGAATTTGTCATAGATCCTGAATTTGTCACGTATCCAGAACTTGTCACGGATGCGATGCTTCATCATTTCTGAATGGATTATGTAAGGTTGAATTATACCTGCAATTTGTTTGTTTGTTTTCTTTGTTGTAGTTGTCTAGTGGCCGATTTTAAGGAATATTATTGTTGCCCCGCTTGAAAACAACCTGTTTATTCCTCCCTTTGTTCACACTGAAGCTGCTAACCAATGACCAAATTAGTGGGCATGGAGATAGACAATGAATTATGCTTTGTTTTCGAGCTCATTGGCCTACTTCCTGCCTCTCACGTGACCAACAGGATAATACATATATACAAGCAAACTTACCTTTTGCTACCATAGACAGTCAACACTTACATACTCGATGGCTAGGACAAAACAGCTAGCAAGAAATATCAAGACCATTGTGCCAGCGGCGATCAAGGCCATTGTGCTCTCGGCGATCAAGACGATTGTGCCCGTGGCGACAGGGTCGTCGAAGAGGAAGTTGGGCCCTGCGGCAGGATCGCAGAGTGCACATGTCCCCAAAAAGAGGAAGGTGAACCAAGGGTGTAAGAACTCCTGAGCTTAACCCCATTAGTTGAATGTAATACTAAGTGCCTTATCAGTGTCTATTGTTAGGCAAATCAGGCGGCAACAGGCCAGCACAGAACTAATTATCCCGAAGACGGCGTTCCGACGATTATGTCGAGAGATCGTACAGGATGTCAATAACGAATACAATAACTTTCCTCTGATACTCGGGGGACGGACTAACATTGAAAGGATCGGTATTATCGAGACCAATGCCCTACAAGAGGCTGCGGAGGCATATATGCATGAATTTTTTACAAGTTACAAGCCATTCCTCTTGAATATTAAAGCTTCAGGGTGATGCTAACCTTGACTATGCAATAGCGATCAACCTGTTTGCAACACAGAGTGGGGATAGAAACCCACTACAGCAAACAATTCTGCAAAGGGATGTGAAGATGTGGTATCGAGTGGAGGCGAATCGGCTATGCGGGGGTAATATGATGAACAAACCCGCAACTCCTGCACTCCTACCAGCAGCTGGACCACGTCCACCACCACGACCACCACGACCACCACACCCACCACGCCCACCACCACGCCCACCACGCCCACCACGCCCACCACGCCCACCACGCCCACCACGACCACCACGACCATTGGCACCACTCGTACTACCACCACTCCCACCACTACCACCACCACTCGTACCACCACCACTGGCATCAGCACCAGTAGCTAGAGGACCTCTAGCGACAACCAGGAACGATTCTTCTTCGTCGTCGTCTGTGCCGTCAACGTCTCGGCCGTCGCCATCTTGGTCGTCGTCGTCTTCGTCATCGTCAGAGCCATTGCCATCTGCTGTGCGGTCCCCATCTGCTGCTTCCGCTCCATCTGCTGCTCCCGCCTCGTCTGCTGCTCCCTCCCCGTCTGCTGCTCCCTCCCCATCTGCTGCTCTCTCCCCGTCTGCTGCTCCTGCCCCGTCTGCTGCTCCCTCCTCGTCTGCTGCTCCCTCCCCATCTGCTGCTGCCTCCCCGTCTGCTGCTCCCACCCCGTTTGCTGCTCCTCCATCCCGGACACCGGCTCCTCCGTCTCCATCGTCTTATCCGTTACGGTATGAGCAAGGATTTTGGGACATGTTTAGGTAGATTCGTTTTATTTTGTTTTATTTAGTAGTTATTTTGCTGGTTTTAATTGGTAATTGGGTTGGCGTGTAAGGAAACGAGTGGGATTGGGTTTGGGAATGAGGTTTCATGAGAAAAACATGACAATTCCACCACAACATTGGACAATTCCGTGACAACGAGATAATTCCGTGATAGGATTATTGGACAATTATGTGACAATTCCATAAAAACTTGAAATACTTTATAAGAACTAAAGGCAATCCAATCCATAAACCAGCGATCTGTAACAACTACAAGAATGTAATAGGCCATCGAGCGACCCAAAATATCGCAACCAGGACAATTCCGTGACAATATTAGACAATTCCGTGACAACGAGATAATTCCGTAACAATTCCATAAAAACTTGAAATACTGGAACTAAAGACAATCCAATCCATAAACCAGCAATCCGTAACAACTACAAGAATGCCCAAAATATCGCAACCAGAAAGAACAAAGGGCTTGGTGAGTAGCTGTCAGCTACTCGGCTCGGCGCGAGTAATCCAGGTAAGAGAAAAGCCGACTCAGCGGCGCGGTGCAAGGGGAAATAATTGGCCGTCGGCATGGGTCTTGGCGACGCGGCGCGGGTAAAAATCGGCCCACTGCGCACGCTACCTGTTTTAACTAAGTATTCTGTCCTGTATCCAGATATTCCTGTAAAAGAAGATCATATTGTTTGTATTTCTCGACTTTAGACGATTGTCGATAGACAATCAGGATTCAAATTTCTTATTCCTGTTTCAAACAATTTTACAGCAGAATAATGTACTGCTACCTTTGAGACTTATGTAGTCCCAATTATAGAATATCCTTTTTGTATTGTTTTTGATTGTGACATTCTTTTTATATCAACTCACTTTAAGGATTGGGCAAGGAATAAAGGAATCAAATTGGAACCGTCTACTGCGTACCACCCTCGTGCAGATGGACAATCTGAAATCGTTAACAAGGAAATCTTGTAAGTAGGAAGAGCATGTAAGATCGAAGGATTTAATTGGCCACAGAAATTACCAGAGATGCAGCTAAGACTCAACTCTAGGTATAATGCCGCTAGGAAAAATAGTCCTTTCCTTACATTATTAGGATTTAATGCATACCATGGAGTATCGATATTACCATATCCTATCAATACCTATAAATCAGCAACCGAACGTCATAGTAATACATCACAAAATCTCTATGACGCTAAGAAGACTCAAGCATCTCAAGCCAATAAACGAGTACCCATGACGGCTAAATTTAATGTTGGTCAACAAGTTATGTTATCCTCGCAAAATATCAATATATCGAATATCTCAAACAAACTCAAGCTACGATGGCTAGATCCCTTTCCTATTATATCAACTAATTAGAAACGAAACAACTATAGCCTCGATCTATCAAGTCAACCAAACCTTAACCTCATATATAATACTTTCCATATCAGCAAGGTGAAACTTTATTGAAACAATGATCCATCTAAATTTTCAAACAGATAATCCAAAGACCCTGGACCTGTACAAGATAATTGTTATGAAGTAGAGAAAGTATTAGAATTCAGAATGGCACCACGTACTAGTGAATGTCAATATAAGGTTAGATGGCTCGGCTACTCTCCTAAGCATGATTCTTGGGTTAGCGCCAAGGATATCATTCAGGAGATTCTTCAAGACTTTTGGACAACCGGAAGCTTAGAAGATACATTCAAGAGAAGTCGAACAGCAAGAGGAAGACAAGGACCTCGGACTAGAGATGAAACTCGAGCTCTCATACAATAAGAATGAGATCGAGTCCTAAATCAGACGAACCCTACCGAAATACATACCAGCGCCAATATACTTAAGATGTATAAAATTCTGGCAAGAATGGAAGCGAGAAGGGCAGAAGCATAGACTATAAATATAGTAAATCCTTCTAAGTAGGGAAGTGTAATAAGGAAGCTTATTGTCTTGTATTTTATATCATGTATTTTCTATATTTATTGCATTATTATATAACTAGCGTTCACGGTCGAAGAGCTAGCCTTCATCCACCCTCAACAACTGCTGGGTTTGGTAGTTCAACTGCCACATAATTTGCTATGGTAAATTCCATGGAACTTGCCATTTCATAGACACCCTCTTGGGCTCCATACCCTCCTGTATGGCACACCCTCCTCTAGAGGTGTGCCAACTATCATTATGTATTTCCTTAGTTATTAGGGTCTCTGAAGAGCTATATAAAGGCCGCTGGATCCCCTTTGGAATCCATTAGTCTTCAGACAACCCGAACAGCAGCAATTAGATAGATAGCATAATTACAAAACAAAGATTATACCTGTTATATTATTGTTCCTCACAGAACACCCCCTCTTAGTAATCAACCTACCCTTCTAAGGCAATCCCTCAGCAGAACCGGCATATACAAACATCGGTCCCTAGGTGGATATAGATTGTATAAATAGTACCGAATGACTACTGTCTAGTATTATTCATCACATTAAGCTTCTCCTTTATATTAAAGTACTGCAACTCTTGATAGTCTGTGTAGACATTTACCTGAACACTTACTAGCTAATCTTGCTATTTCTGAAAGCAATCCATAATTACAAATAATACTTTATCATGGATAGACTAGTTGCATTATGCCACAGAGAGGGTTTTTGCATAGTACTTGACAGGGTGAAGCTACTTTCCTCTATTGATAATATGGTATTGGGAGAGATTATTTACAATAGGTTAATTACTAATATTAGTCTCTATAATTGTCTCTAGTTACCTATGAAACTGTATAAGGATAGGGGCTGTCAGGAATAGTTCTTGGAGGTCATTGAAAGCTTGCTGTTGCTTGTATTCCCAACTGAAGGGAATATCTTTAGTTAAGTTAATTAAAGAATATACTTTAGCACTGTAGTTAGCAATAAATCAATGGTAGTAGTTGGCAAAACCTAAAAATACTTGTACTTTCTTTTTCTGGTTGGGAATAGCCTATTAGAATTTGGTTTTGAGCTTGGAGGAATCTATTCTATTATAAAAGAATTTAGTTTAGCTTCTGATACTATCCTATAGTATCTAGTAGTATCCAGTAGTATCTAGTGGCATCTTAAGGTATCCTGTAGTATCTTGACTATTCAGGAAACATATTTAAAAGGCATATAAACATGTTTCCTAGATGCCCATAATACCAGAAGATACTATAGGATACTATTAGATACCACTGGATACCATTGGATGCTATAGGATAGCATCCGGAGCCAAACTCAATTCTTTCCTAATATCGGACTTATTGACCATTAATGATATGACTAAGGAATAAAGTCTCCCGGACATGAAATTCTGACTTCTTGAGGTTAACTACCAATCCATATTAGATGCATTGCTAGATAATATTTTTAACTTACTACTGATACCCTTCTTCAGTCTCTTCTCCATAGATAAGGATATTGTCCAAGGATCAAATATATCCTTCCATATCCTTAAAGATCGTATCTATTATCTTTTGAAAGGTAGTAGGTATATTGGTTAATCCGAATATTATAATAGTATACTCGAATAGTCCCTTCTTTGTTCTGAACACTATCTTCACTGATTCCCTAATATAATCCTATTGAGGTTATATCTATTCTTGAGATCCAATTTTATGAACTACTTGCCTCCTTTTGTTTTATCCAATAGTTTTCTAATAAGAGAGAGGGAGTATTTGTTTGGGATGGTAAGTCGATTTAGGGCTCGATAATCAACATAGATCCTGGAAGATCTATCCTTCTTGTATACGAATAGAATTAGTATACTGGTTGCAGAGTGGGAGTGTCTTGCTTTACTAGAGAGTAGAGCTTCTTGGAGATGGGCTTGCAAAGCTTTATCTTCTTCCCATGTAGTCTTGTAGATAGCTCTAGTAGGTATCTTTATACTTGAGTCTTAGAGATGGATATTGTAGTTCTAGGTCTTGTATTCAGAGAGTCTGCCTACCTGTTCTTCAGAGAATACTTATGTGTAATGAGAGTATTATTCGCTGGCATCAATAATAAGTACGATCTTACTATTTTCTAATAGCTTAAAATACAAATCCAAAACTTTAACAGAAGAAAGCCATCTAACAGAACATAGAATAACCAAACCTATAGAGACCTACCTCAGATATCTGTCCTGAGTATTTACCTAAAATCCATTTTTCTCCAACCAAGATAACCTGAAGATAATATGCTTCTTCCCAATATCTAAAACTTTAGTATCTATGTTAAACTTACCCAAAAAGTAATAAGAGGAATCCAACATATCAAACCTAGCATTAACTATATATTTTCTTTCAAATCTCTGAAATCCATCTCCTTAACTAACCTTAACTTCCCTAGCTCTTTTCCAAATCCCTACCTTAATAGCAATCTTTTTCTCTATAACTGAAATACTACCTCTACAGTTTATCATAGGTTTAACTTCTTCCCTAGTGATCATAATCCAAACTGTTAAGAAAGGAGAGTATCTAAGAGGATATCTAATAGTAGGTAATGAACTCCTTATGCGTTTCCCAACTTCTCTTCAGACTGGAGTTCTATAATTTTGAGGTGTCCCTTATCACTTAGAGCTTTCATATTGACTGGCTCATTAGGAACGATAGTAGAATGCCTTGTATACGTCTCATGCCCACTATACTAGCAAAGACATTCTGACAGTTATAGATGCAAACCCTATACTGCTTATGCTATGGTGCTGTACCTTGAAGCTCTATGCCCTAATGCCATACTTGTGCCATAGTACTATACTCTGAAGCTCTGTGCTCTGAGGTCCTGCCTTGTGTGTCGGTACCTAAAGTCCTACCTGGCGCCCTAAGGTCCTATTTTATTTGTTGGTGCTGAAAGCATCTACCTTGTGTATCCACACCTATAAGTTATAGCACCAATATAGAGTCATACAACATCCAGGTACTATAAGGGCACCAGTACACCCTAGCACAAGTACCTTACAGGCAAACTACTAGGTATACTTGAAGCTTACAGGTAAAATACAGTGTGTATATAAGTGATAGCAGCCAGGAAAAAGCACCAAGGTATAAGCTATACATTGCAAGAAATATATACCTTTGGGTTTCTATATATAAGGCTGAACTATAAATACACTTCCAATGAACCATTCCCTCTTGGATCCCCTAGAACTTTATGCTGTATATATGCCTCCCAAAATCCCAGCAGTTTCTTAATCTGAGTCCTAGCTGCAAAGCAGTTGTTGTCATACTTGGATCTATAGATATCTATATAGCTATTAGCAATGGAACACTGATATATTTGGTATAGAACACTGATATTATAAGACTGTACCCTTCTGTAGCTACCTAATAGCTAGCTAATGTAGGTAAATACTACTACAAGCAATGTCTAGTAGTAAAGCTATTAGCTATGTATTCCTATAGAGTCTGTAGATTTGCTGGTGGGTTCACATACTTACAGTACCAAAAAGGGGGATGTTATCGCTCGGGTGGCGATTCCGCTTCTCCATGAATACCAAGAGCACTGTCCGGGTGGCTGAACTTTATCGGCGTTACGAATAAAGTTATGTCATACTACATACTTCCGAAAATACCACAGCAATCCTGGATCACAATAACTCCGTAGTTTGGTGAGACCCGAAGTAGGTTAAATATAAAAGCAGTGCAATGTTGACACCTGAAGTTGGTTAAATATAATAGCGGTGTGATGTTGATACCCGAAGTTGGTTAAATATAATAGCGGTGTGATAGTGATGTGCTGTTGTAAAGACTATGTAGCTTGAATCACCAATAACTACAGTGACACCAAGAAGATTGGAATACATTACGAGATCTTAATACATTACAGGTATCGTAGTCTGCTTGGCACATCTCGCACCTACACTCGCCCCTAAACTCGCTATACGGTAATACTCACTCTAATACTCACTCTAATACTTGCTCTAATAGTCACTCTAATACTCGCTCTAATGCTCACTCTAATACTCGCTCTAATGCTCACTCTAATACTCGCTCTAACAGTTTCTCTGATACTCGCTCTAATGCTCACCCTAATACTCGCTCTAATAGTCACTCTCTGATACTCGCTCTTATACTCACTGTAATACTCACTCTTATACTTGCTGTAATATCAAGCCAAACTACTGTAATATGCCTTAGAAATTTTATAAGACATTGGATAAAGAGCAAAGGAAAAAAGCACGAGTAAGGGAAGTATAAATAGTGGCCTAGCCCGATTGCCAAGGCAGACAATATAGACTTTCCGAAGACAATGAGATAACAGATAATAAGAGAGGTGGCATGACAGTGCTCAGCCCCGCTCAGCCCACTGTCACACACGGGTGCCGTACTACTCAATGCCTGACCTGGTAATAGTCATATTGGGAATCGTAGTTGTGGTACTGTGATATGTGTGGAGTTCACGCTTTGTGATATGTATCATAGGAAGTCATGCCTTCGCGGCCAATATATATATATCCAAGAAACTCATGTATTCGCAGCTTATATATATATATATATTGAATTCATGCTTTCGCGGTCTCTAGATATGCATTGAATTCAGGCTTTCGCAGCT
>ML121573.1:36835-63501 GCA_003788615.2 Terfezia boudieri ATCC MYA-4762 | reverse complement strand
AGAAGACATAGCGAACTGTTTTCACGAAGCTAATAAAACCGGGACTGGCCAAAGAAACGAGAGGCAAGAAACCTTAGCCTAAGTCAATCAACACAAAGAAGAAGAAGAAAACTACATTATATAACATCCCCCTAATCCTATTAGACTATTCTAGACTAGATTAATCTATTCTATTCCAGAATTAGATCAATAGAGATTAATTATGTCATCTAATATTCCGTTTGTTATCGATGATGACCATCTTTCTATTTGGTCAGTCCCGGTTTTATTAGCTTCGTGAAAACAGTTCGCTATGTCTTCTGCTACTGATATCCCTGAGTTGGCTCCTCCTGCTACCGCTCCAGTTACTTACTCATTCAGGCCCTTAAACAATATAAACAAAAAATGACAGTGCTAGGTCTTGAACAGTGCCTACGCTACGAAGCAGTAAAGACTTGGCTAAAACATTCCAACTTAATATACGCACTAAACAAAGAAACAAAAGAACCTAAAATTCCTCATATTAATAACGGGGCGAACTTTTGTTGGATTGCATGCAACCAAAAAAGGAGGGAAACAAGTGTGACTTCGACGATTGGCTACTGGTTTAATCACTCCTACCTCTATTATGCAACAAAAGCTCGAGTAACCAGGTGAAGGACGGCTGTGTCTTCTGCTCCTGATATCCCTGAGTCGGCTCCTCCTGTTACCGCTCCAGTTACTTACTCATACAGGCTCTTAAACAAGATAACCCAAAAAATGACAGTGCCTAGGGCTTAAACAGTGCCTAGGGCTTAAACAGTGCATAGGTCTTGAACAGTGCCTACGCTACGAAGTAGTAAAGACTTACCTAATACATTCCAACTTAATATGAGCGCTAAACAAACAAACAAAAGAAACAACACCAACAGATCACCGGCTAAAATTCCCCATAATAACAACGGGGCGAACTTTTGTTGGACAAACAAGGAGGGAAACAAGTGTGACTTCGACGATTGGCTACTGGTTTAATCACCCGTACCTCTATCTGTTATTTAATACGAAACAAAAGCTCGAGTAACCAGGTGAAGGACGGAGAGTGCACTGGCTGTCCTATTATGTATATATGTTCGTTTGAATGGAAAACGATGGTATCTGTCAGTTGTGAATGTATGAGCTACCGATCCTGTTTTGTCGATCGTTCTTTATAGTTCTGGTAACACGGTCGCCGCTAGTTCCGGTAACACGGGAGCCGCTAGTTCTGCTAACACGGGCGCCGCTGTCCCAGCAGCTTCTCCTTCAACCGGGGACGTCGTCCTAGCGTCTCACGTGGACAGGGGTTTTTCTCCTTCCACTTGGTTTCCACATTCTTGAGGACTCGAATTGGGGCAGTCAACTTGCATTATGATTCACGGAACAGTCACAGGTAACAATCCGTTTAGTCCGCTGTTGTCCGGTCGTGTCTTGATTAGTAGGGTTTCTGCCGCAAGGTTGCTAATACAGCTCTCTAGCATGTCCTACAGTTGTTGCTTATGTTATTGAAAGGAGACTATGAGCCCCCTGCCTGATTGCAACTTTCCTAGCCATAATAGCGCTGGTTACGGGATGTTCTCCGACGCCTCCGTATATACGTACTTAAAAAATGTTCAATGTTCGGTAAGGAGCACTTATAATTTCGAAGTCCCACTACGATTGGAACTGATACGTTATCGCTAGTTGGACAAACGTTGTGTCTCACCCCTGTCTTTGGGTGGTGCGGTTTGCTAAGACGTTTCCCTACACTTCTACACCATAGCTCACCTCCGCTTAGCCGATACGCCCCTTATACTGCTTGTTTGGGCGTTGACGACGTGCGATGACTATAGGGACTCAACCGAGGAGGACGATGGCGAGGTCAATGAATGAGTAAGTCCGGGAATTTGTTATATTTGTTTTTTACTGTCACGATCCAGAACTTGTCACGGATGCGATGCTTCGTCATTTCTGAACCGATTTTGTAAGGTTGAATTATACGCGCGATTTGTTTCTTTGTTTTTTTTGATTTTAAGGAGTATAATTATTGCCCCGCTTGAAAACAATTGGTTTTTTCCTCCCTTTGTTCACACTGAAGCTGCTAACCAATGACCAAATTAGTGAGGATGGAGATAATACATTGTTTTCGAGCTCATTGGCCCACTTCCTGCCGACACAGAAGACGAGGACTATAGGGACTCAACCGAGGAGGACGATGGCGAGGTAAATGAATGAGTATGTCCGAGAATTTGTTCTATTGGGTTTTTTACTGTCACGGATCCCGAATTTGTCACGGATCCCGAATTTATCACGTATCCAGAACTTGTCACGGATGCGATGCTTCATCATTTCTGAGTGGATTATGTAAGGTTGAATTATACTCGCGATTTTTTTGTTTGTTTTCTTTGTTGTGGTTGTCTAGTGGCCGGTTTTAAGGGGTATTATTGTTGCCCCGCTTGAAAACAACCTGTTTGTTCCTCCCTTTGTTCACACTGAAGCTGCTAACCGATGACCAAATTAGTGGGCATGGAGATAGACAATAAATTATGCTTTGTTTTCGAGCTCATTGGTCCACTTCCTGCCTCTCACGTGACCGACAGGATAATACATATATACAAGCAAACTTACCTTTGGCTACCATAGACAGTCAACACTTATATACTTGATGGCTAGGACAAAACAGCTAGCAAGAAATATCAAGACCATTGTGCCAGCGGCGATCAAGGCCATTGTGCCCTCGGCGATCAAGACGATTGTGCCCGCGGTGACAGGGTCGTCGAAGAGGAAGTTGGCCCCTGCGGCAGGATCACAGAGTGCACATGTCCCCAAAAAAAGGAAGGTGAACCAAGGGTGTAAGAACTCCTGAGCTTAACCCCGTCAGTTGAACGTAATACTAAGTGCCTTGTCAGTGTCCATTGTTAGGCAAATCAGGCGACAACAGGCCAGCACAGAACTAATCATCCCGAAGACGGCGTTCCGACGATTATATCGAGAGATCGTACAGGATGTCAACAACGAATACAATAACTTTCCTCTGATACTCAGGGGACGGACTAACGTTGAAAGGATCGGTATTATCGCGACCAATGCCCTACAAGAGGCTGCGGAGGCATATATGCATGAATTTTTTACAAGTTACAAGCCATTCCTCGTGAATATTAAAGCTTCAGGGTGATGCTAACCTTGACTATGCAATAGCGATCAACCTGTTTGCAACACAGAGTGGGGACAGAAACCCACCACGCCAAACGATTCTGCAAAGGGATGTGAAGATGTGGTATCGAGTGGAGGCGAATCGGCTATGCGGGGGTAATATGATGAACAAACCCGCAACTCCTGCACTCCCACCAGCAGCTGGACCACGTCCACCACCACAACCACCATGACGGCCACGCCCACCACGCCCACCACCACGCCCACCACGCCCACCATGCCCACTACGCCCACCACGACCACCACGACCACTCGCACCACTCGTACCACTACTACTCACACCACCACCCCCGCCACAATCTCCAAAATCACCTCCCTTGCCCACCACCACTGGCATCAGCACCAGTAGCTAGAGGACCTCTAGCGACAACCAGGAACGATTCTTCTTCGTCGTCGTCTGTGCCGTCAACGTCTCGGCCGTCGCCATCTTCGTCGTTATCTTCGTCGTCGTCGTCTTCGTCATCGTCAGAGCCGTCGCCATCTGCTGCGCGGTCCCCATCTGCTGCTCCCGCCCCATCTGCTACTCCCGCCCCGTCTGCTGCTCCCTCCCCGTCTGCTGCTCCCTCCCCGTCTGCTGCTCCTGCCCCGTCTGCTGCTCCCTCCTCGTCTGCTGCTCCCTCCCCGTCTGCTGCTGCCTCCCCGTCTGCTGCTCCCGCCCCGTCTGCTGCTCCTCCGTCCCGGACGTCGGCTCCTCCGTCTCCGTCGTCTTATCCGTCACGGTATGAGCAAGGATTTTGGGACATGTTTAGGTAGATTCGTTTTATTTTGTGTTATTTAGTAGTTATTTTGCTGGTTTTAATTGGTAATTGGGTTGGCGTGTAAGGAAATGAGTGGGATTGGGTTTGGGAATGAGGTTTCATGAGAAAAACATGACAATTCCACCACAACATTGGACAATTCCGTGACAACGAGATAATTCTATGACAGGATTATTGGATAATTACATGACAATTCCATAAAAACTTGAAACACTTCATAAGAACTAAAGGCAATCCAATCCATAAACCAGCGATCTGTAACAACTACAAGAATGTAATAGGCCGTCGAGCGACCCAAAATATCGCAACTAGGACAATTCCGTGACAACATTAGACAATTCCGTGACAACGAGATAATTCCGTAACAATTCTGTAAAAACTTGAAATACTTGAACTAAAGACAATCCAATCCATAAACCAGCAATCCGTAACAACTACAAGAATGCCCAAAATATCACAACCAGAAAGAACAAAGGGCTTGGCGAGTAGCCGTCGGCTACTCGGCTCGGCGCGACTAATCCAGGTAAGAGAAAAGCCGACTCGGCGGCGCGGTGCAAGGGGAAATAATTGGCCGTCGGCGCGGGTCTTGGCGACGCGGCGCGGGTAAAAATCGGCCCGCTGCGCACGCTACTTGAGACTCGTCAAAAAAAATCCAGAGCTCAAGCAAGTGCCAATGGTAAATCTTCCAATGGTATATGCCCAGTACTATAAATACCAGACCATGTATGCGATGCTTGGACAGGTCCAGTGTATCGTTGACCTGAGAGCTTGTATGAGCATTGAGAATATCAACTGGTTCTATGAAACATTGTTCTCGTGGTCCTTGACATATGCGCATATGTCTAGATTCCTTGCTGGAGAGGAGGCTATTCCGAGAACAGAATATCTGCGACACATCCGTCTAATTGGACATCAAAAACACTTCGAACACATAAGGCTTGCCGACATTGTTTTCCTCCCGGATAAGCCAGTATCCAAATTGAGAAACTCACCCAAAAAGAAGATAAGGGGGAATGATGTACTGGAGGGGTTTGCTATTGTCGCAGGGGGGGTCATTCAATCGACGCCTGTAGTCTTAGGGTCAGAAGCTGATGAGGAGACATCCCAAATCGACCCTACTCTCTTGTTTGGGGAAAGTGGAACAGAGTGTTCTTAATTGCGACGATGGGCATAGTCTCTGTTCGGTTATGAGGGTTGCCTGATATCAGTTTTCATAATGGAGGTTTTCATAATGGCTTTATATTTATACTGGCTTTTCATACTGGCTTTTTAGAATGGGTTTTCATGATAGGTTTAATGTGTATATGATTTTTTCTTGGCTAGTGGTGTTGCTGTTGTGTTTCAGATGCGGGCTTGGCGATGCGGGCTTGGCGCTTAAAAAATTACCGGAATAGGCTGTGCAGGCAAATGTCGTTTGAGCATCCATAACAATGAAATGAATATCTCCCATGATCTGAAGTATTTAGAACAAGTAATTGGATGGAAGAACTTACTTACTTGTCAGACTGATTGAATGACCCCATTTACCACCGTAAAATAACATGACGTTTTGTTATGAATGAGTTCGGGCTTCAATATAACGAGACTAGGTTCAATAATACTCGGCTAAAAAGTATCAAGGGCATGTATCAGAGTATCACACACGTAGTAAGAGTCATGCATATGATGAAGTTTTTCTTGTGCTAAGTTCTATATACTTGATGTACATAATTACAGGTGTCGTTGTAAGTATCGAGTAGACAGATGTATTTAATTTATATATAGGGGTCGATGATTTTAACACATAATACTGATATTCCATGGCTCAGTGGTTAGTATTCAGCCTTGCGTGCATATACGAATCCCTAAGTAAAGTGTGTTCGATTCCCGACACTTACTTTTTGCCAAATTTCTCATTTTGTCATTTCCCTATGCAATCTATATCCAGCTAGATCGTCTAGAATCGGTTCCCATTTGAGAGGTACAAGGATTCGTGATACTATCTGTTGGCCAACCAGCCTACGATCCGTGACATCCCAAGTGCTGCAATAACCTCAGGCATAGCCATTTTAAGCCCTACTTCATCTATAACCAGACTACTTCATCTGTATTTCAATCCCAAGTAGGCCAATATACGACGAAGGGGAACACTACAACCTATCCCTCCAGCAAAGCGCTTTGGAGGTATATCACTGAAACATCCTTCAAAGAATCTCAGCTAATACCAGTTTCGTACAGGGCACAAACGTTGCACCACAGCTCCGAGTATTGATGTAGATACTCCATACGATGAATTTAATACGAATACCTCTTCGTTCAGGGTTATTAACGGTCATCTCATGGACCTCCGTCCTCGAACAGACTTCACCTCGCCTGTGGAACAAGAGTTTGAGGAGATGTTGGAAGAGGCAGTCAGCAACTTAACCACTTCTTCAGACTCTCACAACTCACAAGTGAACGTCTTTGGTAATTCCATAGAGGAAGAAGAGGAGGAAGATGACACCCCTCCTTTGATGGCCTCAGATAGAATAGCAACTTCAACGACAGCGAATCCTGATCCTCAAAACTCAATTGATGGCACCGTCCCATCTCCAGATTATACTGCTAAGCTTGGTGTGACTGCTAATGATATGGACTTGGATCCAAAATTTCTCGACACCTCGACGATCGGAGAAGAGGCTAAGGGATCAGGGCAGGTCAACCCATTTCTCGTTGCTTTAGGCATATTTGTGACTTCGTTGGACATAAGCACAAGCCAATATTCCGCCACGGTAGATCTCTTCAATTATGTTATGTTAGAACCTTCTGTCGTCAAGCAGTTCCCAAGATCTCTGTCAACCCTCAAGAAGTACATGAGATCGGTTCTTCCTTTACAGACCATAAAGGCTTACAGCTTCCGCCCGGATACTAACCAGCTCCCTCCGCAAACGCAAACCCTGGCAAATGCATACTATTTTGACATCAAAGAGATTGCATCTATCTGGCTCTCAGACACTACGATTTCCAAGAACCTCTATACTGGCTTGGGCGAATTTGTTGATGAGTTTTAAGAGTACTAGCACGCAGATGCATGGTTAGAGAGCATACAAACCTCTTCCAGCGAGTTTGCATGACTTCCCAATGGCATACATGTAATACCTTCAGACTGTGGCTGGTATACTCACCCCGAATATCCAGAATATGGCGAGATGCTGGGACGTGTCTGTGGTGTTGGCTATGACAGACGAATAAAGGGTACCGGCCAACTCTCAGTTGCTATTAATCCCTTACTCCTATACAGACAGCTCTCACCATACTGGAAAGAAATATTTCGAAAGCAGTGACCAAAGATTCTTCAAAATACAACATGTGAGCATCATACAAAGACCACTTTCTTGCAGGACAAGCGAGAGGTTTCCCTTGTGGAGCATATGACAGAGATTATCCAACTGGATAACATCATTCGTCATGAATCTGTAATCTTTCTAGATTATGACAGTCCTTCTGCCTACAACGAAATACTTCCTGAAGATCCTATGCCATTACAAGAAGAAGCCTCCAACCCATCAATACGGGGAGTTATCTCACCCAAATTCTTTGTTGTATGCATTATATATATAATAGAAACTGCCACTAGCACACAGAATGGAATTCGGTCAGTGGAGAAAAGACACCGCTTGGTAGTAGAACTCGAATTACTGCATTATGGACGCCATGAACTTCTAACTGCCAACCCGTCCTTTTTTTCTCTACCATATACCACGTTCTTAGATGGCTTTGGTCTATACCGCAACTCCTATCATTCTCTAGCTGGGGTATATATTACTCCATCTAGTCTGCCTTTGGAGTTGCGGGAGAAGATCCACAATATCTTTGTTCTAATCTTGGGGCCCTTTGGAAGTAATGAAACTGACATATCAGCCGCTCTTCAGCCTGACTGTACAAGAATGGATAAAGGCACCACTATCAAACTGTTGGATGGTTCTGGCACCAAATTTTTACGGATGTTTTGTATCGCATATCATGGAGATATGCCACAACAAAACAACCTTGCGGGGATTAAATCACATAAATCTGACCATGGCTGCTGAGGCTCAGGCCTCATATCTAAAGAAGAATTTGGTGACCTCGGGATTGACACTAAGGCTCTAGGGTGCTACCTTTTCCCCATGTATGAACTGAGGAAGGATCTGGCATAAATCAAAACTAAGACTGCTCGAGACCAGTTCTTACAGAAGGTTGGCATTAATTCCGATGGTCCCCTCATGGCTTCTTGTCATCCATGTTTAGACCCCCTCCGTTGCACCCCCTATGATCCGTTGCATGCCGAATGCCGCATTTGCAAATACTTCCAGGGCTGCCTTGTTGAGGCTTTTGGAACCACTGGTGAAATCGCATATCGACTGGCGTGGGAGAAAATAGAGCTTCCCTACAAATGGGGGCGTCCCCAAAATCCGATATCTCATAAAGGATGCATGAGCTTCAGTGAAAATGCCCGAATTGCATATCTCAACCCTTTCATACTGATACGATTATTCAATCTCCCAGCGGATCACTTTTGACCAAGTGTCGAAAGAGAACTAGCTTCACTGCTGACAGGAACACCCCTACCTAATAAAACTCCTCGACAGCGAGTATATGATAACTTCATTTTTGCAGCCTATAAACTTGTACTTGCTGTTTCTTCAACTTTTAAGCCAAAGATTACAGCAGAAGAGAGAGCCAAGGTCACTCAAACCGTTTTACAGGCATGTACTGCATTCCAATGGGTTGTGAAAGGGCTTCAATACTCAGCCCAAGTCAAAAATAAGTAGAAAGTCCCGAATGTACACATTCCATTACACTATGATGAGAACGTATAGACATATGGGACAACTCGAAACTCGGCTTGCTTCATGGGAGAGCAGAAACATAAGTACTTTAAACAGCATACACCACATACCAACTCCAAGGATAACGACCTCCAGCTTCTTCAAGCTGTTAACCTCTCACAAACGCTTCGTTATACCATTAATGGCTTGTACAAGGATCACCCTGTTTACAGCACTATCACTGATACCGTGAATCATATTATAGAAGCTTGTCCACGAATCAAACATACCATCACTCCATAACTTCTGGCTCCAGCAGTTTCTGCAAAGGCTCATGATAAATGCTCCGTTGATTACACTGGCAGCCCTTACAATTATGCCAAAGTCGGAAAAAGAAAGACAGCCCACGACTCCCAAGACTCATAGGATGTAACTCAAATAGAATTGGCATATGAATGAATATATGGCACAGATCTCTGGATTCTGCCTAAATATATCCTCCAATTTCGGGGCTCATTTACAGCCATTGTCAATGGGGAACATCTTAAAACCAATGAGAAATGCCAGAAGATCTATGCAGGGACTACTATTGTTCGTGTACATTTGCCTTATGATCCAGACCTTGTTTCCAAGGAAGGCTTTGCCTTGGTACAAAAGATATTTACTGTTGAGGTTGGTCAGCTGATGCGAGTGTTATTCCAAGTTGTTATCCTGCGACGCAATATGCAAGAGGAATTCTGGGCTGCGCCTTATGAAGTTTATACATTAATGAGTGACAGTGGCACTATTCCATCAAAGATCTTGAACATCGTTGATGTACTCCCTGGCAGGTATCATTTCGTGAGTAAGATCGATAGCGAATCATGGTATTGGAATAATCTGTTGGTTCAAATTGGGTGAGGCCCAACCACTTTTTCTTTTTGCAGTCTTTCTTTTTCTATTGTACACATAGGTTGGGTTACATGTGTGATACCGTCTGCCTTTTTTCTATCGCACACGTAGGTCGGGTTACGTGTGTGATACCGTCTGCCTTTTTTCTAATGCATACGTAGGTCGGGTTATGTGTGTGATACCCTCTATGTCTTTGGTTACGACTTTTTTGGTGGTCTTTCTTTTTCTATCGCACACGTAGGATGGGTTACGTGTGTGATACTGTCTGCCTTTTTTCTATCGCACACGTAGGTCGGGTTACATATGTGATACCATCTGCCTTTTTTCTATCGCACACGTAGGTCAGGTTACGTGTGTAATACCGTCTGCCTTTTTTCTATCGCACACGGAGGTCGGGTTACGTGTGTGATACCCTCTATGTCTATGGCTACGACTGTTTTTGCAGTCTTTCTTTTTCTATCACACACGTAGGACAGGTTACGTGTCATACGGTGTGTTTTCTTTTTATTAGGAGGCCAAAAAGTTCTGAAAGGAGGATGGGCATCCCGAAAGAATACAAATTTGTAGCCATGCTGTTTGGAATCAAAAAGAAATTGGATAACTCCCATAGAAGCTTCTTTGAAACGTATAGAACATCGCAAACAATACAGGAGTTGGAAGGAAGGTGTTGGAAATAGCTAAAGACAGAAAGAAGTTCAGGGTAAGGATCCAAGCCAACTCGGGTATTTGCAGACTTTTTTTGCAAACAAACAGAACATCGCGAATCAACTGGAACCTAGAAAGAAGAGTCATCCGCAACCTCTCGAACAACACAGAATATCCGAGGAAGCCTTTTGAAAATGCCAAGCATGACACAACTTCAGTATAAATACCCCCGATCCTCTCCATCTTCCTTACAACCTTCAATCTCCATTCCTCAACACAACAAAAATGTCCACCGAAATTACCAACATTGCTGGAAAGTTGGTTAAGAGGAGCCAAGGGCTCAGAGAACAATATGTTGCCAAGCTAGCTAAGTTGGATGGACCAGAACGCTGGGAGTTAGTGTTGGAGGTGGCTAAGCTAACTCAAGAGCAGGCAGAACAAATCTCCTTCGTGGCGCAAGTCTAGAAGGAGGTCATCGAGGGATGGACAGACGAAGGCTATGCAGAAATGCAAGTCGACAGGGCGACTGCTGATGCTGCCCTCAGCTTCACCTCCACTATCCTCCCTTTGGCTGACATTCACACCGAGTCAGAGCGAAGGAAGGGCAAAGCAAAAGAGAGGCTGGAAGCAACCTGGGGCGCGGTGTGGGAAGATCAGGTAGGGGACCTCATGCCACCATGGCCCGCTGAGGAGTTTCTCAGGGAACTTGCAGTGTTCTCTGAGAAAAATATGGACTGGGCAGCAGCGAAGGTTATTTTGGACAATAGGATTCAACAGCGGCTCGTCGCAAAGAAAACAAAAAAGGTTCTTTGGTTAACCTCCCGTGATATTGCCAATACAGCAATATCAAGTAGGCGTAAAGCAAGAGGCAAGAAGCTGTGGCTGAACCATAGCCGGAAAGCCAAATTTTGGAAGGTTCTGCTGGTCAGATACCACAGGCAGAAAGCCAAATTTTGGAAGGATCTGCTGGTCAGATACCCACTAATACCACCATCTTACCTTCTTCTTCTTCATCTTCTTCCATTACTGTTACCGAAGCTGCTGTCCACACTCCAAACATAGATCATGAGAACACTGACAAGCAGCTCCCTGGCTCTGAGGCAGTCTTAGAAACAAAGAGGTCAATCCTCGACGAATCTTCTGCCCCCGCCTCGAAGGAAGTGGAAGCTGAAGCTTGCGCTGAGCCTAGACTAAGCATAGAGGCGGTGATGGATAAAGGCAAAGGTAGGGAAGTTGACCCAGGTGAACCGAAGCACGTGGAGGCCGCCCCCAATCCACGTAAGCGCAAAAGCGCTCCCAATGAGGTTCAAAAGAGGCGGAAATATGGGGTACAAATCCCTGTTATCAATTTGGATGTGGAAGAAGGTGTAGAAGAACTCAAGCGTGAGGCGCTTGGGGAGGAGGACAAAGATGAGGCCCTCACAGTAGAAAATGCTGTTAAGATGTTGTTTCACGGGGAAGGCAGACCACACAAGGAAACAGCAAGAAGGTTGTTGGAGAAGGTGATGCATGTAATGAAAGCGGAAGTAGTAGAAGTAGAGGAAGACTGAAGGTTTTAATATTTCCTTTGTGTTACTTATAAAGTAGACTTACGCAAGTGTTGGGTTATTGGGTAGAAGGTTAGTCTGGTTCGCACGTAGAAGGTTGAATAGGGTTTAAAATATACTGTGCTTTTACCTCATCAATGAATTTACACATCGTGATTCTTCTTCGTGTGACGTATATGGCAGCCAGCGTGAAGTCAGTAAGTTACTTGTATGTACTTAGTAAATACCCTTTGGAATAGGCTTTCAACATCGCACCGCTATTATATTTAACCAACTTCATGATCAACATCCTACTGGTATTATATTTAACCCAAGTCAGGTCTCACCAAACTATGGAGTTATTGCGATCTAGGATTGCTGTGGTATTTTCGGAAGTATGTGGTATGACAGAACTTTATTCGCAAGGCCGATAAAGTTCAGCCACCCGGACAGTGCTCATGGTAATCATGGAAATGTGGAATCGCCACCCGATGCGATAACATCCCCCTTTTTGGTACTGTAGCTATACCTATATGTACATACTGTACCAAAAAGATGGATATTATCGCACTGGTAGTACTGTCATATCGTGCCGTCATTGTTGATACTTTAATATCAGTTTGCAACTTGGATTTATTTCCGAATGTGCAAGACAACTTAATTTTAGTGGCGCTGCATAGCATTTAGTACACATTGTCAAGAATAATATTGACTTAGTAAGTATTGTCCAGAATACCGTTGCACTAAAATGTTAGTCCCTGTATTGGCAAGAATCCAATTGACTTAGTAAGTATTGTCCGAAATACCGTTACACTAAAATGTTCGCCTCTGTGTTAGCAAGAATACAATTGACTTAGTAAGTATTGTCTGAAATACCGTTGCACTAAAATGTTCACCCCTGTATTATCAGGAATATAGTTAACTTAGTAAGTATTGTGAAGACTAAAATGTCCACTATTGTATTGTCAAGAATATAGTTGTGATATAGTAGTGCTAATATACAGCACATAACGTCCGAAAATAGGCTATGCATATGCTAACAGCTTTGTGAATCTTTAGCACTAGAGCAGATTTCGGAGCAGATTTCAGAGTAGAAATATTCATTATATTCGCTAATTATGATATATACAGAAGCTCTGAGAAATAGATATATACTAGTCTGGTTGGCATAATATATACCTAGCATGCCAATACTTACTCCTACACTCGCTCCTAAACTTGCTATAATACTCACTCTAATACACTTTGGAGAGGCTAGTGCTAGCCAGACTATACTCGCTCTAATAATCACTCTAATACTCGCTCTAATACTCGCTCTAATACTCACTCTAACACTTGGTCTAATATTCTTTGGAAATCATATAAGACATTGGATAAAGAGCAAAGGGAAAAAGTACGAGGGGGGGAAGTGTATATACCAGAAAACAATAGTGGCCAAGCCCGATTGCCAAGGCTGACAATATAGACTTTCCGAAGACAATGAGATAATAGATAATAAAAGACAGTGCTCAGCCCCGCTCAGTCCACTATCGCGCACGGGTGCTGTACTACTCAATGCCTGACCTGGTAATAGTTATACCTATTGGGAATCATAGTCGTGGTACTGTGATATGTATGGAGTTCACACTTTATGATATGTATCGTAGGAAGTCATACCTTTGCGGCCAATATATATATATCCAAGAAACTTATGCCTTCCCGGCTTGTATATATAAGTATATCCAAGAAGCTCATACATTCTCGGCTTGTATATATATATCCAAGAAATTTATGCATTCGCAGCTTATATATATATATGTATAGAATTCATGCTTTCACGGTCTCTAGATATGTATGGAATTCAGACTTTCGTAGCCTCTATATATATACGCCTCGAATGCATGAGTTTCTCACATATATACATAGATATACAAGCTGGGAATACATGAGCTTCTTGGATATACTTATATATACAGGCTGGGAAGGTATGAGTTTCTTGAATATACTTATATATACAAGCTGGGAAGGCATAAGTTTCTTGGATATATATATAGGCTGCTAAAGCATGACTTCCTATGATACATATCACAAAGCGTGAACTATACCTAGAACTCCACGCATATGTAAAGAAAGTCGGCGTGCTTTTCTGACTAGTTCCTATTGCCTCCGGCAATACTTGGAGTTCCACTTGCAGCAAACTACAGGAGCACGGGAACCTATAGTTTCTGCCTTAAGTATTTGTCACCCGCTCATATTCTGATGTCGCTCTAGTTGTAGAAGTTAAGCCCGACTGGCTTGCAACTTATTATTAACACATAGAGAAAGGTAGACCCGTAAAGGGTCTTAGAATATAGCAGTTCAATACTTTATTTATTGAGGTAGATATCTAGCTCCCCTAGCTTCTGCTTCTCTAAGTCTGTCCCTCTCATTCCATAGGGGAATGAACCTGTAGTTATGCTAATTCTCCACAGAGGGGTGAGTCAGGATTGAGGCAGTGCAGTGGCAGTGCTCAGTCTCTGACTCATACATGATTTGAAATCAATACAGAATCTAATAGAAACTTATACATGACTCACGTTCATTAACAAATGAACTACATGAGTTTAATACCAATACTATTTAGTTGCCGGCCTTAAATAATAGTATTTGTTGTAAGTACCACGCTAGTAAATAGTTAATTCCACTAGTTGAGATTGGAGTTGTACGGGAGCTACATTTTATATAAGTATATAAAATGTAACTTCCTTACATGGCTCCCCCTTTTAAAGAAGAGTTTACCTCTTTAAAAGTAAAGTTGAAACTTGTTGTAATTGTTGTAAAATAAATTGTTGTCATACCGACAAGATTGTAGATACTTGTATACTAATAACTGTTTAGTCGGGAACTCAGAACCCCTTCTAACACCAGTTATAAACCTTTGTCGCACACTTATCTAAGGTGTGAAACCTAACAATTGAGTTACCAATTCAATTGTTTTAAACTTAGAACCCAGCAATTCCAAGCTTCTTCAATTAAGTATCTTTTAAATCTTAAGGTATAAGTTGATTCATTCTAAACTCTTGTTGACAAGTATCCTGGTCGCAACCTTTAGCTGTTATAATAAACTCTTTGTCTCGAGTTCACTTATAACACTTCATACTATAGTAATAGGGGTATACACGCCTATTACTTTTCATAGAAGCTTGCTATTATTGCTTGTTGAGACTTGAAAATAAGGTACATTTATCCTGCTAAAAAATGTAAAGAAAGTCGGCGTGCTTTTCTGACTAGTTCCTATTGCCTCCGGCAATACTTGGAGTTCCACTTGCAGCAAACTACAGGAGCACGGGAACCTATAGTTTCTGCCTTAAGTATTTGTCACCCGCTCATATTCTGATGTCGCTCTAGTTGTAGAAGTTAAGCCCGACTGGCTTGCAACTTATTATTAACACATAGAGAAAGGTAGACCCGTAAAGGGTCTTAGAATATAGCAGTTCAATACTTTATTTATTGAGGTAGATATCTAGCTCCCCTAGCTTCTGCTTCTCTAAGTCTGTCCCTCTCATTCCATAGGGGAATGAACCTGTAGTTATGCTAATTCTCCACAGAGGGGTGAGTCAGGATTGAGGCAGTGCAGTGGCAGTGCTCAGTCTCTGACTCATACATGATTTGAAATCAATACAGAATCTAATAGAAACTTATACATGACTCACGTTCATTAACAAATGAACTACATGAGTTTAATACCAATACTATTTAGTTGCCGGCCTTAAATAATAGTGTTTGTTGTAAGTACCGCGCTAGTAAATAGTTAATTCCACTAGTTGAGATTGGAGTTGTACGGGAGCTACATTTTATATAAGTATATAAAATGTAACTTCTTTACAGCATATCACAGTACCACGACTACGATTCCCAATATGACTATTACCAGGTCAGGCATTGAGTAGTATGGCACTCGCACGCGATAGTGGGCTGAGCGGGACTGAGCACTGTCTCTTATTATCTGTTATCTCATTGTCTTCAGAAAGTCTATATTGTCAGCCTTTGCAATCGGGCTAGGCTACTATTGTTTACCGGTATCTATCCCTTGTGCCAACTAGACTAACTTCTCTTACTTGTGCTTTTTTCCTTTGCTCTTTATCCAATGTCTTATAAATTTTCTAAGGCATATTACAGCAAGTATAAGAGTGAGTATTAGAGTGAGTATAAGAGCGAGTATCAGAGCAACTGTTAGAGCGAGTGTTAGAGTAAGCATTAGAGCGAGTATTAGAGTGACTATTAGAGAGAGTATTAGAGTGAGCATTAGAGTGAGTATTACCATATAGTAAGTTTAGGAGCAAGTGTAGATGCGAGATTGGAGGGTGTTGTGCCAAGCAGACTATGATACCTGTAATGTATTGAGATCTCATAATATATTCCAATCTTCTTAGTGTTACTGTAGTTATTGGTGATTCAAGCTACATAGTCATTAGAACAGCACATCACTATCATACCGCTATTATATTTAACCAACTTCGGGTATCAACATCACACCGCTATTATATTTAACCAACATCAGGTGTCAACATTGCACCACTTTTATATTTAACCCACTTCGGGTCTCACCAAACTACGGAATTATTGTGATTCAGGATTGCTGTGGTATTCTTGAAAGTATGTAGTATGACATAACTTTATTCGTAATGCTGATAAAGTTCAGCCATGCGGACAGTACTCTTGATATTCATGGAGAAGCGGAATCGCCACCCGAGTGATAACATCCCCCTTTTTGGTACTGTATATACATTGGTGATATCTTGGGAGTGCACTTAGGGAGTCCTAAAAGTAATTAGCTATACCTTCATATAGAGTTCGCTGGATTTCTAGTGAGTTCATATACCTAACTATACTTGTGTATATATATATATATTGGTAATATCTCGGTAGTGCACTTGTAGAGTTCTTAAGAGTAATTAGCTATACCTTCATATAGAGTTGGTAGTTTTCTTATGAGTTCATGTACCTAGCTATGCCTGTTTCTGTGTATATAGTTGTAGATATCTTGGGATTGCACTTCTAGAGTCTTAAGAGCAATTAGCTATACCTTCACATAGAGTTCATAGTTTTCTGGTGAGTTCATGTATCTAGCTATGCCTGTTTCTATATATATAGTTATAGATATCTCAGAACTGCACTTGCGGAGTCCTAATATAGAGTTTGCTAGTTTTCTGCTGAGATTACATACCTTGCTATATTTTGTACATATAGATGGAGGATAACATACAAGTACACTGGGGAGTCCTAATACTACCTACCACCTAGTCTAGCTGTTTGAGGTTTGAGTAATATATATGAAAAGAGGGGGTTGACCATATTCTCATATTTTCTTAGTTTACATAGCCTGGTAAAATTTTTGGCAGTTGATATAGCTGGGAAATATATATCATTGGTTCGAATGGAGCCTCATATATACTGGTGTGACAAATCAGTACACTAGCCTTGCATGCATGTTCCAAGCTACATATGCCTACTAGTCATGAGAATACTGAAGTAGATAATAACGTATGAATGATAAAGATAATAAGTATACATGGTGAGCTTGTTCATATATACTTGTTTATATAAGAAACTCATACTTTTGGAGTCTTCTTCATATATATGAAAGAAACTCATGCTTTGCGAGGCTTCTTTATATATATACAAGAAGCTCATGCTTTTTGGCCTGCTCTTGGCACTTGTGTAAGCCAATAGGTTTTACGTCAGCCATGACATATTTATACATGAGCTTCAAAACCATAACTTTCTCATATATACTGGTATATGAATAGCCTCGAAAAGCATGAGTTTCCTACTTCCAAGCACACTAGAGAGTCCTAACCTCAGCACTGCCTGCAGCCTAGTCTGACTGTTTGCAGTTTGAATAATCCACGTGAAAAGATGGGAGTGTAAGGAAGTTACATTTTATATACTTGTATAAAATGTAGCTCCCATACAACTACAATCTCAACTAGTGGAATTAACTATTTACCAGCGTGGGACTTACAACAAACACTATTGTTTAAGGCCGGTGACTAAATAGTATTGGTATTAAACTCATGTAGTTCATTTATTAATGAACGTGAGTCATATATAAGTTTCTATTAGGTTCTGTTGTTGATTTCAAATCATGTATGAGTCAGAGCATGAGTCCTGCCACTGCACTGCCTCAAGTCTGTCTCACTCCTCTGTAGAGAATTAGCATAACTACAGGTTCATTCCTCTATGGAATGAGGGGGACAGACTCAAGCAAGTAGAAGCTGGAGGAGCTAGATATCTACCTCAATAAATAAAGTATTGAACTGCTATATTCTAAGACCCTTTACGGGTCTACCTCTCTCTATGTGTTAATAATAAGTTACAAGCCGACCGGGCTTAACTTTTACAACTAGAGCGACATCAGAATATGAGCGAGCGACAAATACTTAAGGCAGAAACTACAGGTTCCCATGCTCCTATAGTTTGCTGTAAGTGGAACTCCAAGTATTGCCGGAGGCAATAGGAACTAGTCAGAAAAGCATGCTGACTTTCTTTACATTTTTTAGCAAGATAAATGTACCTTATTTTCAAGTCTCAACAAGCAATAATAGCAAGCTTCTATGAAAAGTAATAGGCGTGTATACCCCTATTACTATAGTATGAAGTGTTATAAGTTAACTCTAGACAAAGAGTTTATTATAACAGCTGAAGGTTGCGACCAGGATACTTGTCAACAAGTGTTTAGAATGAATCAACTTATACCTTCAGATTTAAGATACTTAATTGAAGAAGCTTGGAATTGCTGGTTTCTAAGTTTAAACAATTGAACTGGTTACTCAATTGTTAGGTTTCACACTTTGGATAAGTGTGCGACAAAGGTTTATGACTGGTGTTAGAAGGGGTTCTGGGTTCCCGACTAAACAGTTATTAGTATACAAGTATCTACAATCTTGTCGGTATGACAACAATTTATTTTACAACAATTGCAACAAGTTTCAACTTTACTTTTAAAGAGGTAAACTCTTCTTTAAAAGGGGGAGCCATGTAAGGAAGTTACATTTTATATACTTATATAAAATGTAGCTCCCGTACAACTACAATCTCAACTAGTGGAATTAACTATTTACCAGCGCGGTACTTACAACAAACACTATTGTTTAAGGCTGGCGACTAAATAGTATTGGTATTAAACTCATGTAGTTCATTTGTTAATGAACGTGAGTCATGTATAAGTTTCTATTAGGTTCTGTTGTTGATTTCAAATCATGTATAAGTCAGAGCATGAGCACTACCACTGCACTACCTCAAGTCTGACTCACCCCTCTGTGGAGAATTAGCATAACTACAGGTTCATTCCCCTATGGAATGAGGGGGACAGACTCAAGCAAGTAGAAGCTGGAGGAGCTAGATATCTACCTCAATAAATAAAGTATTGAACTACTATATTCTAAGACCCTTTACGGGTCTACCTCTCTCTATATGTTAATAATAAGGTACAAGCTGATCGGGCTTAACTTCTACAACTAGAGCGACATCAGAATATGAGCAAGCGACAAATACTTAAGGCAGAAACTACAGGTTCCCGTACTCCTATAGTTTGCTGTAAGTGGAACTCCAAGTATTGCCGGAGGCAATAGAAACTAGTCAGAAAAGCACGCCGACTTTCTTTACAGGGAGCGCATATGCTCTCATATTTTGTTGGTTCACATAGTATGACAAAATATTTGTCGGTTGATACAGCCTAGAAATATATGTAATTGGTTCAAATACAACCTCGCATATACTAGTATGACAGATTAGTATACTGGCTCTACAAGTATGTTTTAGTCCATATATACCTACCAGCCATGAGATTACCGAAGTGGATAATAAGGTATGGATAATGAGCACCCATGGTGAGCTTGTTCATATATACTTGTTTGTATGAGAAACTTATACTTTTCAAGTCTTCTTCATATATATGTGAGAAACTTATATGTTTTGAGGCTTCTTTATATATATACGAGAAAGTCATGCTTTTTAAGGCTTCTTTATAAATATATGAGAAACTTATACTTTTGAGACTTAGGGATATATATGCAAGAAACTCATACTTTTCGAGTCTTCTTCATATATTTGTGAGAAACCCATGCTTTTCCAGCCTTCTTTATATATATGTAAGAAAGTCATGCTTTTTAAAGCTTTTTGATATATTTGCAAGAAACTCATTCTTGGTACTGATTTCCGGAGCTGCTTTGCCAGAGAGGGCCTTATGCTAGCCATTAAGTTTTATATCAGCTACAACTTATATATACATGAGCCTCAAAACTATGACTTTATCGTATATATATGAAGAAGCCTTGGAAAGCCTGAGTTTCTCTTATATATATGAAGAAGCCTCAAAAAGTATAACTTTCTCACATATATATCGATAAGGCTTGAAAGCATAAATTTCTCATATATATATAAAAAAGCCTTAAAAAGCATGACTTTTTTGTATATATATTCCTAAGCCTTAAAAAAGCCTTGGAAAGCATAACTTTCTCATATATATCTCTTTAAGCCTCGAAAAAGCCACAGAAAGTATGACTTGCTCATATATATATCTCTAAACCTCAAAAAAGCCTCGGAAAGTATGACTTTCTCGTATATATATGAAGAATCCTTAAAAAGTATGAGTTTCTTATATCTATATAACTAAGCTTTAGAAAGCATAAGTTTCTCGCATATATATAAAGAAGCTTTAAAAAGCATGGGTTTTTTGCATATATATGAAAAAGCCTTGAAAAGTATGACTTTCTTGCATATATATCCCTAAGCCTCAAAAGCGTAAGTTTTTCACATATATATAAAGAAGCCTTGAAAAGTATGAGTTTCTTATATATATATAAAGAAGCCTTGGAAAGTATGAGTTTCTCGTATATATTTGAAGAAGCCTCAAAAAGTATAAGTTTCTCATATATATATCCCTAAGCCTCAAAAAAGCCTCGAAAAGCATGACTTTCTTGCATATATATCCCTAAGCCTCGAAAATATGAGTTTCTTGTATATATATGAAGAAGCCTTAAAAACCATAAGTTTCTCGAATATATTTGAAGGAGCCTCGAAAAGCATAAGTTTCTCACATATATATGAAGAAGCCTCAAAAAGCATGAGTTTCTTATATGTATATCCCTAAGCCTTAAAAGCATGAGTTTCTCATATATATATAAAGAAGGTTCGAAAAGTATGACTTTCTCATATATATATCCCTAAGCCTCAAAAGTATGAGTTTCTCATATATATATGAAGAAGTTTCGAAAAGTATGAGTTTCTTATATATATATAAAGAAGACTCAAAAAGTATGAGTTTCTCACATAAACAAGTATATACAAACAAGACTACTATAAGTGCTTATTATCTATATCTTATTATCTACTTCAGTAATCTCATAGCTAGCCAGCATATATAGCCTAAAATATACTTGTAGGGCCGAGGTGCTGATCTATTATACCAGTATGTGTGAGGCTGCATTTGAATCAATTATATATATTTCCTGGCCAAGTCAACTAGCAAATATTTTGTTGGGCTAGGTAAACCAACAAAATATGATAGTATGTGTGCTCCCATCTTTTCATGTATATTATTTATACCATAAACAGCCAGACTAGGCAGTAGACAATGCTGAGGTTAGGACTTGCTAGTGCACTCAGGAGTGAGAAACTTATACTTTTCGAAGCTCTTTATATATCAGTATATACAAGAAAGTCATGTTTTTGAGACTCATATATGCATACGTCATAGCTGATATAAAACTTATTGACTTATACAAGTGCCAAGAGCAGTCCGAAAAGTATGAGCTTCTTGTATATATATGAAGAAGTCTCAAAAAGCATAAGTTTCTTGCATATATATAAAGAAGACTCAAAAAGCATAAGTTTCTCGCACAAACAAGTGTATATAAACAAGCTCACTATGTATGCTCATCATCCTTATCATCCATATATTATTACCCACTTCGGTATTCTTACGACTGGCAAGTATATGTGGCCTAGAATATACATACAGAGCTGGTATACTGATCTGTTATACTAGTATACACGAGGTTGTATTTGAACCAATCACACATATTTCCCGACTATATCAACTGACAAATATTTTGCAGAGCTACATGAACCAACAAAATATAAGAGTACATATAACCCCCTTTTTTCACATATATAACTCATACTTCAAACAGCTAGACTAGGCAGCAGGCAGCATTAAGACTCTCTAGTATACTCACGAGTTATCCTTCATCTATATATTTAAAATATAGTAAGGTATGTGAACTCAGCAGAAAACTAGGGAACTCTATGTTAGGACTTTGCAAGTACACTTCTAAGATATCTACAACTATATATGCAAAAACAAGCATAGCTAAGTATATGAAGTCACTAGAGAACTGTGAACTCTATGTGAAGGCATACCTAATTGCTCTTAGGACTCTACAAGTGCACTGCCGAGATATCTACAACTATATGCATAGAAACAGGTATACCTAGGTACATGAACTCACTAGAAAACTGCGAACTCTATATAAAAGTATAGCTAATTGCTCTTGGGACTCCACAAGTACACTCCTGAGATATCTACAACTATATACACAGAATGAGGTATAGCTAAGTATATGAACTCACAAGAAAACTATGAACTCTATATTAAGACATAGCTAATTACTCTTAAAAACTCTACAAGTGCACTCCAGAGATATCACCAATGTATATGTGTATATATAGATGTAGTTAGGTATATGAACTCGCTAGAAATCTAGCAAACTCTATATGAAGGTATACTTAGTTAATTGCTCTTAGGACTCCCCAAGTGCAGTTCCCCCAAGTACACAGATATAGGTATAGCTAGGTATGTGAACTCACTAGAAAACCAGCGAACTGTTTATGAAGGTATATTTAATTACTCTTAGGACTCCCCAAGTGCACTTCCAAGCTATCCACAACTCTATGCACAGATACTATGAGGGAAATAAAAGTTTATTGAGTATCAAGGTAATAGTGGGGAATGTATTTTCGATTTTATGATTTCTTTATTTATCGCGAGGATATAGAGAATACATGGTCTGGTAGTTTTAGAGAATACAACCAACTTATGCATAATATTTTTTCTCTTTTTCAAGTGCAGAAGCTTAAGCTTTTACTTATTTGACAGCCAGCACAAACTGCTGCTATCACTAGTTCACAGTTATAATAGCCCTTAATGACTTCAACACTCATATAAGTTACCTTATATAATTGTTGAATACATCGGTTCTTGGAATTATACAAGAAAAGCCCATTGTGCCTATTGCTAGAATATTCCGCCAGTTCCAAAGATTCTCCAGATACTCTAAGGTCATTATAGTTTTACCTAGCTATTTACGACTTCATTATATTGGTCCCTTTGAGTGGAGCTATATAGCAGTAGATACCTTCTAATGTCTGCAGATTTAGGTATTCCCTTATTCGCATGAAAGAGAAAAAGACAAGTGAACATATTTGACATAGCAGTGGGGGATCGGAATACCCTCTTTCAGCCATGATATTTACCGCAACCCTTACTTTGGAGTCAATAGAGGCTGATATTACCTTTGTGATTTGTTCCTTTATTATCTTCTTATTCACTATACTAATTTCCGTTCTTTGTTATTTGTTGAGTACAAAGGTTAGTATACAAGAACAAAGCAATAGTACTATAGTAATAACAGCCTTGCTATTCAATTATCTTTGTAGTATCATTGTTCAGAAAAGTGAAAAAATAGGTATAAAACTAGAAATCAAATCAAGTAAGAAGAAAAAAAGAAGAGAATCAACAAGAAGGGTATTCGAGTAAGAATACTTACTGAAATCACCTTCGCTTGGATCAAGTACTCCAAGACAAGCCTTCAAGTCAAACTTTGGTAACAAACGTAGACTTTGACATCAAGTAATCTTTCTCTTCTATCACACTCTCTCCTCTAACTAAGATTATACCATAATGGAGTCTAGCTCGTACAACCAATCGGGTTCTCAGATCCAAAATATTTCTCAGCATTTACTATTCTTAACAGCATTTTCCCTTTTTCCCCTTCTATATCAGTTAGGATCCCTATACTTTAATATGAAACATATTACTAACTTCTTAGTAACTCAATGGGATGGTTTGACTATAAATTGGACTGATGGACAGAGAATTAAAAAAGTCTCCTTATACTGTGAAGAGATGATTAGTAAGTATATCAAGACTCTAGACTTATATGTCATAGGGGAAAGTTGGGATGACTTTGCAGTTGTTCTAAAAATCGAGTTCAAGAATAAGAATAACGAGCAGATATGGAATATAGAAACTTATTTGCCAAGCCTTGTTCAAAGTATGAGAAGGGAGAAGGAACATTGGATATCAGCTTATTGTAATGTATTGTAGGGGGATTAGGATAATCTGATAAGATCTGATCTGATTAGATAAGATAAGATCTTAATGCAATTATCTCTAATTGATGCAGAGGATTATAAGGCAGATAATAGCTGTCACTGGTAGAAATATATATGCAAGTGGTACAACTATTAGGCCTAGAATCTTATGCATAATATGTAGTATAAGATAGAAGTAATAGAGTACCAAAGGCACTAGAAGATTAACCAGTGGAACTCTTATATTGATTGTATCTATCTCTACTTCCTTGAGTCTGTCCCTCTTATTCCATAGGGGAATGAACCTGTAGTTATGCTAATTCTCCACAGAGGGGTGAGTCAGACTTGAGGCAGTGCAGTGGCAGTGCTCAGGTTCTGACTCATACATGATTTGAAATCAACAACAGTTATGACTCAACATATGAGTCATGTGAAATACATAAGTCAACAAGGCAGACAGCCCAATGTTTTTGGGTGCTTGTTGAGGTTAACATAAGAAATTACATAAGTTGTAGGGTAGAGGGTTATTCAGGGTAACTGACTAATCCACTTCCTTACATGCCTCCCTGTTTAGATAAAAAGTCTATCCTAAGAAATTAAACAGGGATAGAGGATTTATGTACATGATTAGTAAAGCTTGAAAGGTTTTCCCATACTTCCCAAAAATGTCTTATCCTCATCTGATACATGATTATATGCAAGAACTAAATCATCATAATAGTAAAGGGGTATATATTCCTTAGGGAGTTGCATAGTAGGAGGGGGAGGAGGTCTATAAACTTTTCTAACTGTCCCAACATCCAGTCCATCAATTATTGACTTAAAGAACTTCTGGAAGTTTTCCTCCTCTTGCTCACTAACTTTTAGGGCATTAGTGGAGACTGGGGCAGCTAGTACCTTCTTCCTCTCATTATTAATCATGTCAAGGGTTTCTTGCCTGGTCTTGTGAATACCAGCCTTGTAATTAGTAACCTTCCTTTTCTTAAAGTTACTTCCCTTATTACCATTCAACCAAAAGTCTCTTTTCAACCTTAAGTCAACTGCCTCTTCTGATACCCACTCATTGTACTTGTTTGGCCACCCTTCCCACTTTACCAAATACTGCAACTTTCTTGTTTTAGGTGCTGATCTAAATTCCAATACTTTTTCCACTTCATACCTATCTTCCTTAACTGGTCCTGGTTGAGGTTGATCTCTAGTAGGGAACAGTTGAATAGAATTCTGGAAGAAAGGCTTAAGTAATGAAGTGTGGAACTTGTTGTCAATATTGTTAAGGTCAGGAAAGTCAGTGAAGTCCAGTTTAGCTGTCTTATGATTCTTTTAGGTATCGTTATGAAGGGGTCCCAGAATCACCATATAACTCATCACAATCCTCTGGGTATCCGAAGACACATCTAGGAAACCACTAAACTGTCTAGAATGTCGAAACGTATATAACCACACAAAGTAATATCCTTAAGACGGTCTGTATCAATGATAAATCGAGAAGTTTCCAAAAACTGTTCGGAGGTACAGGTCATAATCCTNCTCGACTTATCATTGATACAGACCGTCTTAAGGATGTTACTCTGTGTGGTTATATAGATTTCGACACTCTAGACAGTTTAGTGGTTTCCTAGATGTGTCTTCGGATACCCAGAGGAATGTGATGAGTTATATGGTGATTCTGGGACCCCTTCATAACGATACCTAAAAGAATCATACCTTGGACAGTACTATGGGACGTGTTCGTAATAAGTACCAATATTCTGGTTACTTTTTGGGAGAGGTGTGTACAATTGTAAAGTATTCGATAATCAGTAAAGACTATCCATAAGACTAAAGTGAATAGAATATGGATATCACCTCTTATAATTATGTGTTCCTCAATAACTATAGAAACTTTCTAAGTAATTCGGATCACATCCTAAAGGAATACTTTAATAAAGACTAGTTCTAGGGGACAAATACAGTAGTCTTAAAGTTGTCACCGAATCCTTCTTACCTTAAAACGTAGTTCATAAAAGATGAATAGTAAGGATCTGTCTACCTCGTTCAATATCCTCGTGCCCTTGGACATCAAAGAAGGAATACATAAAAAGCGGGCGAGTACAACACTACAGCTGAGATCAACATCTTCAACTTCGGGCCGACCGAACATTGAATAAGAATTTTGTATCTCTTTCCATCTGGACATTCTCAACCAAGAATCTTATATCGTCAAGTTATGAAATAACTAACTCCATCCATAGATCGGGATAGATAGAGATACGAACGCAGAGAGAGAGGGAGTAAGGAATCCCCTTACTTAGACCAAATAAGTAAAGGAGGTGTCTCCACACTCAGTCCTAACTCCGTCACGTCACCGTCACGAGTCAGAGACTGAGTATCTACTAAACTTTAAGTCGTTCGGTTGTTTGTGTCTGTTCGTAGAGGATCGATGTATCGACCACTGGTTAACATAAGATCAACGGCCGGAATTCGTTAGCACAAACAACATCCATGGCGCGACCAGGTATCAACTAAGGTGATCGACCCTAACCTCGGAACATGCAATAGATGTAAAATGGATACATAGA
>ML121573.1:0-22867 GCA_003788615.2 Terfezia boudieri ATCC MYA-4762 | reverse complement strand
TCGTTCGATATATATGTCCGAAGGAAGGACCGGTTCCGGTAGCCTTCCTTATTCCAAGGGCTCTGGGGAATAGAGCCCTCGGCTCTATTGTTGCGATAGTGGACTCGAGCGTCCACTACGGTCTTCCTTGTTACCTATTGTTGTTGCTTCAGTCTGATCCGATCCTTCCCTGCCAACACTGTGATAGGGGGAAAATCCGAGCCTCGGGGTCGATGCTTTCCGTTCCGCTTTCCTTTCCGTTTTTGTTTGTTTGTTCTGTCCGCTTGTTTTGGTTATTGGGTGTTTTGTTGGGGTTGCGGCTTCCGTCCATTTGTGTTGTTGTTCTTGTGTTATTGCTCTTGTTAAGGTTAGGGTTCGGCTGTCCTTGTAGTACCGCGCCCCGCTCCGAAAGCTCCCATCGCGACCACCTTGTTCAACTGGTCCAGGTCACGTAAAAGGTCTAGTAGTCGTCCGACGGTCCAGTAGAGGAGCAGGGGATCGGTGAACTGGAACATGACGTTTGCGGGTATGGAAGAGGCGCTCAGGTCGTGAAGGACATGGAGGGTAAGGAGAAGTGGAAGCTATTGGTGCCCTCCTCCACCCCCCACAAAAACAGGACCTTCTCCCAGGAGGCGCCGCCCGAGCTAGAGCCTCTGTACCTGTTGGCCCACCGCAAACTACAGAGACCCCTTGGAGTCCGCCATCCGTACTCACGGGTGTCGCCGGTTGTGGAGTTTACCTGGGTCCTTGAACACCAGCTCGAACGCCCTCCCGGCAAGACAAGCCTTCACGGCCGACCTCTCGGTATGGAACAGCGGACCGACTATAGACCCCCGGCCGTTGGCACTAGGCAACCGTATGAGCCGAACGGACCGGACGCGTATAGGGTCGAGTCGAAAGTCCCACGCCACCTCAAGCCGTTAAGGTCGACGCTTGAGGAACCGGCCCCGCAGTAAAAACCGAAAAACATCACCGCGGTCCCGTAGGTGCTTGGCCCCCACGGTTGATATTAACCGGTCCTTCCCCCTCCAAAAGCTCCTAAGGCTCTTGACCAACAACCGCCGCTTAAGCGTCCACCGGTCGTTGCTTTGGGTCAATAGGACGACCATTAACCATTTCCGGGCGTCTATGACGAGGTACTACCGCAAGTAGGAGAGGCTAACCGGCAGGCAGACCCCCACTATACGACAGCTGTCTGCATGAAACTGGGGGTCTTCGAGCGTCTTCCGAGAGGTTTTCAGGCTCCACTTGACTCCCGGTGCCAGGCTGTGTTACCTAAGCCCTTCAGGCACCATGGCCTTGTGTAACAACTCCATCTCCAACCGGTTGAGGGCTCGTCTTGTCCATAGAACTGTTCCATGCTGTACGGAGTAGAAGCAGTTGGCCAGTTGGTGGTAATCCTACCGCAACTTGGGGCTCAGAAGGCCGTTAGGGCAGTGCTTTAGGTACCACTCCACGTCGGTCCCGGCTAGGCCTTACAGGTCTCCAAAGTCCCAGGGTATGCCCCGCACCACCTGTCCAAATCGTGCGAACGTTTACACCGTCAAGGCATACATGGCAAGGTGTAGGAAGAAGACTAGTTAGGTCCACATGACGGACCGGTCCTCAAGATTACAGAACCGAGGGGGTCCCACTGGGCGGTGGTCCCACAGCACCACAAGGAGCTAGTCGGAGTCCGCATTGGGAGGAGGAGGAAGACCATATATCTCGGCAGGTACCACCATTTCCTCCGGAAGGACCTGCCATATAAGCCGGTCCCTCTAAAACCCCACCGCCGCGACCGGCCTTAGATGACGCCGCTATTAAAGGAATCGGTCCCCCAGTAGGAGCATACGGACAGAGTGGTCAACAGCATCCAGTCGAGAGCGGAGCCGGAGGCGTAATCGGAGTCGAAATCGTTCCTATAACCGGCGGTCTAGTTCCAAAAACCCGAAGTTATGGTGGACTAAAACCATAAAATCGGAAAGTAGGGGGGGAAATCCCTCTAGAGGACTAGAGGCCCAATTGCGTAGCCCGAACGGTGGTCGAAAAGGACCAGCCATGAACTAGAATTTCAACTTGGCTCTCTCCTTAAGGCTGGTGGATCGGACGGCAGCCAACTCGTCGAACCACCAACATTTTATGAGTTCCAAAAACACTAGTCTATTATGGAGCTATTAGGGAAATCGACTGAGGTCCACACCGGAGGTGAGGAGCTTGCGGGAATACTATCGATAGTTGAGGAACAGTATCTAGAGCATCAACGTGAGTCGGCCCCTCACGAAAAAGCTCTTCATTCGGTGACCCACTTCCTACGGCAATAGCAGCAAGACCCTCTCCTAAGGGCGCCTCTGTACTCTCCGCCCTCTCGTTGGATCCCTATCCAACGTCTTGTATACAATACAGGACCTTGCTTCTCTCCACGCTGGTGCACCTTCCTTGTGCACCTTCCCTCTGGCCTTGCCTTGCCTTGCCTTGCCTTGCCTTGGCCTCTGTCCTCGCTTTCGCCTTCACCTTCGACTCCGCCTTTGCCTTGCCTTGCCTTGGCCTCCGTCTTCGTCTTTGCCGTCGTTCTCTGCCTCCTGCCTTGTTCATACCCCTTGACCCCCCTCAGCCCCTCGCGCCACGTTACAGCAGGCATTGCTTTTGACTTCACAGAAAAAGAAGTGTTTAAGCCTAAGGTTGAGCCAGCTCATATAATTCCTACTATAGACCACGTGCATCAGCAAGAATGATATATGCGTCCTATGTGTCTTGACACACAGGATACATAGGATGCTTGGGAGGAAAACTCTAAATCAGCATATCAATACTTTTGCGTGTGCGTCGGGACACAGTTGAACTTTACTCAGCCCCCTAGAATATAAGACTACTGCATGGCCGGTTTGCCTGTTTCTGTAATGTGAGCCTTAAACAATCTTTATCTAGATGTACTTGGCTAAGCCTCCCATGTCTACAATGCTATCCTAAAACAAGCCTTATCATAACGCACTTTATAAGTAAACTCATACTTCTAACATAGTGAACAGCCCTCTAAATAACTGCCTTGAAATAACTGCCTTAAAATAGCTGCCTCTGAATATACATATGATAGTACTATAAATATATACATAGAAGAGTCTTCATTATATTCGGAAGTTATATACATAGAAGTATTAAGAAAGAGATATACATATAGAATATGTAACCTTTGCTCTTAAACTCGCTCCAATACCTGCTCCAAAACTCGCTCCAATACCTGCTCTAATACTCGCTCTAATACCTACTCTAATACTCACTCTAATACTCACTCAAATACTCCTATACCTGCTCTAATACTTACTCTAATACTCACTCTAATACTCAATCTAATACATACTAGAATACACCTAGGAAGTCATACAAGACAAAGAGAAAAGGTACAGGCAGTGAAGTATATATACAGAAAAACCTTAGTTGCCAAGGCCAATTACTAAGGCTAATGAAATAGACTTTCCAAAGAAAATGTTATAGCAAATAATGAGAAAAGTGGTATGACCCACTCCATCCACTGCTGTATGTACTGCCTAGGCTGATAATAGTCTTATTGGGAAAACGTAGTACTGCAATATGTATAGAACTCATACATTTATAGCTTATATATATATTGTACGAACTCATGCATCTGAAGCTTATATATATTGTAGGAACTCATATATCTATGGTTGTAGGAACTCATACATTTACACCTTATATATATTATAGGAACTTATGAGTTCGTACAATATATATATAAGCTATGAATGCATGAATTCCTACAACTATGAATAAATGAGTTCCTACAATATATATAAGCTGCGGATACATGAATTCCTCCAACCACGATATATAAATTCCTATGATATATATAAGCTCCGAATGCATGAGTTTCTATAATATATTTAAGATATAGATGCATGAGTTCATACAACATATATAACAATCACAAATGCATGAGTTCCTACAATATATATAAGGTGCAGATGCATGAGTTCCTACCACGAATACATGAGTTCCTACAATATATATAAGCCACAGATACATGAGTTCGTACAACATATATATAAGTAATAAATACATGAGTTCTATACATATTGTAGTCCTATGTTTTCCCAATAAGACTATTACTAGCCTAGGTAGTGCTTGCAGTAGTAGGCGGAGCAGGTTATGCCACTTTTCTCATTATCTGCTATATTATTGCCTTCAGAAAGTCTATATTGTCAGCCTTGGCAATTGGCCTTGGCCATGCATATATTCATGGCCTTGAGATATGCTTGATTTCTTACATGATCCTAGAAAGCCTAAATCCCTAGAAAATATATATATAAGCCACGAAAGTATAGATATCTTGAATATATATATATACCCAGCATGAAACTACCGATATCTGGCATATATATATATAAGATACGAAAGGATAGATTTCTTGCATATATATGTAAAAGGCTCGAAAGCATGGATTTGTCACATATATATAGATAAGCCTCGAAACCATAGATTTCTCATATATATATATATAAGCCGTGGAAGCATAGATTTCTTGTATATATAGATATAAGCCACGAAAGTATGGATTTCTCGATTATATATGCATAAGGTACGAAAGCAAGGATTCCTCATATATATATATATAAGCCGTAAAAGTATGGATTTCTCGATTATATATACATAAGCCATGAAAGCATAGTTTTCTCGATTATATGTATCTAAGGTGCAAAAGCATGGATTTCTCGCATATATATATATAAGCCATGAAAGTATGGATTCATATGTAGCCAAAGCAGTTTGCCAAGACCAAAAATATGAAGCAATAAGATAATAGTTCGGTACTTGGTGGCATTAGGATTGGGTTACGACTGAGTTAGATATTAGGATTGTATTGTGATCTAGCTAGGATCCGGATTGCTGTACAACCTAGTAGGGTGTTAGGATGTTGTTGCACCCTCTATGGTGCTCTTGTGGTGTTAGGATACTGTTGTGCCCCCTGCAGCTCACTGCGTGGCGTCTGGATTCTGTTGTGACTACCCGGGGCATCTGGACAGACACGACGAACAAGACGCACCAGAATTTGCTCTCGCATCCGGATGTCAATTCATTCTTACTGATATGCCATGGCAAGTTGCCAATTTCTGAGTTTCTAAAGGATTGTAAGGGTAAGTAATATATATAGTAAAGAAAAAGTTAGAATATGAAGTACTAGTATAATATTGTGGCCCATACTACAACCCATAGTTTTTGTTACCAAAGAAAAACAAAGAATATCAGCTCATTAATGCTACTCAGAAATTGAATATGATGACCATCAAAGATACGAGTCTGCTACCGAGCACTAAGGAATACAGTGAAGACTTTGCTGAATTTTGCTTACTATCACTACTAGATCTATTCTCTGGATATGACCAATGCGAACTAAATGAGGTTAGCAAGGATATGATGGCATTCTAAATACCACTTGGATTGCTACGAATGACTACTTTGCCCCAAGGATATACTAATGGCATCCAGGTATTTGACAGAATTATGAAAAAGATCTTAAAGGACCAGATAGTGGCTAAATGAAGGAAACTGTTTATCAATGATGCAGGGGTAAGACCTCAGACAAGGAGTTTGTTTTTAGACTTGAGTGGAAAACCAAGTGAAGTGGCTCCTGGAGTTAGATAGTTTGTTCTGTAGGCTATAATATCTATTGATAGGGTATTAGTAGATATTGAAAGGGCAGGTGGAACAATTTCGAGTGCAAAAAGTGAGTTCTTGATAGAAAAATTGAAGGTTGTAGCATATATATGTGGGAAAGAAGACAGGACTCTAGAAGAATCAAAAGCAAGGAAAATCACAAACTGGCGTCCTTATATTAATCTTATATATGTGCAGGCTTTTTTGGGGTTATGTGTTTATTATCGAATCTAGATCAAGGATTTGTCTACAATCATAGAGCCCTTATTTCACTTAGGCAAGAAGGATGTTGATTTTGAATGGACAAAAGAATAGCAAGGGGCAATGAATATGCTAAAGAAAGCCTTGATCAGAGCTCCTGCTTTAAAGGCATTAGATTATGACTCGAAAGGAAGGATTGTTTTGTCAGTAGACTCTTCGCTCACAGGTTGGGGAGTGATCTTAGAGCAGGAGGAATCAGGTGTGAATAGAAGGCATCCAGTTAGATATGAGTCAAGGATATAGACAGATGTAGGGAGAAAATATAACACTAGGAAACTAGAATGTTGAGAGCTACTTAAAGCACTAAAAAAGTTTAGAATATATCTGTATAGAGTTCGATTCCTGGTAGAAATAGATGTGAAGACTCTAGTGCATCAACTCAATCAACCGGCTTCAAACCTTCCTAGATTAGTAGTAAATAGGTAGTTAGCCTGAATTCACCTATTCATATTTGATATTAAGCATGTTGAGGGTAAGAAGTATGGAGGGCTAAACAGACTATTTTGGAGAAGGAAATTAGTTTATGATTCTAATCATTCTGACGGGGAGGATCTAGAAGTACAAATGGATGGGAACTTAGCAGGTAATAAGGTTGAAGAAGAAGCTGATGAAGATATTGAAGAGGAGGAAATACCAGAAGATTTAAACAGGACCAAAGAATTTTTGAGTAGTTTAGAGTGACCAGAACAAATGATAGATAAGCAGTTCAAGTCATTTAGACTCTATACATTGAAGTTTATAGTATAGGAGAGATTTCTTTTCAGAAGAGGGTGAGGAAATATGTCTCCAAAGAGGGTAATTTATAGAAGAAAGGAACAGAAAGAGATAATGTAGGAATTGTATGACAAGAGTGGGCACTAAGGAAATAGAGGAACTTACAGTAAGATAAGCCTAAGGTACTAGTAGAAAGGACTCTATTGAGATATAGAAAGATAGATAAAGACATGTGAGGAGTATCAAAATAGGTCTTCTATACGAGTATCTAAGGAGTTGCACTCTATGCTAGAAAACTCACTCTGGTTGAGAGTTGGATTAGATGTGATACATATGGCTACAAATGAGGGAATGATAAAGATAGTAGCAATGCATAACTACCAGTTAGATTGGGTCGAAGCTAAAGCCCTTAGAAAGGCTGACTCTAAAAGCATTGCAGCATTTATCTATGAATGGATTGTTAGATTTGGCATTCCTGGGAGGATCATCCATAATAATAGACCGGAAAACAAGAAACTTACTGAGTTATTGATCGAGTGGTATAGAATCAAGAACTTATGCATTGCCTCTTATCATCTACAGTCGAATGGGGTCATTAAGCATGAACATCAGCAGATTGTAGATGGGTTGGCAAAACTGGAAGGAAAATAAGTTAGAAACTTACCATTCATCTTATGGGCAGATAGGATTATGATGAGAGTATCAATAGGATTTACTTCTTATAGGTTGGTATTCTGACAGGACTGTGTCCTTCCTATAGAGCTTACCACAATAAGTTGAGCTACTAGTAGTTGGGACAAGATAAGAATAAGGGAAGATTTGCTGGCGGTGAGAGCAAGGCAGCTAGAAAGATAAGAGAAAGACTTAGAAAGAGCAGAAAAGAATGTCCGTGAAAGTCTAGAAAGAAACAGGAGGTTCTTTGATACAAGATGCTAGGAAAGGTGAGTAGGTTTGGAAGTTAAGGATATGGCACTCCTATGTAATAGTACACTAGATAAACAGTAGTCTCAAAAGCTGAGAAATAGGTAGAATGGCCTGTATACAGTAAAGGATACCCAAGAAGACTGAGGGACATATTTGGTAGAAGAGATAGGTGGTACGATAATGAATGGGATATATGTAGGAGACCCACTGAAAAGGTATTTTGTTAGATAAGGAGTGGAAAATGAGGAAATTAAGAAAGAGAAGGAAGCAGTGGAGAATGAGGAGATTGAGGAAGAGGAGGAGGCAGTAGAGATTGAGGAGGTCGGAGAAGGTAAAGATGAAGAGGAAGAGTATGAAATGGTAGAGGAAGAGAATTAGGAAGATCCTAAGGGCCACATGCTAGGGGAGCGGGTATAAGGAAATAAGAGAAAGGTTCAGGAGAAAAGAATAGGAAGAGAGCTCAATGGATTTGATACTTGAATAAGGCAACTTATGTAAATGTCAAGAATAGAATAGGAATAGAGGTCGACAGATTTGATACTCGTATAAAGCAACTTACGTAAGTGTCAAGAATAAAGTAGGAGAAGAAAGTCTATGAAACTGATAGATTTGACATTCATGTAAGGCAACTTATACAAGTATCAAAGTAAGAGGAGACATCAGGAATAGGGAATATTTTTGAAGAGACCAAAAATAGTTTCAAAAGGGGGATAGAGGTAGTACTATATACAAATATTAGTTGGATAAAAAATAAAAATAAAAATAAAAAAATAAAAAAAAGATTTCTGTAGTATTTTTTTAGAAATGAAGGGAATATTATCAACCAACAGGAAAAAGATTCAATCCAAGTACAGAATAGAAAAGATCATGCTAAAAGGGGAAACAAAGATCAGGGTAGCTCAGGGAGTGGAATCCGCATATTTGTAGAGAAAGCTTTAGAAGCAAACAGGAGGTTGCAAGCTTAGGAAGAATTAACCAGAGCTTCTCGAACTAAAAAGAAGCCAGAAAGAACCATTTGGAAAATACCAAGGTGATAGAAAAATTTTGGTCTTTTTTAGGATAAATACCCACCCACATCTTTATCTTCCTTACAACCCCTAGATCTTGACCTGTATCATGAGTCAACAAAAAAAACAAACTCTTCTCTACTTAACAATAAAAAGCAAACTATACAACAAAAAAAAGCGACCTCCTGCACTTAATAAAAAGCATCCTCCTTGTTACCATCTACCATATCTAGAGATGAGAACTGAATCATCAGCATCATTGACCGAGTTATCAGTAAGAGCCAAGACTTGCAAAAAAGATGCAAAGACGATATGGAAAAGTTAGAAGGTCTAGATAAGTAGGAATTCATGAAGGAAATCACTTACATTACCCAAGAGCAGTTGGAGAAAGTTGCCTTCACTGCTCAAGTGCAGAAAGAAATGGTGGAAAGGTAGTCAGATGAGGACTTTACAGAAATAGAGCGCATTTGAGAAGATGTCGAAGCTGAGCTCTACTTCTGAAAGATAATCCTACTACTATCAGTAATCTACACTGACTCCAAATGAAGAAAATCAAATATGTGGGATAGGTTGGAGCAAGTGTGGAGGGACGAATAGGAAGAAAACATTGGCAAGTTGATGCCTTCTTAGCCCATCGAAGAATTCTTGCAAGAGCTAGCTCACTTTCCAGAGAGGAATACAAACTAGGATGATGCAGAGGCGAAGATAACAATATGGGTAGCTGAGCAGTGAGCTGCAAAGCGAACTAAGAAGTACAAATGGGTGATGTCGTAAAATATTATAGAAAAACCAAACATGAGGTAAAGGCAGCTTTGAGGAAACCAAGGCTCCGCGAGGCTAGAAGCAGAAGGTAGCTCTACTGCTGCCCAATAGGAAGGGGCAACTTAACCTGTAGAAACCAACACAGCCTCTCCTCGTACTATAGCCCTCTCTCCTACACAAGCCAAGATACTACAAATACAAGCTACCATAGAAATGGCACAAGCATTATAAGTAGAATCTCAATCTACCTTGCTAAATGAAGATGAGAAGGACCAAGCTGTAGTTGAGGGAGAAGTGATTGCTAGGGAGAGTGCTCTAGTGGAAGTACCAAAGGAGAAGACAAGGAAGAGAAGGAGAATATACTCAGAGGTAGAGAGTGGAAGACAGAAGTTTAAGCTAGATATTCTAGTAATAAATCTGGATGTAGATGAGGAGGTAGATGAGTTAAAAAGGAAGGCTGAGAGAGATGAGGAAAAGGATGATGCATTGGTAGTAAAAGGAGCAATTAAGTCATTAATGTCAGGGAAAGGAAGAGTGGATAAGGATGTTTTGGTACAGAGGTTGGAGAAATTGTTAGAAGCAAGCAAGATGGAGATGGTTGAGAATATGGATTGAGGAGATAACTTTCAGGATTTTTTTTCTTGGAGAAAATAGGAGTGTTGGAATTTGTTTTCTCTTTTTTTTACCACTAAAGAAGGGTAGAAGTTAGGGTTAGATAAGTGCTGAGATAAATATTGTTACTATTGTTGTTTTCTTGCTTTTGAAGGATTGTCGAGAGATTAAGATAGATGTTTGGGTCACAAAGGGACTGCTTGGGTTCTGAAAGGGAGGTAGAATATGAGGGTATAATGGCTCAGGTAAGAGACCTACATCTCCAGTGAAACTAATACCCTAGTATCGTTACTAACTATAAGAGCCTGATCAACTCTATAGATGTGAGTACTATATCATCGTTGGTGTTAATGGGATTGGCTATTAAAGTATATGACCTCTGGTATCGTCACCTCATATATGTAATCTCTTCTTTATATTTCTATTTCATTCTGTTGTCTTAAACAGCTATGCAATGTTATTCGTTATATTTGGAGGTCAGCTCATGTATGTCAGCTTGAGTATAATGTATTCGTATTCAAGCTGCCTTATCTATGTATGTCAGATAGCAATGTTTCTAATTGGGAAGCGTATCCCTATTAGGGCAAAGTCTTATGGCAACTGCACTAACCTGATAACAGAAGTCTCATCCAGATCTGATAAGTCCTAATCAGATGAAGACTTCTATATAAACTGCCACGATTAGATAGTTAATGGAATCAAGTTCTAAGTAGTGTTCTAAGTCTTATATAGCTTTACTCTTGTCGAGTTCATAATACACCCGAGTTGTACTAGGATAATACTTTAGCATCCCCCGCCTTCCACTTATATCACCCCTACTCCAAAAGTATTTTAGTAGTTACAGCCCACCTGTAACATTACACTGCTTGTCTATACATTTCTATAGACATTACCCTTTCGCAAATATATCTATGCTTCAAGGACTTATTGGACGAGGCTCGGATGAGCAAATAACTGATGATGACAACAGTGTTGCTCATGCTTAGCAGTAAGCTGACGAATTTATTTATCAAATGGGTACTATACATAGCCCATGGTGACCTCATTGACTAGAGCCACCAGAATCTATATCCTCAAGTTTACCAGATCCCATTACTCGATTGATAGTACTATCAGTGCCACCACTATCTTTCGCCACTCCCTCTCCTACTACTTCTGCTGGTTCTTCTAAAGGAAAAGGACCATTATTCTGATATCGCACTCCAATAGCTGAGTCAGTAGCTATGAAGAAACTCCTCAGGCAACTAGAGGAAGAAAAGGAAGCCACACTCAAGGAGGTCTGAAGACTTCAGGATGCTTAGAAACAGACCTCTGCATTTATCTAGAGAACCGTAGCCGATGTCCAGAATACTGGGAATACTAGTGCTACTAGCCATCAACAACTATCATAAGATACAAGTATAGCCCTTCAAGAAATACAAGGTCTAATTATTTAAGGACAGGGAACTCAGAATAAGGAATTCGGAATAGTCTACGCAAATCTCGAATGGCTTAAGCAACAGGCAGAAACCTACCAACACCAGTATAACCAACAATTCTATCAGATGAAAGAACACCTTAACCGACTAGAGGTTCAAGTCAAAGCTCTATAACCTAGACCACCTCCTACAAGCATTACTCAGAAGTTGGAGCAAGTAGTTAGCAATATACCACTACCACCACCACTACCTACACACCCACTACAGGGACTCGCACTATGTAATCCAACTCCTTCACCTCTACCTTTTGGCCGACAAGTACTCGGGAACCCTCAAGTAGCTGGAAAAGCTCCCCCACTAATGAAATTTAAGGGAGAGCATAAGGCATTGGAAGGCTGGACTCTCCAAATGGATAATTATTTCACTATTACCCTCACTACTAATGAGGAACAATAGCTAGCTTATGTTGGGTTATATATGGAGGATAAAGCACTCGATTAGTGGAAGGCAAATAGAGGGAGGTATACATCGTAGTTGGAAGTGAAGACTGCTATGAGATTACATTACGGAAATCATTACCAAGCGGACAGGTCATATAGGGAGATGATAGAGTTAAAAAAGACAGGAGATATTCTCGACTATCTGATGGAATTAGATAAACTCAACACCTACGCCGGTCTTCCTGATGTTCAAGTCATCAATATTATTATCTCGAACCTACCACATAACCTCCGAGTCTCCATGGCTCATTACGAAAACCTCCGCAGAACTCCAGCAGCTTGGAGACAAAAGTTGATTGAAATGGAAGTAGTAGGTCAAGAATTCCAAAGTCGGAAGCCCAACCCCCCACTTAGGACTACAACTATTACGACTACTACTAACCCTCATAAGCGAACCTTCAGTAAACAAGTACAGCTACGAGGAGGAGATTTGAAGACTACATACCAGAGGGATTCAAAAATATGAATACTCTCTCCTGTCTTTTATAAAAGATAGAAAGAAAGACGATGTGTATCGTATGGAAGGAGTACTCACCGTTCTACAGACTGTAATACTGGTCACTAAGTCAAGACCCCTTCTACCACTTCTACTATGAACACTAATACCAATACCCAAACCGAACCAACCTACAAGAAGGCCCATACAGACAAGGGTCATCTAAAGATCACAGAGCTAGGCTCGGAAGAAGAGGAGTCAGGAAACGAGTATTAAGTTCGCCTTTAACCATCAGATGCACTCCTCAATATTTACCTCTTCTGACGGTCCAGATTCTTATTGCTAGGGAAGAAGTTAAAGCTGTGATTGACAGTGGAGCTAGTACTCCTATTATTGGGAAAAGGTTAGTGCTTAAGTTGAGAATATAGAAAAGAGCTAGGAAAGTTAAGGTTAGGCAGGGAGATAGGACAAATATTTTGGAAGAAAATTATGTGGTAAATACATCATTTCAAATTTTGGATTCCTCTTCCCAGTTTCTTAGTAAGTTTTTGATAGATACTAAAGTGTTGGAAATTGGTAGTAAGGATGTGATTTTGGGATTATCTTGGTTGGAGGAAAATGGATTCTCGATTGATATTCAAGACAAGTGCCTAAGGAATATTACTACAGGTTTAGTCATTCCTTATTCTATTAGATAGATTCCCTCTATTTCAATTTTAGATATTAAAGAGCCACTAGAAGATAATGAGTTAGTACTTATTATTAACACCAGTGAATGATACTCTTATTATACATATTGCTTCTCTGCAGAACAGGTAGCTAGACCTCCTGAATACAAGCTCTGGGATTATGAGATTCCCCTCCAAGACTGTCACAACCATCCCTTCTCAGCCTAGTCTGACCTCGTTGTTATTATTCATTGTTCCTTCTGGGATCACCTACGAACTCAGGTGATAGTGTTGTTATGTCGGCTCCCGAGATAAGGGGTCTCGGGAACCTTATTCCTTCCAATGACCTTGGCTAGGAAGGAAGCCTGTATATATAGCTTGCTCTCTCCGCCCTCTCGTTGGATCTCTATCTAACGTCTTGTATACCTAATACAGGATCTTGCTTCTCTCTACGCTGGTGCACCTTTCTTGTGCACCTCCCCTCTACCTTCGCCTTGCCTTGCCTTGCCTTGCCTTCGCCTTCGTCTTCACGTCCGTCTTCACCTTCACCTCAGCCTTATCTTACCTTGGCCTCTATCCCCACCTTTACCTTCACCTCCGTCTTTGCTTTCGCCTTCATCTTTGCCTGCTCTCCCTGCCTCTGCCCTGCTCTTGCCCCTACTCTGCTCGTACCCCTTGGTCCTACCAGCCCCTCGAGCCTCATTACACTACGTTGGATCCTTTGGACCAACTGGTATGCAGTCATGTCAGGAGCAGCTCTCCCACTACCTGCCGTCAGGTTCCAGACCTGGAGAAGCTCCTCTATACCCTCAGGCCTGAACGAATTGAATGCCTATCGTCGAGAAATCATCGACCTCTTCGAGGCCATGGATGCCATCGGGGCCGAACTCGGCAACAGCCTGGCTGTGGCTGAACGAAAGCTAAGATCCGCCGATGAAGAGATCATGGTCCTTCAGACAGATCCCGACCATGTGAACCTTGCCCTGGCCAACGAATGGACTACGGTCCAAAACCTCAGCCGCGCCCTAGGGAACCTTACTATACCAGCCAGTAGTAACAAGACCGAAAGTATTCCAATACACCTCAAGTTCAATGGGGACCGAATTCACCTACGAGCCTGGAAAAATGCTGTCAATCTCAAGCTGAATGGGGATTCTCCCAGATTCCCGTCAGAACAATATCGACTAGTATATGTTTTCGCCTTGCTGAAGGGGAAAGCTTGTGACCAGAGCTAGCCATATGTCCTCGAAACCGGGATCAAGCTTGACGATATCTTGGCCCTTTTCACAATCCTGGATAGGGCATTTGGGGACCCCAATGCCGTTGGCACTGCCAGTAGGGCCCTCCAAGCCCTGAGGCAGAAAAACACCGATCTGTCCACTTATATGGCAGAATTCTTAAGACTGGCGGCGGAGGTCCGATGGAATGACCAGTCCAAACTGCAGCAATTCCAGGAAGAGCTAAATGACGAAATCCAGCAGGCCATGGTCAGCCTCCTGGAAGCTAAAACCCTTGACGAATTGATTGACAAGGCTTCCCGGATGGAACAGTAGATATCCCAGCTCTGTAACCGCCCTACGTACCGGCCAGCACCCTGTCTCCCACAACTCCAGCAATACCATGCTACCAAAATAGTAGCTCCTGCCCCCGCTAATAAGCTGGCCCACCTTTCGTTTGTGGCCGGAGGAGCTACCCCCATGGACCTGTCTTCAGGAAGACCCCGCTTGATACAGGAAGAAAGAGACCACCGACGAATGAACAACCTCTGCATTGCTTGGGGTAAGGAGGACCACTTCATTACTACCTGCCCCCTAAGGAAGACCCATGCCCTGGCCATCCACGCTACTTCTAATACTCCAGTACTCCGGATCGAGGAGGTTGACGAGTCGGGAAAAGCCCTGTCCCTTGCCTAGTTACTGACACTAGCAAGAGACCTGCCCCAGACCATTTGTCTTTGTCTGTATTTTCCGTTGCTTCTGCTTCTTCTGTTGACGACTCTCACTTGTTCAGCGAGCACTTTGTTATATTTATCTCTCTCAATATCAATGATAGAACAATTACTACGTCAGCACTCATAGATTGCGGAGTCTCAGGAATTGCATTCGTTGACCAGGCCTTTGTTAGTAAATTCTCCATACTTACGTCTAAGTTCAAAACCCCCCGTATTCTAGATGTTATCGACGGTCAACCCATCTCCTCCGGGGATATCACCGATATTGCGTGCGTGCCTGTCCTAGTCGGGGATTACTCCGAGGCAAACCTCCCAATGTTTGTGACAAAACTCAAGTATCCGATTGTCCTCGGAATCCCCTGACTTAGAATGCATAATGTATCGGTCAGTTTCAGCTCCTATACCCTGCAGTTCAACAGCCAGTATTGCAAAAAGTACTATGGGAATCTGAAGGCCACAGTTACTGGGCTGTATGCCTTGCCACCCCTGATAATCCACCCAATCTAGGTGGTACACCCCGCTTCTGCCCCTATGCCCCTGGTTCCCCCTGTACCCCCAGTTCCCCCTATGCCCCCAGTTCCCCCTGTGCCCCCGGTCCCCCCTGGCCCCCAAAAACCCTTGAATATTAGCTTTATCAGGGCAGGGCCTTTCGCTTACCTCACTAGAAGGCACAAGCTGAAGGCTCATGCCCTGTCCATACACGAGGTGAACCTGGAGATTAATAAGATATGGTCAAAGGAGGAGTGGAAGTCCCTGGTCCCAGATGAATACCACGAATTCATCGACCTATTCTCGAAAAAGGGCCTTCCACTAGAATCCAGAAGCCCAATCTGCCTTCCAGAACCTCAAGGAAGCCTTCTGCTCAGCACCAATCCTGGCCCATTTCGATCTGGATAGCGAATGTATTGTCGAAACTGATGCCTCCGATTAGGTCTACGCAGGAATCCTCTCTCAGAATGATGATAAAGGCATCCTCTACCCAGTGGCCTATTTCTCAAAAAGTATTCTCCGGCCGAATGCAACTATGAGATCTATGACAAGGAGTTGATGGCCATGATAAGGGCGTTCGAGGAGTGGAGGCCACACATGAAGTCAGCTAAAGGGATTATGGAGGTATTATCGGATCACAAAAACCTTGAGTATTTTACAACCACCAAGCTGCTCAACTGACGGCAGGCTAGGTGGTCAGAATTCCTCTCTCGATTTAACTTTAAGATCAAGTACCATCCTAGAAAGGCTGGTGGCAAGCCCGATGCGTTAACCCGGAGATCAGGAGATCTCACTAAGGGGGGGGATAAAAGGCTGATGCGGAAGCTGAAGCTGAGGCTGATGTGGAAGCTGAGGCTGCTATGGAAGCCGACCTCCGACAACTGGTAAAACGGGCATACGAGGATGACCCCCTGGCCAAGGAAATTATCGCCGCAGTAGATTCTGGCCAGTGCCGCCACCCCAAGATCTCCCTAGCTGAGTGTACTATCCAGGAAGGCCTCCTCTACTACCTCGAATGGCTGTATGTGCTGGAAGGAGAGGTGCACCTTTGATTGATCAAGGAACACCATGACAGCCTGGTCGTAGGTCACCCTGGAGTGGCCAAAATGTTAGAGCTTCTGGCCAGGGAATACACATGGATTGACCAATGGAAGAACGTGGAGTGGTACATACGGAACTGCCACGTTTGCAAGCGTGTTAAGCCCATCCGCCATGCCCCATATGGCACCCTGAAGCCCCTGGATATCCCGGCTCAGCCATGGCTGCACCTGACCATGGATTTCGTGATGCGATTGCTAGAAGACTCGGGATTCAATGCCATCTTAATGGGGGTGGACCGGCTGACAAAGATGAGATATGTCATACCTTGTCAGGATACCTGTTCTGCTCAGGAGTTAGCCAACCTCTACCTCAATAACATATTCCAGTACCATAGGCTCCTCAAATCTATCGTATCCGATCGTAGCCCTCAGTTCACCTCGGACTTTTGGAGAGCGTTCTGCGAGCTTCTGAGGATCAAAGTGCGTTTGTCAACAGCATATCACTACCAGATGGATAGCCAATTAGAGAGGAGAAACACTATTATAGAGCAATACCTACAAGCCTTTGTCAACTACCAGCAGGATAATTGGGTTTCATTGCTGGTAACCTGTGAATTCGCCGCCAACAACCAATTCTCGGAGTCCTTGAAAACCTCCCCCTTCCTAGCTAATTATGGCTGGCACCCCCAGTTCGTGGATGCCCTGAGGCCCCTGCAAAAAGCTCACCCACCAGCTAAGGAGTTTGCGGTTGGAATTGCTGAACCCCACCGTACCCTGAAAGCCGAGCTGGGATATGCACAGGCCCGGCAAGCTGAGTATGCCAATGGATCAAGGTTGCCAGCCCCCCGATACTAGCCAGGAGACAAGGTTTGGCTCTCCAGCCACCATTTCTAGACAGAACGCCCTTGGCGCAAGCTTGACCATAAGTTCCCAGGTCCCTTCGAAGTGCTGAGGGCCGTTGGCACTCACATTTACCGCCTGAGGTTCCCCAGAGACATCAAATGCCACCCAGTTATCCATGTCTTCGAGATCGAGCCCTCCGTGGAGGACCCTCTTCCAGGACAAAAACACCCCCTACCTCCCCTCGTGGTTATCGAAGGTGAAGAAGAATAGGAGATGGAGGAAGTACTGGACTCGCGGAAGAGGTATGGGTATCTGCAGTACAAGGTCAAATGGCCGGGAGATGAGGAAACCACCTGGCAACCTGCAGAGGACCTGGAAAATGCACAGGACCTAGTCAATTTGTTCCACCAATGTTATCCACGAAAGCCCCAGTCCACTGAATAATGCCCCGCCTGGTCCTTACTTGCCCAGAAGTCATGGATTGTGCCCTTTATGTGTTTTTTTGATATTGGGAGTTATGGCCTGGATTTTGTTGTTGTTGTGGTTATTGTTGTTGTTGTTGTTGTTGTTGTTGTTTTACCTGCTTCTGGTGTTAGGGTTGGGTTATTAGTTATTAGTTTCACTCGCCTGTTTTGTTTGTTTTCTACCCTGCCTTTCGCCTTGCCTTTCGTCGCTGGGGCTCTGAGCCTAAAGGGGGGATAGTGTCACAACCGTCTCTTCCCAGCCTAGTCTGACCCCATTGTTGTCATTCATTGTTCCTTCTGACATCACCTATGAACTCAGGTGACAGCGTTATTGTCTCGAGATAAGGGGTCTCGGGAACCTTATTCCTTCGGATGGCCTTGGCCAGGAAGGAAGCCTGTATATATAGCTTGCTCTCTCCATCCTCTTGTTGGATCCCTATCCAATGTCTTGTATACCTAATACAGGATCTTGCTTCTCACCACGCTGGTCCACCTTCCTCGTGCACCTCCCCTCCGCCTTCGCCTTGCCTTGCCTTGCTTTGCCTTCCCCTTCGTTTTCACCTCCATCTCTACCTTCACCTCAGCCTTGCCTTGCCTTAGCCTCCATCCCCACCTTTGCCTTCACCTCCGTCTTCGCCTTCACCTTCGTCTTTGCCTGCTCTCCCTGCCTCTGCCCTGCTCTTGCTCCCGCTCCGCTCATACCCTTTGGTCCCACCAGCCCTTCGAGCCTCGTTATAAAGATCCGAATATGAAGATACCCACTAGGGCTATCTACAAGACCACATGGGAAGAAGATGAAGCTCTTCAGAAGTACTTAGAAGAGAACCTTCCTACTGCCAAAGTCCACCACTCTCGCTCCTCTGCTGGTGCTACTATCCTGTTCGTACGAAAGATAGATGGATCTCTCAGGCTCTGTGGCGATTATCCAGCTCTTAACTATCTTATAGTACTAACTAAGTACCCCCTACCTCTTATCTCTGAGCTACTCGATAAAACTTGAGGAAGCAAATAGGTCACATGATTGGACCTCAAAAACGGGTACAACTTTATCAGGATCGTATCAGGGGATGAGTGGAAGACAGCATTTCGTATGAAGAAGGGACTATTTGAGTATATGGTGATGCTATTTGCATTAACTAATACCCCTCCTACATTTCAAGAGATGATGGATATGATCTACAAGGACATAGAAGGATATATCTGGTACTTGGACGATATTCTCATTTTTGGAGGAGAGACTGAAAAAGAACATCAATAAATAGTCAAAAAGGTTCTCTAGCAGTGTATCCAATATAGGTTGACAGTCAACCTCAACAAGTCCGAGTTTCATGTCCAGGAGACCTTATTCTTGGGTTATATCATCAATAGGCAGCAAGTCCGAATGGATCCCTTAAAACTCGAAACCAGGGCCAAATGGCCTATTCCCATGAAGAAGAAGGAGATTCAAGCATTCCTAGGCTTCATTAATTATTACTGTCGATTTATTGCCAACTATAGTGTGAAAGTACAACCTCTAATCGACCTAACAAAAGATGTTCCTTTCAGTTGGAGACATGAGCAACAGCAAGCCTTTGATGACCTCCGGGAACGATTCCTCTCCGCACCCATCCTTACTCAGTTCCATAGACAATTGGAAACTATTGTAGAGACCAATGCTAGCAACTAAGCTATAGCTGGTATCCTCTCTCAATACCATATTGTCAATGGAACTAAACCGCTTCACCCTCTTGAATATCATGTTAAAACCTTCTCTACCGCAAAACGCAATTGGCCAATCCATGACAAAGAACTATTGGCAATAGTAGATTGCTTCCGGAAATGGGGAGACTGGCTTGTAGGTGTTTTAGTGAATGTCTATACAGACCATTAAGGGTTACAATACTTCAACACTAAGCAGAAGCTCAACTCCCATCAAGCCTCTTGGTACCTATGCATATCCGAGTTTATCTATAATATTCACTACAGACCTGGATCGAAGATAGGCAAGCCTGATAGCCTGTCTAGACATTCAGGGGAAGAAAAATCTAGTATGAAAGCCAGGTTTTTCAAAGATAGTCAACTTATTGTACTAAGGGAAGAAGGGGAAGAGGATGAAGGAGACGCAGATGATGTAGAGATAAAAGGGATTGATGTGTCGCAATGGGAAAAGAAGGATGGTTTATATATTTTTCCGCAAAAGTTCAGGTTGGAAGTGCTGAAGCAGTACCATAATAGTCAAGTGGCAGGACATTGGAGAAGATATTGCACGCAGGAGCTTATATCAAGAAACTTCATTTGGAATAGATGGCAGGAAGATATCGCAAACTATGTAGCAGGTTGTATTAAATGTTAAAAAGCAAAAGCAGATAGGCATAGCAGGCAAATGAAGTTGGTACCAATGCCAACAGAGGAAGCCCCTTTGAGGAAATAGCAATGGACTTCATTGGTGAGTTACCAGAGTCAGAAGGATTTAATGCCATTCTCGTCATCACAGACCAGTTCACCAAAGTACAGTACTATATACTGGCCAAAACAACATGGACAGCAGCAGACATCGCTAATGTCTATATCAATAAGATATGAAGATTATATAGCCCTCCGCAACACATTACCTCCGAGTGTGGTCCTCAGTTTGCCTCTAAGTTCCTCAAAAAGCTTAACCAGAAGCTCAACATTACCCTCTGTCTGTCAACTGCCTACCACCCGCTGACCGATAGACTTGCAGAATGAGTAGTCCAGACACTCAAGCAATATCTTCGAATCTACTGTCATAATAGGCAAACTCAATGGAAATGATAGCTACTACTAGCCAAGTTTGCTTATAACACTGCCACCCACTCCACCTACAAATACTCACCATATCTAAGTCTTTATGGCTTTGACCCACACACTATTCAAGTCTCAAATAACCACGAATTCTCCTCCCCCACCGCAGAAGAATGGTTTGACCAAATGACTACTGTGCACAACCAGATTCACAATACCCTCAAGCAAATCAACCACAAATGAAGTGCTATATACCTGGAAAAAGCACAAAGGTTTGCTATCAATAACTGAGTATTAGTTGACTGTCAGAATCTCCAAATATGAGCTTAAAACAACCGTTCCCTTACTAATAAGTAGATAGGACCCTATAAGGTTATTGAAGTTGTTGGTTCTCATACATATCAGCTCGAAGTTCCACAAGGCACCAGATGGCATGATGTCATTCATGTCACCCTTCTAAAGCCATTCAGAAGACAAGATGAACCTCAAGATATGGATAAAGATGAGGAAGATGTATTTGATGTTAAATCCAAAGTGGACTCTCGCAAAAATAGAGGAGTGGTTAAATATAGGGTGTAATGGGTTGGGTATATGGAGTTTGAAGATACTTAGGAGACATTTGACAAGTTGAAGAACTGTCCAGAGAAGCTCAGAGAGTATTGCGAGAAGTTCCCCAATAAGCTATGGAATGAAAGAGATGGTTAGGCTTTGTACTTTGTATTCACATCTTATAAACGAAGATATAGTACCTTTTACTTTCCTACTCGTCGCCTTTTCTATTGACGGTTTTTTGGCAAGAGGTTTAGTTTTTAACGGCCATGGCATATATATATAGGCACACTGGTCTTGTGGCATCCAGTACCGTGGGGGTAGAGGTATCTAGCAAAGCAGGTTAGTACCTGTCACTATAGTTACCAGAGTCATTACTAATACCTGTCTCCTTAGAACAAAGGGACTTGTATTCAGCTGAAGATAGCTGCCTCAAAGTAGGAAGTAATGTTATAGCTCAGGTGAGAGACTTATACCTCCAGTGGAATCAATACCCTAGTATCGTCACTAACTATAAGAGCCTGATCAACTCGATAGATATGAGCACTGTGTCATTGTTGGCATTAACAGCATTGGCTATTGAAGTGTATGACCTCTGGTATTATCGACTCATATATGTAATCTCTTCTTTTTGTTTCCATTTCATTCTGTTGTCTTAAACAGCTATGCAACATTATTCGTTATATTTGGGGGTCAGCTTATGTATCTCAGCCTGAGTGCAATGTATTCATATTCAGGCTACCTTATCTATATATGTCAGACGGCAATGTTCCTAATGGGGAAGTGTATCACTATTAGGGCAAAGTTTTATGGCAACCACACTAAGCTGATAACAGAAGTCTTGTCCAGATCTGATAAGTCCTAATCAGATCAAAACTTCTATATAAACCGCCGTGATTAGAGAGTTAATGGAATTAAGCCTCAAGTGGTCTTCTAAGTCTTATATAGCTTTACTCTTATCGAGTTCATAATACACTTGAGTTGTACTGCGATAATACTTTAGCGTCTACCACCTTCCACTTATATCACTCCTACTCCAAAAGTATGCTCGTAGTTATAGCCTGCCTATAACAGAGAGAAATAAAAGTTTATCGAGTATTAGGGTAACAGTAGGAAAGGTTTTTTTGATTTTATGATTTCTTAGTTTATCAGGAGGATATAGAGAATGCATAGTCTGGTAGTTTTAGAGAATACAACCAACTTATGCACAATATTCTTTCTCTTCATCTAGCATAGAAGCTCAAGCTTTTACTTGTTTGACACCTTAGCATGAACTGCTACTGTCACCAGTTTGTAGTCGTAATAGCCCTTAATGACCTTAATACTCATATAAGTTATCTTATACAAGTGTTGAATATATTGATCTTCAGAATTATACAACAAAAGTCCATTCTGCCTATTGCTTGAATATTCTACCAGTTTCAAAGATTCTTTGGACACTCTAAGGTCATTATAGTTATACTTAGCTATTTACGGCTTCTTTATAATATAGTCATAGCTAGGTATGTGAGCTCGGTAGAACACTAGTGAACTCTATATAAAAGTATATCTAATTGCTCTTAAGACTCCCTAAGTACACTCCCAAAATATCTCCCATATATATGCATAGATATAGCTAGGTACGTGAACCTGCCAACAAATCCATGGACTCTATAGGAATGCATAGCCAATAGTTCTACTACTAGGCATTACTTGCGGCAGCATCTGCCTATATTAGCCAACTATTGGGTAGCTACAGATGAGTACAGTCTTGTAATATCAGTATTCTGTGCCAAATATATCAGTATTCCATAGCTAATAGCTTAGGGTTAGGTTAGGGTTAGGGTTAGGGTTAGGGTTAGGGTTAGGGTTAGGGT
>ML121572.1:289754-331401 GCA_003788615.2 Terfezia boudieri ATCC MYA-4762 | reverse complement strand
GACCCTGATACAGTTAGTCCTGCTACACGAGCCCTCAAATCCCTCAAACAACGAAATACCGACCTGTCCACCTATGTTGCCGAATTTTCCCGCTTAGCCACCGAAGTCCCCTGGGACCCTCGAGCCAAGCTAGACCACTTCCAGGAGGGCCTGTCGTACGAATTAAAGCAGGCCTTAGTACACTGCCCAGATGTTGACACCTTAGACGAATTTATTGACCAAGCCAGCCGGGTAGAGCAAAGGTTAGCAAGGTTGCGGAACAGCACGAAGCCCAACCAAGCTTAGGCCCCCCGTTCGCCTCCGCAGTCCCAAGCCGCATCCGCTAACAAACTGACATACCCTTCGTTTGTAGCTGGTGGGTCCACCCCAATGGATTTATCCTCCGGGAGACCCCGCCTGACCCAAGAAGAGCGGGAGTGCAGACGCGCAAACGGACTCTGCATTGCCTGTGGAAAGAATGACCATTTTATTGCCGCATGTCCCCTCCGCAAACCCCGCCTGGCTGTTCATGCCGCCTCCGCGTCTCCTGCCCCAACGGTTGAATCTGCTGAAGAGGGATCGGGAAAAGTGAAGTCCCTTGCCTAGACACTGACGCTAGTAAGGGACCTGCCAAAAAGGGCTGTTTGTCAATATCGTCGTTTGCTGTTTCCACTCCTATATTTGTTGATGAGTCCCGCCTGTTCGGCGAACATTTCGTTGTACCTATCTCTATTAAATTCAATGATAGAACCATTGTCACATCAGCACTTATAGACTGTGGTGCCACAGGAATTGCCTTTATTGACCAAGCCTTCGTCAGTAAACACTCAGTACCCACCTCCAAGTTAAAAACCCCCCGCATTCTGGATGTCATCGATGGCCGCCCCATCTCCTCTGGAGCTATCACTGAGCTCGCATGTGTACCAGCCTCTCTAGGGGATCATACCGAGAACCTCCTGCTATTCGTGACCAAGCTCAAATATCCCATCGTCCTGGGTATCCCTTGGCTAAGAATGCATGACATATCTGTTAACTTTGGCTCATACACACTATGATTCAATAGTCAGTACTGCAGGAGACATTGCGGGGAGCCAAAAGCCATGATTACCGGCCTATGTGCCCTGTCCCCTCCTATTGACAACCTTGACCAAGTAATCTCAAAGTCCCCGAACCTGAGCTCCACGAGCCCCCCGAGCCCCCCGAGCCCCCCGAACCCCCCGAGCCCCCTGAGGCCCCCGAAAACTCTGAGCATCAACTTTGTTGGAGCCGGAGCTTTTGCCTACCTTACCAAGCGACATAAACTCAAGGCTCACGCCCTATCCATTTACAAGGTCAACCTGGCCATCAATTAGCTGTGCCCTAAGGAAGAATGGAAGTCCCTAATTCCCGAAGAATACTACGAATTTATTGACCTCTTCTCCGAGAAGGCCGTGGATAAGTTACCCCCCCACAGACCTTATGACCATACCATCCCACTGGTAGAGGACAAAACCCCCCCATACGGTCCCCTGTATGGAATGTCCCGAACAGAGCTGGAAGCCCTAAAGAAATATCTGGAAGAGAACTTTAGCAAGAAATTCATCCAGCATAGCTACTCTCCTGCGGGTGCTCCCATGCTATTTGTTAAGAAATCGGACGGATCCCTCCGCTTTTGCATGGATTATCGAGGGTTAAATGAAATGACTATTAGGAACAGGTACCCCTTGCTGCTGATCTAAGAAACCCTGGCTAGGTTATCCAAAGCTAAGTGGTTCACTAAGCTGGACTTGAGGGGGGCATACAACCTAGTGAGAATCGCCGAGGGCGAGGAGTGGAAAACGGCATTCCGTACTCGTTACAGGCACTTCGAATATAACGTCATGCCCTTCGGACTAACCAATGCCCCCACTTCGTTCCAACACTTTATCAATGATACTCTGCGAGATTTCCTGGATGTATTCTGCACCGCCTACCTCGATGACATTCTCATTTACTCGGATACCCTGGTAGAACACCAAGTCTACGTGAAGCAAGTACTGGCAAAGCTCCAAAAGGCAGGCCTATACCTGAAGCCAGAGAAGTGCGAATTCCATATTCAGGACGTCAAATACCTTGGGTTGATCATAACCACTGAAGGGATCAAAATGGACCTGTCCAAAGTCAGCGCCATCCAGAACTGGGAAACCCTAGCAAATGTAAAGGATGTCCAGGCCTTTCTAGGCTTCACCAACTTCTATCGATGGTTCATTCTAGGATATTCCAGGATTGTTGCCCCTTTAACCGCCCTGACGAGAAAAAACGAAAGATTCTAGTGGAGTCCAGCAGCCGAGTCCGCGTTCCAAAACCTCAAGGAAGCCTTCTGCTCTGCACCGATATTAGCCCACTTCGACCCAGACTGGGAGTGTGTAGTAGAAACGGATGCCTCAGACTACTTCTCCGCCAGCATTCTGTCGCAACTTGATAAAGAGAGCATCCTACACCCAGTAGCCTACTTCTCCAAGAAACACTCCCCGGCCAAGTGCAACTATGAGATCTATGATAAAGAACTCATGGCTATCGTTAGAGCTTTCAAGGAATGGAGACCACACCTGGAATCTGCAGAAGGAGTTATTGAGGTTCTCTCGGACCACAAGAATTTAGAATACTTCATGACAACTAAGCTGCTAAACCACCGACAGGCTAGGTGGTCAGAATTCCTTTCTCACTTCAATTTCAAGATCAAATATCGACCGGGGAAGGCTGGCGGCAAGCCAGACGCCTTGACTCGAAGATCAGGAGATCTCCCAAAAGGGGGAGATGAAAGATTGAGGTATCAGAACCAGGTGGTACTAAAGCCAAAAAACCTCGACCTTTCCTACAGCGAAACTGCCTCCGCTTCTGCCCCCACAAACCTTGACCTTTCCACAAACCTCGACCTTTCCGGCAACGAAACCGCCTCCACTCCTGCCCCCACAAACCTCGACCTTTCCACAAACCTCGACCTTTCCAGCAGAGAAACTGCCTCCATCCCTGTCCCCGCAAACCTCGATCTTTCTGCCACCAACCCCCGGAGCCTGCTTTCTGCCACCAACCCCCAGAGCCTTCCTCAAGAAAACCTCGACCTTTCCGGCAGCGAAACTGCCTCCGTCCCAGTCCCCACAAACCTCGACCTTTCCACTTCCGCCAGCCCCCTGAAGCAACAAGTGAAAGAGGCATATGAGAGAGATCCAGTAGTCAAGGATATCATTGTCGCCATGAAAACTGGCCAACGATGCCACGCCAGGATTTCCCTAGCCGAATGCACCCTCCAGGAAGAACTCCTCTACCATTTGGACCGCCTTTACATACCTGTGGATAATGAGCTGCGCTTACGGCTAATCAAAGAACACCATGACACCTTAGCCGCCAGCCACCCTGGGACAGCTAAAATGTTAGAATTGCTAAATAGGCAATATACGTAGATCGACCAGCGGAAGGAGGTAGAACAATACATACGGAACTGTCATGTCTGCAAACGAGCGAAGCCCACCTGCCATGCACCCTACGGAACACTCAAGCCATTGGAAATCCTGGATCGACCCTGGCAACACTTGACCATGGACTTCGTAACTGGGCTGCTAGAAGATTCGGGCTATAATGCCATTTTAATGGTAGTGGACCGCTTGACGAAAATGAGGCACATAATACCTTGCCGTGATACCTGCTCTGCCCCAGAATTAGCCAGCCTTTACCTGAACAACGTGTTCCGCTACCATAGCCTCCCTATATCGATTGTCTCCGACCGGGGCCCTCAGTTCGTCTCGGATTTCTGGAAAGTATTGTGCAAACTATTAGGGATCAAGGTACACTTGTCAACGGCCTACTACCCCCAAACCGACGGCCAATCTGAGAGGATGAACGCAATCATGGAACAGTATCTGAGGGCATATACCAACTACCAACAGAATAACTGGGTATCGTTACTGGCCACTTGTGAATTCGCAGCCAATAACCACTTTTCCGAGTCATTGAAGATATTCCCGTTTCTGGCCAATTATGGTTGGCACCCCCGATTCATAAGCTCCAACAACACCCCTGCCCCCGCCAACACCCCTGTCCCCGCCAAAAAGAATACCCCTGCCATGGAATTTGCAACCCAGATTGCTGAACTCCATGCTACTCTGAAGACCGAATTAGTATATGCACAAACTAGGCAAGCGGAATATGCCAACCAATCAAGGTTGCCAGCACCTAAGTACCAATCCGGAGATAAGGTGTGGCTGTCAAGTCGGCACTTTCGGACGGAATGACCCTCCCGCAAACTGGATCATAAATTCTTAGATCCATACGAGATCTTGGAGGCTGTGGGCACTTAGGCTTATCAACTCAAGTTTCCTAAGGAGATAAAATGCCATCCCGTGGTACACGTATCGGAGATCGAGCCAGCAGCGAATGACCCCCTGCCTGGACAGATCCATCCCCCACCCCCACCTGTGATCATTGACGGAGAAAAGGAGTGGGAAGTTGAGGAGGTTTTGGATTCGCGGAGACGTTATGGCCGTGTACAGTACAAGGTAAAGTGGCTAGGAGACGAGGAGACCACCTGGCAACCAGCCGAAGACTTGGAGAATGCTCCTGACCTTGTTGCCCTGTTCCATCAGCAATACCCCCGGAAGCCGTATCCCTGAGGTTCAGTATTTAGTTATCGCTCCTCCCTGTCCTTGCTGCTTTGGTCGCTGGAGCTCCTCTCCTAGAAGAGGGGATAGTGTCACAACACCGTTGTCCTCGCTACTCACGTTGCCCCCGCTAGGAACGTCGTCGCAGTTTCGCAGTTGTTCGCTTAACTTATCGCTTAGCTTGTCGCTTAGCTTAGCTTGTCGCTTAGTTTTCGCATTCGGGTATTTGCTTAGCTTGGGAGGGGAAGAGCCTCGGTATATTGCTATTGCCCAAGTACGTTGACAGGTGCCTTGGATATACTGAACATTCATGTATATAGAGTTCCTTCTGCTCCTTCCTGTTAAGTTCCCCATCCAACGTCTTGTATCTACAATACAGTATTTGGTCCACCCCCTGGTGTATCTCCCCGAGCGCCCCTTCGCCTTGCTCCTCCGCCGTGCCTTGCTCCTCCGCCGTGCCTTGCTCTCTCCGCCATGCCTTGCTCCTCCGCCGTGCCTTGCTCCTCCGCCCTGTTACTCTAGGCCAAGTTAGTAGATGTTTGCCGAGTAGCACGCCCTACTAACGTGGAAGAACGGCAGCCCCTCCCTCCACACTCGCGTAAACCCTCGTACGCAAGTGTCGACCTCGCCCCATCCCTGTAGTCGTATCTCTCGGTCAGCTTAGTGTCCTAGTGCCCTCGTTACAGATGTCTGTGTAAGGCTTTGCAGTGCCACCGCCATGCTATGCCTATGTGCTCCGGACACAAGGTCCAGAAGCCTGCTGTACCTCATAGCAGGCTGCGACACAGTCTTCCATAGCCTCTGATATCGACATGTGAATTGGCACCATGTCGTGGTTGAGCTCTGTTTCCGCCGTCAACGACATGCAATGCCTCAGACATACCAGATGGCATGGATACGCGACCTAGCCTGCTATATTGCTACAGCCCAGCCTACCATACCTCTGATGACGACAGAGCAATGCCTCAACAGAAACGAGGCTGTAGCAAACAAACAAAACGACAAACATGACATCAGCCTACCGACTCGAACAGCCTACCATGCAACAGGACGACGAACAGTTACTGCCATGACTATTCCTGTGACGTACTGGAAGCATCGTAATAGCTGAGGAAAGGAAAGACAAACCAGGCTAAAGAAAACATAACTAACACATGAGTAATGCCATACTACTATCATCCGACCAAGGGAACTACATAGACCAGGAACAAAACACAAAGATAAGAAAACAGTTCCCGACGGAAACAGGGAGATAAAAACAAGTCCAGTTTATGATATTACTGTCTCCAATTGTATTTGCTATTATGTACATAAACATTTAGAAATACTATAGACATTTATTATACTTATTTGCGCATGCGTCCTGAATCATTGGTTCACTTCATTCAATGTAGCGTGCCGCAGTTGTAGTCCCGAACGCCCTCAGTTGTAGGAAGGCAAACACGCATCTCTTGAGGACTGAATGACAAAGACGGGTTAGAGCTTCTAGGTCCCCAGAATGGGCGGGGTTCAACTGGCCCAACGCATCAAGGTATGCCTAAGTCAGGGCGAGGCTGTGGCCTATCTTATGCCTGGTGCCTATCTTTGGGAGACACGCGAGTATACGTTAGTAGGCATCCAGCAATTACCTTAAGGTAAGAAGCCTTGGCGAGTAGCCGTCGGCCTCCTCGGCTCGGCGCGAGTAATTCAGGTAAGAGAATAGCCGACCCGGCTGCACGGGGCAAGGGGAAATAATTGGCCATCGGCGCGGGTCTTGGCGACGTGGCGCGAGTAAAAATTGGTCCGCTGCATACACTAGTTGTTCTAGCTAGTTGAATTCGATATCATTGATATAAAGTCAGATTGATTTACACTTGCTTGAGTACAATATAAAGTATCCTAAGGTTGATTAGGCCTTGGATGTAGAGGGTTTATTTAACAAAGATTAACTTTGGATATTAAAAAAAATGTAATGAATGATACTAGACAGTAGTTATTCGGTACCATTTATACAATCTATATCCGCTTGGAGACGGATGTTTGTGTATACCGGTTCTGCTGAGGGATTGCCTCAGAAGGGTAGGTGGATTACTAAGATAGGTGTTCCATAAGGAACAATAATATAACAGGTGTAATCTTCGTTTATAATTATGCTATCTATGTGATCGCTGCTGTTCGAGTTGTCTGAAGACTGATGGATTCCAGAGGGGATCCAGCGGCCTTTATATAGCTGTTCAGAGACCCTAATGACTAAGGAAATATATAATGATGGTTGGCACACCTCCGGAGGAGGGTCTGCTATACAGGAGGGTGTGGAGCCCAAGAGGGTGTCCACGAAACAGCAAGTTCCATGGAATTTACCGTGGCAAATTCCGTGGCAGTTGAACTACTGAATCCGGCAGTTGCTGAGGGTGGACGAAGGCTAGCCTTTCAACCGTGAACACTATTACATAATAATTCAATAAATATAGAAAATATATTATATGAAATACCAAACAATAAGCTTCCTTATTACATTTTTCTGTAGTTTTTCATTACCTCTTTGATTTCCATTCATCAAGCTCTTCAATCTATTCTGTAGTACTTTTCCAGTGTCTCCCTTACTATAGAGTAGGTTTTTTGTATTCATTATTACTTTCTTGAGCTTTATCGAGCTTATTTTCTTCTTGAGCTTTATCGAGCTTGCTTTCTTCTTGAGCTTTATCGAGCTTGCTTTCTTTTTGAGCTTTCTTGAACTTGCTTTCTTCTTGAGCTTTATCGAGCTCACTTCCTGGATTTTTCTATACTATGGTTAAATATTTGGCCAATGTGTATTTTCTGTTTTTATTGATTGTAATATATGTGCTAAACGTGTTCATATATCCAATAACTTGAGCATTATATCCTCTTGGAGCTAATTTGTTGAAGGTCTTATTTTTATAGTTAAAGCAAATAACTTTTTGTCCAAATGGTCTTAAATTGCTATGTTCTTCTATAGCATTTTTCTCAAATAATACCTTAATTGGAATTTTTTCACTCAAGCCTTTATGTAGTACCTAATTTTTAATGTATACTGCCTATTGTATAGCTTTATCCCAAAGGCTTTTAGGTATACTTGCTGCTAATAATGTGGTTCTACTCATTATTATAATTGTTCAGTTTGTCCTCTCTGCTACTGCATTTATTTCACTATGCCTTGGTACTATTTCTTTAAGAGTAATGTCTCTTTATTATAGTTTATTATCCAGTTTGAGGGTGTAGAATTCACCTTCTCAATCAGCTTGTATTTAAGTAACTGTATATTTATTGGCCTTTTTCTCAAGAGTATTGATAATATCAATAATGGCTCTTACTGCATTGCTTTTCTGCTTTAAGGATCTGCCTACTATATATTGGCTATAATTATTAGTTACTAGCAGAAGGTATTTGTATTAGCTAGAAGGTGTTATTGGGTCTATAGATCCAATTAGATCTATATGTAATCATTACAGTAGTTTGGATGTTCTTATCCTTTGGTTACTTTTTGCTATTGGTTTGGTTACTTTATTTATTTAACAGGTATTACAAGTAATTGTAGGTTCAGTTAGCTTGCCTAGTAGCTGATATTCAGGGAGAGTTTTTAAGGTGTTAAGTAAGATATGCCCATATTGTTCATATAGTACCATTAATTTGGTCTGAGCAGTTGTAGATTATTGTTGTACTACTGGTAATTATTGGCTGATCAATTGTTCAGCTAGTTATTGTTAGCTGGTTGGTTGTTCGACCAGTGATTACTAGACTGCAAAAATATACTTTGTAGTTTAGTCAAGTATTATCCAAAGAGTACCTTTCATATCTCTCTTCATACTATAGATGACCTTTTTTCCTTTCCTTAATTGAGCTATCTTATCTTGTATTTAGAGGATATATTTATCTAGTATTCTTTCTCCACTAATTATATTACTATAAGTTAGATTGTATAGGTATTCTTTATAGTGTATCATTCTTCCATTGCATCTTAGAGTGAGTATACCTATAGTAGTACAGATAGACTCTGCTCTATTATATCTTTTTACTACTAGATTGAGGTTATACTGTACTTCTATTAACCTTTCTAATTCATTTATTGTATGATGAGATACAGTGGTATTATATTGGTATATACCTATTAGTCCTCCTTCTGTTTTGCCTATTATTATCTATATGATAACAGCTTCCTTATCATTTTTCTTCCTTTTTATCCGTTTTATAGTATTTCCTTATTCTCTTTTCTTAGTATAGCATTCAATTTCAGTGTAATTTAGTCCTTGCCATCCTTTACTGATACAATAATTATATCATTTATTATTTAAGACAATTCTCTGAACTAAAGAAGTTTCTTTATATTGGTTTTGTCCTTTCTGTCTTGCGATGATATTTTCATTTATTTTCCATGCAGTATCATTATATGTCTAGTCTTTTGATCTGACATTCTCTACTGTACTTATATAGAATGTTGGAAGCAACATCAGTAAGAATTCAGTTTTGATTTATTTATACCGAGAAAAAGCCAATAATCCTTTACCAAAGCCTGTATCTTTGCTAAAGTCTGCTCAAGCAATTATACTAGAGAAAGTGTTCCAGATTCTTTTATAAGCTGTAAAATATTCTGTAATTGTATTTTTCCTATTATTATAGTAGAAATATACTAGGTTTCTAAGTAAAGCATGGAATTCTATTGCTGTTCTTCCATTATATACTTACTTAAGAGTATTCTAGGTATCTTTGGCTTCTTCGATGGTAGTAATTTGACTTCAAACTTGAGGTTCACTATTTTTTAAAATAGTGAGAAGAATGTAGTGGTTTTTATCCATCTATTCTTATAGGTTTTCCAGGGGTTTTTGGTATGTACCTTCGATAATATCCCATGCTCGATATTTTTTACTTAATTAGGTCATCTAGAAAAATAATTTCATAGTGGTGACTCATTCGGGATAATTGTCTAATCTATTTAATTTGATAGTGATTGTAGTTATTTTCCAATCGAGTATATTAGTTGTCATTTTGTCATTACCCAATCCTAATTCTGAGGCTTGTAGTGAGCTTGACATCATAGGATTGGCGTTGGGCTTATAACTCATAAGAATTATAAGATATAGTGATTGGAGAAAGAAGATTGAAGTGATTTAGTACATATGAGGTTGTCAATATGTGTATGATTATATGTCTTATTTTCTTCCTCCTCCTAACAAGGCAATCTAGCTATCTATATATACATGATTTGCTTTGCTCGCACATGTTTGTCCATATGTCTTCTTCCATCTTATCTTATGTCCATATGATATTTGGCTCAATGCACATGCCTCGCACATGTCTTTATATCCACATGTTTGGTAGAGTATTTCTTACACCTAGTACTCTTCATGCATAGAGCGAATATTGCATGTTGAGTGCTTGACTGTGTATAGCTAGGTTAACCTTGTCATGTTAGCTGGACATGCTGTACTGTAGATACCGACTGACCGTTGCAACCGTCTGACGTGATTTGTTTGGGTATCCATCCTCACATACAGAAATTTCACATCCCGCCATCCTCCAATCGCTATTTCTTCTATCCCCTCCAAACCAATACTATACACATTAACAAGACATCCCCAAAATTCTGAGGATTAAGAAATTTGGCAACGCTTATGAAGGGTAATAGTGAACAGGAAGATATAAAATAAATACTCTCCGTGGTTAAACTACTGTACCCCTCCATATACTTCCCTCCAACTTTAATTATCCCACCCAGCGAGCTCTCTATGTCCTATACTCACGGCAAGTTCAACTAGCATATTAACAAGCAGTCTCGTCGTTGGGCAACCATTCGTTCCATTCTTGTGAATTCTATGTGAATTCTAGGCTGAGCTAGCGACGCTAGTATAGCTGGTCGTGGGTGCAGAGGTATCTCGAGTGGGATCCGCGGAGGATGACCTTTTCACATTTTCGTAGCTGACCAGGCCCCACTTCATCCGTACAAAATGTTTCCTTTCATTGGCGAAGAAGAAGGCCAATTGTCTACGGGCCAAACCAGAATAGGACTTTTTTCCAAGTGTAATATCTGTCCCGCCCTGAACCCACCCACCTGGACCTAAAATTGCGGTGCTGGACTGAAACACCGCTGTACGGACTTCCGATCCAGTATGAGAATGTAAATGTATTGATGAAGATGGTGGCACTGCTGTCTCCATTACCATAGCTCTCTGACTCGTCTTGATTTTGATGTCCATTTTACATTTGCACTGTTAAATTGTTTGAAGCTTCATGCGATACAAGTACTTGTTGCTAAGAGCCGTTTTGGGTCAAATTATCTGGATGCCCTCCGCCACTATAATCTTACTAAATTCCCTCCAGTATAATCTTGCTGTATATTCTCCCTTTCCATGGTGCACAGTTTGACCCAATTGCAAGACCAGAGCTCTTAAATCAGAAAAGCTGAAAGAGGCTGGCAGTGTCTGGAAACTATATGCCTACAGTGAAAAGTGTAAATGGTGTAACTGAGGCTGCAGGTTACTCTAAAAAGCAAATCATTTCTATAGTGAAATTTAATGCTACATCAGATGGTTTGGTAATGTGTAACTAGTATAACCCAACGAAAGCTCCTGTTCGGTTACTCTCTTCGTAAGCGGAAATCATGCCAGGTACTTAGACAGAAGTTGTAACTTCGAGTGACCGAATACGGATTGTATAATGTATGATAATATGGACCAGAACTAAAATTGCGTTTTGAAGTAACTAGTACTACTTGTACTTTCTTCACCCTTATACGGTTTCCAGAACAAACCTTTCTGCTCTTGCCTTGCAATTGGGCCAAACTGTGAACCATTGAAGGGGAGAATATACAGCAAGATTTTACTGACCAGTGATTGGTATGCATGACCGTTTCGACGGCTCCGAGGAGCTAAGGCAGGTCACTTCGCCGATCAGCCAGCAGCGAGTCCCTCGGCGCCATACATATAGCTATCACCTGAGGCAGGCTCGAGCTCGAAGGAGGGACTGAAATACGTTAATTTTCTGCGCAGTTTAGTCATCCACTTCTGCTCCCCTCTCAGCCTAGCTCACCAGCCATTCTCTGAAATAAATACTATTTGAGGCTTTTCAAAACTTTATAACCTGGGTCACATCATGGCAGGCATACGATCCCCGATCATACAGAGCTGACCCGGTCCCGAGCTCAGAACCACCCACCAACAGTGGATCTCAAGAGAGGTCTAACGAATGGCAGCTGAACGATTGCAGTGGGAGGGCATGGAATTAAGTACGCCTGCCCAAAAAACAAGATATTCACAGAGAGGCCTTTCGTGGACGGAGACTGAAGGGAGGCGAAATGATGGGGACGGATTCCTCAGCCCTGCCGTCTGTGAAATTGTTGCGAAAGTTTGGGATTGACTCAAGGCTGCAGACCCTAACTGATAAGCTGTGGCATTCTTGCCTTACCGTTTTGGTGACATTAGCTGCTGCAACTTCTTCTTTAATTTGAATTTCCTCGACACAAAAAAAAACGATTTGCCAGTCAATTGCTGCCAGAATACGCCAGCATCAAGCAAAACTTCTCTTGTTCTCTTCTCTATTCTCCCTGTCTCAGATTTTCACTTATCTTTTCAGTTCGTTCGTTCCCCTATTGTCCCTGTTTTTGCTATTCTCCACCGTTTTAATCTGTAGGGCTACATGCTTGCAGGTTACAGTTTACAGTTGGTAGTTTGCTTAACCTTACCTTAGTACTGTATTTGTTTTTTGGCCTTTGCTCTACCTTTTTTTTTGTTTGAATTGTTGGGCTGTGACCTCATCGGTATTGCTCGTTTCCTATTTGTTTCTATTTGTTTCAAAAACTTGGGTTTCCACTCCACTTTGTTCTTTTCGTTTTAAGTATATACATTATTTATTTAGCCAATATTAGGGCTTAAGATGGACTGCGTTATACTTAATTGATATAAGAGTTCTCATAGAAGCATAAATTGAGCCTACTGGACAAGTCCTCATCGCATATTTACCTATAAGATCAGATTCAAGTCATCTACTATCGCGGGAGTGAATTCGGAATGTGAAATTCTATTGCAATATTGATAGTAGATACATTCGTAACTTTCGCTTTTATTATTTGTGAAAGTTAATTCACTCCTTAACGGCCGATGTACATATATGTTCTGGTCCGTTCCGGGATTCAGTCCATACCGGTATGGGGGGCCATACCGGTATGGACTGGGCCGTTGCGAGATTGCCGGGCCGTTCCGGGATGGCATATATCTACACTCTGAGCGATGAACGAAGGCAAATTGAGTGGAAACCGGGTCTATTATATTTTATACATAACAAGAAGCTCAAACTTCACTACGAGTAATTTCATGATACCTCTCGTTCATAGTACTATAGGTCTTGTTCTTTTCTGCATGCAGCAAAGTATCACGAACATGTTACATCATGCTTGTTTCCCATCATTACTTTCCTTCCATCGCAGTTATTTGAGTCTCGCAGGTATGCTTTAATTCTGCGATACCTAGGTAGTTCTTGTTAGTCACCATGTAGTTGAATTGGATATTAAAGAATTACTTCTCAAAGGTCACCTGGGATTTACTTCAATAATTGCGCTTCGAGATCGAGTGAAACCTAGGGGGTGAAACTGATCCAAATCAATAGCACCATTATCTTCTGACCAACTGACATTATGGTAAGGGCGGGAATGTCGTGGTATGTTGGTAATTCCGCGGTGTGCTCTGGTAATGTCAGTGTGCACTAGTCTGGTTGGCACAGTGTGCACAATATGTTACGTTGAACAAGTGTGTTACGTTGAAGAAAATTCTCACGAACTAAAGGTTTCAATTCCGTAACGGACCAGAACATTTCTCTAATAATAACTTTCATTTCGGGTATACCTCTACTGAGTATTTTTTTGGATAGGTCGCCTATGTTATCTCCGATGTTCTTTGACCAAATGTTGCTACAAAATAACCTTCATATCGGATATGTCCCTATTTAGTAATTTTAATGTCGCTGTGGCAGCTGTGGTGTTGTGGTGTTGTGGTAAATCCTTGTTGCCATCCGTGACATTGAACAATTTAATCCCGTAACGGCCTGGTCCGTTGCGATATCCAGCCATACCGTAACGGCCTGGTCCGTTGCGATATCCAGTCCATACCGGATCCCGGAACGGACCAGAACATATATATACAGACATACGGAGGTACTTCGCTAAGTAGCGCATGCGCATACTAAGCACTCGTTAGGTTGCAGAGGCTTGCAGTTCACACGACAAGTGGAATATTAACCTTTTTTCTGTGAGTTTTTAGTTTTTGCTTAGACGCCAAGCGCAACAATCTTCCACCTCAACGATGCTGCCAAAGTGTTCGATCTCTTCTGGTACATACCCATTGATGTCAAGCAGTTGTAGCTCTCAACAATGTGAGATAAAGGTTGAGGATGTAATGGTCGTGCCTTGCTCTCGGTGCTCTGTGACCGGCGTCGGGTGGGTTCAGGAAATTTATGATATTTCCAGAGGGTATATGTTGCCTTTGTAATCGAGATAGATCTTTATACCTAAAGACCGACCTCATTTCTGTTCCAGTTCTTAGTCATCTACTGCCAAATTTGGATTGAAATGGAGCCACGTACGGTCCGTAAAGACGTAATAGGGGTTATCTATGGCCTAAACAAATATCAGTTTCGATACGGAGTATATACTCTTCTTTTCTTATTTCAGCTCAGAGGGAATTCACATTTCATACCTGCATAAGCATGCAACCCTTTTCCTCATACAAAACCCCCAAATATACAGCGTTTGGGCTCTTTATGCAGAGGGGGGGGGTATGAAACCTTTTGCCACCTAACTGTATTTACACACACTCTTAACCACCAGCTGTTACATGGAAATTCTCATGAAGCACGTTCTGTTCTTTGAATAATTATTGGACCGACAGCTCCAAGGTTAGGTACTAATTTCGATAGGGAAGTACTTATGTACTTAATTTATAGTGTATACTGGAGGAATCTTTTTTTTTTTTAACGGTCTATTAACCGGCAGCCAACTGGAAGGATTGTGGTTTGTTCTTTCTCTAAAACTATTTACTGCATATATGCTACATGCCAGGACCTAGGGACCGGATGTTGGATTCGCGGTAATCTTTGAGCTCATGTACACTGCATATAGTTTGACACATATTCGTCCTCATCGGTCGAGCCTAGCAACAGTTATTTTATTAAACACAATTTACACTTCTTCTGCTCTGTCACCAACATTTGCTGTCTAGGAATTGCAGAGATGCCTTGGCTCATATACTGCTTCGTTTCGATATAGCCAACTCATGTATATTCACGTGTATGAAGTGGAAATTCAGGTGCTTGCAAAATAACCTTCGCCATTTCATCACCCAGTGGGGCAGGTGACTAGCGAGAGTATATCCCACACATTGCATCCTGTCGTAAATAAGTGTCTGAATAACGCTGAAGGGTAGGGTAGTTATTTTTTGTATACCCTCAGTGTTCAGTAGTCTGGTTAAGTGTTCAGAGGAGTTAAGGAGGCTTACCGTCCAGGGTCATATATGCGTACGTAATACATTTACACATTTCGTACGTCCCCTCGGTTTACTAGGACTACTTTACGTATCCGTGGAAAATATTTAGCCTTGATAGTGATTAAGGCTGGTGATAGTGATATTAACCTACAATGCTGACTCATGCTTTAAAGTTACCTATCAGCTTGTGCATTCATGCTTACACCACCCTCGTTTCACTTCGTCCTTCTCAAATTTTTTTTCTTATACTCATCGGTCCCAATTCCTTCTCATATCCAAAGCCTCAACCTACGTTAACACTTTACGCAACTTGGAGTCTCATAATTAGGATCAACTATCTTTATTCTATAACAGTAGAATGTCCTCACAAGCAGGCAGCAGCAGTTCAGCTGAGAATCCAGCTGCGGAAGGTCTACCAACAGATGATGTTGTACGAACCTGGGACAGTGAGGATCTCCACAAGTGGCTCACATCCATTACACCACCTCCCCTCGGCAAGCAAGAGGGGACCAAAAATGCTTTCCTTGATGCTGAGACTGATGGGCCCTGTTTTCTGGATGCGGGTAGCCAATGATTTTCCGAAATGGTTCCACGTGGAGTAGCAAAGCGATTGGATATGTTAGCAACGTCGATAAAGGCGTCGATAAAGGCGTCGATAAAGGATAAAACCCTTCTCATGTCTGTAGCGAGCCAGAGGAAACGCCCGAGGTCCAGCTCTCCAATTCAGAGCCTAGATTCAAAAAGCAAGAAACCGCGTGTAGCTGCGGACTCGGGTATCGACATACCTGTAGCTCAGGCATCAGGTGAAGCGCTTATCACAAAAGGGAACTTGCAGTCGGTGGAGGAGCTAGCAGCAGCAAATAGTCATGCTGCCGTCCACAAACTAGCGGGTATGTCTTTCGTTTTCCTGAGGTTTTGTTTGCAAAGGATGTGCTGACTCTCCAAAGTCCAGATAAAGACACTGGACGTTAGATTGGAGCAATTTGCAGATGCCAAACAGTTTATATTGTTACCATTTCCATATGTTGGGGTAATACCAAAGCGCTTCCAGCTGGAAGGTCAGGAGAATGTATTCCGTTTCTGTAGGCGTACAGCTTGGAAACCCTTATATGAGCACGTCAAGGCAATGAATGCAATGCAAAACAATAGGCTACATCTCCATGGGACTTTGGGGGCTGGGAAGTCATACTTGCTTGCGGGGCTAGTCTGTCAATTGCAGCGGGAAGGGATGAGAGTCGTTTACCTCCCCGATTGTTATGAGCTGCTACTGTGCCACCCGCCCGCCCTGTATATACTACCGTCATTATATTCGGCCCTCTACCAGGACCCAGTCTTAGGGGTGAAAGTCAAAGAGCTCGTCCAGTCCTTCTTTGAGAAGGGACGTATACTGGAGGACCTGGAATGGAGGATGATAATGTTCTGTAATCTTGCAGCACAGGTGGAAAGACCCATACTTTGGGTGGTAGACCAAGCCAACTCCCTGGATGACGGGTAGTATGATCGGGTGAGCAATGTGAAGAAAATGCAAACCCGCAGGTTGCTGGATGGCCTCTGCTCCAAACATATGAAGCTGGAAAGTTCTACAGCCAACTACACAGCTGCAAAGCATGATGAATTAAGGGCCATATCTGAATCTCAAATCAATATATCTGGGCCTTGATGATGTGAGTTTCTCCAACCTTATTCAGCATGACATTAGATGTGGGTCCCCTGACCATGCCCTAGATTGAGATGACAGAATGGTGGACAGCACATATGGGCACCTCCAACAGCTTCAGTTCGAGCCCACGCAAAAGGAGGCATTGGAACGTTTGACAGGGCGCATGCCGCTTCTCCTCCGGGGACTGGGCCACATTCTTGCAAATCTGGATCTTGAGAGACAGGCTGCAATTGGTACAAGTCGCGATGATACGGTACCCAGCGCTGCCTCTAGAAATACCGGCAAACGTGTTATGGATGCCCAGCTTATCCCAACAGTGCATGCGAAGCTGATGGAGTTACCGGAGGTTTCCTTGTTTCACGTCACGATCTAGCAGGATAGTATGGAACTCTGTGAGACATCTAACGATTTTCCTTGTACCATATCTTTCTCGGACAGTTTTTTGTTTCATGGGCTTTTCTACAGTACTTGCGTGTTGACGGGTAGACCTCAGTCAGGCCTTCCGGGGTCATCCGACATCAGTCGGTTAATGACAGGATGGGGGTTCTACGCCTTATGATTTTTGCTTTGTTATTTTGATTTCTGCGCGCGGCGGACATGGCAGATTAACTTTCCTTGTTCTGAATCCACCCGGGTTTCCAGGTGGCTCCTCATAGTCCCCTCACTGGGATTGAACAGGAGTAATGAGTATTTTTTTTTAAAAAAAAAAGAGTTACCGGAGGTGGTGAAGCTGGTTGGGGCCATAAATAGATACGCATCGGCTAAATTCGAAGAGTTTTCTGACTCTGGAAATGATGATGCCAGGAAAAGGTACCTAACACCTTTGCCCTGCTATAGGTCTAGACAGTGAAATGACTATCAAGATCGCCAATGTAGTTTTCAGCGGGATTGGGAGGCCTGCATCTTCGAAAAACCCTTGATGGAATCGGGGTGTGCTCACCTGGATGGCCGCTTTTTCTTCCGATAGAGAGCGGAAGATGGGGTATATGTGGGTAGAAAAACTTGCGATTTGGCACGCACAGTTGGAGCTGCAAGATTGCGCCAACTTCAAAATTTGCAGAAAAACCATGGGTCAACAGGATAGTACACGCAAGAGAGAACCCGGCTGTGCTTGGATTTCTTGTTGAGAGGGCAGTGCTGGGGATATTGAACACCAGCGGAACGAAGTTTGCCGGCCCAGAAGTTGAGTTTGATAAAGCCCTTGAACTGCAAAAGTTCAGCGGCCGCTTTCCGAATGATGCGCCTAAGCGGAATAACAAGGCTATGATTTAGGTTCCCACCACGTACAACTACGCGGCGGTGGACGCAATCCTTGCGGTTCGCCCCAAAAAGCGGGACGCAGAGAGTGGGTCGAAGGCGGTCCTCGTTGGGATTCAAGTGACAATCTCCAGCAGTCATAGTGACTCGGAACGAGCCTTCATGCGCTCGTGGCAGGAGTGGGAGGAATTGATGGTGTCTGATACGACCATCTTTCGATTTATCTGGATCGTAGAGGCCGTTGGCGGCGATCTGTCGGAGAACTGGGAGGACGTCCCAGAGAAGATAGTCACCCTGCGGGGGAAAAAGAGTATTGTGCACCCTGCCTACCAACGTAGATCTCCTTGATGACATTCAATGGGGCCGTGGACGAGCGTCTGAAAGAGGCAAGGGCCTAAAAGAGGCATGCTCTTGGATCATGTGGATCAAGTGGAAGAAGGGAAGAGATATATGTTCTGGGCCGCTCGCGGGCGGCATACCCACTGTGCCGCAACACCGACAACACCGTACAAGACGAGCCCACTTGGTCGATCTCAACAACCAGAGGGTTTCCGACGTCGGGGAAAACAGCGATTTACAGAGCGGAACGAGCAGAGCACGAATACCTATTTTCCGGGCTCAATTGAAGTGAGCTACACAATCCCCCAGAGAGTCGAGTTTCGCTACGACGCAGTGATTTTTCCAACGTTGCAACCGTATTCACCGGTGATTGGTGGTGAATACAACAGCAAATTGGAGGCTCTAGGAAAAGCAGCGCAAGACCTTGGGTCGCCTTCGGAGTGGGAAGTCAGTTTTCTTCGGGGAATTATTAGGACTTTTTAGGGGATGCCACAAAACCGCAAGGGAAAAGGGAGGAGCGTCAAACCTTTGGCGGTTCCTACCCTAGACAACAGACCAAGGTACAAAACCCCAGATCCTGTGCAACTACCAACACCGGGCCCCACACCCAGCGCTAGATTGCCTACGATCTTCAAGAAGAGATTAGGGGGTACGCTCACCGAGAGCAAGGAGGAGGAGAAGGAGGAGGAAGCAAGTTCCAGCTCGGAGGAGGAGTCATTTGGGCCTTGGGTGGCGAAAGGAAATCCAGTCGGGTTTCTGGACTCAGATGATGAGGAGTTGATTGATGGATGGGGAAGAGAGCAGAGAGCAGAGAAGTTCAATTCAATGAACTTGCGGGAGTGGAAAACAGTGGGGTTGTTCTTGCTAAGCTACTTTGTCAGGTTCGTCGGAGGAGAAGGGGCACCCGAAGGGACTGACTTTGATATGGTTTTAGCAATCTTAGGAGAAGATGGCTCAATAGAGTTTGAGGGTAGGGATGATTTGTCCAAAGGTGCTGATCATATCCTGAAGGGACGGAGTGAGTGGATGGACCGACAGGATGCTGCAGAAGACAAGGAAGACCAATGGGAAAAGGAAGTAGCTTCGCTTCAAGAACAAATTCGAGTTCTGAGAGATACAGAGGGTGTTTCAAATCAGGAACGAAAACAACACTTGGACTTGAAGCTATCTTATAATTACCTGGTGAATATGCAGGCTGAGCGAGAGGAGTTGGCAGGAAACCAACTACAGATATGTGAGAGAAACTGGAAGGAGTGGGCGGAGAAAGAGGCAGGAGAGAGGTCAAGGAAGATGCTGGTTTCCGAGCGGAAGAAATGGCAGGCAAAGGGTAAGGCACTACCGGTTCGCAACCCAGCTAGACTATGTTGTGGAGGAGATAAAGAAGGTACAGGTAGAAGTGGCAGTACAAACAGAGGCAGAGATTGAGGAGAAGGGGGCAAGAGACAAAGAGGATGTTGTGATGGCAGATAGGTTAGACATGTATGAAGACCTGTCTGGTTATGAGGATGAGAACGAGGCTCCAGTAGTGGCACCTCCAGCTACAAAAAAACAGGCTGCACCACGTTCGGCAGCAAAGGCTGGTAAGAAAACCCGACCAGCCAAAACACCCCCACCAACTATATCACCTAGCGACAGATCAAAGGCAAAGGCGATTGTGATTCATGGGGTCCCCTGCCAGAGACCCATGGCAGATATTATACAGGATACAGGAGTACATGGGGTTATGGGGGCACGTTGGCTTCTGGGAGGTAACCGGAGACTGGGGAAAGCCACCAGCTCCGTTGTAGCGTTTTTGGACAGGATAGTTTCCGTTGGGAGTCACCTAAAGATGAGGGGACGGTGGCTCCCAATTGAGGCTTATGACTTTGAGAGAGGAAGGAAGAAGGTGGATTTGCGCAGCGATTGGTAATGGCTTTACCTTGTCCGGCATTTCGCACCCCTTATAGGTAGCGGGTCTTCTACAGTTATTTCAGAGTTGTTGTTTTGCTCGTTGTTCCGTGAGCGTACCGAGTCTTTTAAGATGAGGGAACGGGGCCGCCTCATAGCCTTAGGCTCCATAGGCGTATAGACTTCAAAAAAAAAAAAAAAAAAAACCCCACTGTGCCGGCCGCGGGCAATTAATAAGGGTATTCAAACATGATTTTTTAATTCAAAAAAAACGGTCAGAATGTCGTTTTTTAAAAAACCGTTCAGATCGGTTTGAACGGTCTGGGCGCCTTAAAAAGTTAACGAGAATTCCTCGTTAAAGTAGTTATAAACGGCGTTTAAACGACCGTTAGGGGTGCTTTTAAACGATCTCGTTATGACGCAAGTTGCCCCGGGTGATGCCAAGTGGGGGTGGGGTGAGTGACGCTCAGGTGATGTGACGATCATGTGCTGTCATGTGATGTCGAGTATGAAGAGTTGTTTCGGCTAACAACAAAATCTCAACAAGCAACAGCAACAAGCATGCCTCGCAAAAGCCAACGCAAGTTCCTGATAGAGTGGTTCCTGGAAGGTATCGAGAAAGACAAGTACCACCTACAGGCAGAGTCCTTCCAGAGTTTCCTGCAACGGCATCAAGAGAGGGTAAAACGGGGGTGCATAATCCGGTAAATCGAAGGTTTGTACATTTCTTGGGTGCGGGTGCGGCTCTGCTTACCTCACACCTCATGACATCAACCCACGTGTGAGTCAGCTGATATCAACCACGTGCGCGTCAGCTGACCGCCAAGATGACGTGAGTCAGCATCTAAAATGACGCGAGACGACATTTAAAATTGCCGAAAAACGCCCGTTTAAACGACGCTAAAACGCCCCAGTTGATTAATGGGAGACGGCAGACATTGAACAAGGGAGAATTCCGGAAAAATTACCTCAAGCCCTTCAGATGGTGAAGTACATGCTGGTGACGTTAACAACTCATCACTGCATTTCCGATGATGAATGGAATAGGGAAGAGGATACTGGGTTTATTGCTGCCCTAAAAATCCGCAACCCAATCCAATGGGTATTTGGAAATTAGTTTCTTATCCGCGGGGGTTCTTATTGATGGGGCTCCTACTGGGCAACAAGAGCACTTGAGAGGAGTTAGACAATCCGGAGTGGAGAAAAGAAGGGGAGGAGACATTTGAGGCCACGGAGGCCTTTTTCGACCAGGTCTACAGTCTCTTCAGATAAATTAATAATCAGTACGAGGGGGTCAGTGGGATATTGGGACGCTCCAGTTAGGGCTCAGGCTCATCTGGCACTGCCGGTTAATGATAGGGGAGCCCTCCGTTACGAATCTCCTATGTATATTTTATTTTATTTGTATTTAGCTTGCGATGGACCTGGCAGTTTTTTTTTTTTTATTTTATTTTATTTAGAGTCTATACGCCTATGGAGCCTAAGGCTATGAGGCGGCCCGTTCCCTCATCTTAAAAGACTCGGTATGCCCACGGAACAACGAGCAAAACAACAACTCTGAAATAACTGTAGAAGACCCGCTACCTATAAGGGGTGCGAAATGCCGGACAAGGTAAAGCCATTACCAATCGCTGCGCAAATCCACCTTCTTCCTTCCTCTCTCAAAGTCATAAGCCTCAATTGGGAGCCACCGTCCCCTCATCTTTAGGTGACTCCCAACGGAAACTATCCTGTCCAAAAACGCTACAACGGAGCTGGTGGCTTTCCCCAGTCTCCGGTTACCTCCCAGAAGCCAACGTGCCCCCATAACCCCATGTACTCCTGTATCCTGTATAATATCTGCCATGGGTCTCTGGCAGGGGACCCCATGAATCACAATCGCCTTTGCTTTTGATCTGTCGCTAGGTGATATAGTTGGTGGGGGTGTTTTGGCTGGTCGGGTTTTCTTACCTCATAACCAGACAGGTCTTCATACATGTCTGACCTGTCTGCCATCACAACATCCTCTTTGTCTCTTGCCCCCTTCTCCTCAATCTCTGCCTCTGTTTGTACTGCCACTTCTACCTGTACCTTCTTTATCTCCTCCGCACACATGAGCCTAACTGGGTTGCGACTGATACCGTCTCAACCGGTAGTGCCTTACCCTTTGCCTGCCATTTCTTCCGCTCGGAAACCAACATCTTCCTTGACCTCTCTCCTGCCTCTTTCTCTGCCCACTCCTTCCAATCTCTCTCACATATCTGTAGTTGGTTTCCTGCCAACTCCTCTCGCTCAACTCGCTTCTTTTTTTCTTGCTTCAACTCCTCCCTCAGTTGCTGCGACTCCTTCCATGCCTTATTCAATAGCACCACCGTTGATGCCTGTGTCTTCTTAGTTTCCACTAATTCCTTCTCAGCATCTCCTCTTGTTGAGAGGTTCTTAACTTGGTCTGTAAGAATTCCAACCTCCCTCTCTAACTCAGTTTCCCTATCTTGTGCATCACTTAATTCAGTGAGGTACTCATCTCTCTCTTGAAGAATTGCCTCTGCACCCTTAGATAAGTCATCCCTGCCTTCAAACTCCACTGAGCCATCTTCACCTAAGATTGCTAAGACCATATTAAAGTCAGTCCCTTCAGGTGCCCCTTCTCCCCCGACAATCCTGACAAAGTGACCTAGTAAAATCAACCCCACTGTTTTCCACTCCTCCTCCTCCTCCTCCTCCTCCTCCTCCTCCTCCTTCTTTCTCTCAGTGAGCGTACCCTAATCTCTTCTTGAAGATCGTAGGCAATATAGCACTAGGTGTAGGGCCCGGTGTTGTTCTGTGGCATCCCTAAAAAGTCCCGAAAATTCCCCGAAGAAATCTGACTTTCCACTCCGAAGGTCTTACGACCAATCTCCATTGAACACAGTTGCAAACGTTGGAAAAATCGCCCCGCGTCGTAGCAAGGCTCGACCATCTGGGGGATTATATAGCTTAATTCAATTGAGCCCGAAAAATAGATATTCGTGCTCTGCTCGTTCCGCTCTGTAAATCCCTGTTTTCTCCGACGACGGAAACCTCTGGTTGTTGAGATCGACCAAGTGGGCTCGCACGGTGTTGTCGGTGGACCTGGCAGATTAACTTGCCTTGTTCTGAATCCACCCTGGCTTCACTAACGGTGTTGCGAAAACTTCTACTCTAATTGGTGTCGCCCATACTTTAAGAATAATCTGAAATGCTTAATTTATTGACATACGAAAGTATTAACATATTATGACTATATTGCTCTAGGTGAACCAAATTGGAATGCTAGAGGGGGGTCTAATCGACTGGGAAATCAATGAATCTTTTGCAGTCGCTGGGAAATTATCAATTCTTTTTTTTCTATTAATCAGTACTTGTAAACCTTCATCAATACACCAAATTGAGTAATTATTTAAATTGCCCGCGGCCGATGCCCGCGAGCGGCCCAGAACATATATATATCAAAATAGGTTCCACATTACTGTACAACCAGCACTCTGGATCGTTTGAATGAGCTGCTGCTGGCGCTGTCACGGTTTGGAGATTGCCATAGGGATCCTCTAACGGCTATAATCGTTACCGGCCGGGTTGTACTAATGTATGCAGCTGGAATCCGGAAATCTATTCATGCTCATTGTGGCATTTCTGAAGTGAAAATAACTTGTTCTAGTGTGAGAGATATTGATCTCGTAGTCTATGGGTCTAGTAGAAACTCTATGGTACACGAGTGCGGTCCGCCAATCCGCCCATGCAGGAGTACCGGAAATGCGAAACCTAAGCTTTGCTCAACAGCAATTGGGCTGATGTCATTGGGTGTCTTGGGGTCTGCGAGTTGCATAATGATTTCCTGTAAAGCTTAGAATGAATTACCCGCCATTACTCTTGTTCGCTGACAAGCTGGCCTTAATTTTCTATCGACGACAATATGGATTGTTCAGAGCATTAATGACCTATCTATGCTCACAGTAGGATCCTGGGCTAAGCGGGTGGGAGAAGTCAGCAGGGAAGTTCTCCCATGAGAGATTATTCTCGGAGGGGTCCCTACTTCCAATTTGGAAATAGGACAGTGTATGTTCCATTGGCCAATTTTATATTATATTAAAAGCAACGAAGTACAAAGGGTTGTCACCAATTTAAAAAACTGCTTAAACACCCTTGTTGCTTAACCTTAGTGTGGGGTACTCATACAACTCGACAAGGGCAACCAGCCAATGAGAAAGCATATCGATCAACGCAGCGTGGGTGTTGGTCATGGTATACAGGAAACACATTACTGTGGCAGGGCAGGAGGCAGTTACCGGAGAATGGTGGGCGGACCTAGTGGCAAGAACGATCAATGCGGCCTATGGACGGGGGCAAAAGGTGGTCATTGCTAGGGACCTAAATATGGAAGATGAAGCGTGGATGGGGGACTTGGTGAGGGAATTGACATGGGATGAGTTGAGGAATCCTACGCATGGGGAAATCATAGCGGGGATCATGGACATGGCGAGTTTGAAACTGGTGTTCGATGCACAGGATCCTTTCACGAGGAGGGGGAATAATGTGAGGTAGTCAGCGATTGACGTGGTGTGGGCGTCAGGGAGGTTGCCGACTCTGGTTAAAAGGTAGGGGATGTTGGATTACGCTTACCTATACTTGGAGTTGGGAGGAAATAGGGAAGGTAATGGTGGAGGGGGAGGATGGCAGACTACTTTACAGAGGTCTAGGGCGGACATGAGGAAGATAAAAAAGGAAATGGAGCAGATGGAGGGGAGCGGTAAGCCAGGGGCATGGCAATAGCTGGATGAACTGGTTAAAAAGCATCGCATGCCAGCTAGGGAGGTCAAGTCTGTATCGGCATGGTTTGAGGAATTGGAAAGATTAAAGAAGGTGCTGTATCGGAAAACGAAGAAGAGTATGGCGTTACCCTTCGATAAGGAGGTGGCGGAGGAAAGGAGGCAAGCGAGGAACACTTTTCGGAGGGAATTAAGGAAATACAAGAAGAAGGTAAAAGAGAGGCGGGTGGAGGAGTCAGTAGGCAGGGCGAAGACGGATTTGCGGTCTGCTTTCAGATGGCTCAGAGAACAAACGGGGGCGAGGGAAGCAGGGGAGAGAGGGGTAGCCCCATCCCCGTAGAAGGAAGAGGAGGACCTTGCCGACACTGTCCCAAGGCTCAGGGTGCACAATTTTAGATAAGCAGAGGCGGCATTGGAACAATGAGAGATGGCACCAGCAGGTGGAGCAGATAGTGGAACAGGAAGTTCAGTCAGATGGGAAGAAGTGGTTCGTCGGATAAATGCGAAAGTGGCAGCGGGCCCAGATGGCATCACCTGGCGATGCATACGGCAGGTGTTAGAGGATGAGGGGTGCGGTAGGTGGCTAAGGAGTGAGATGGAGGAGGCGTGGAAGGAGGGGAGGCCTAGGGAGAAGTGGAGGGACGTTAGAATTAAGTTCATTCCTAAACCAGGGAGAACGGGAGCAGCGCTGGAAGAGGCAGGAGCATGGAGACCTATCGGGGTTATGAATACCATAGGGAAAGTCTACAGTGCAGGGATGGTGATAGATATTGCGGAGAAAGTAGATTGGAAGGAACAGGCATATGGGGCCAAGAAAGCGGTAGGGGCGGTAGATATTGTCTTCGCCTTCATGGACAAGTTGTCGGTAGTAGCGTTGGACGTGGACCCGGCCAGAAAGGTACCCATGTTAGAGAGAAGAACTTTAGTGGCGATCTTTTTTGATGTGAAAGTAGCGTTTTCGAGTATATCGGCAAGGCAGCTATGGAGGGTTAGCAGGGATCACCCAGAGATAGCATATTGCAGTGAGGATATTGAGGGGCAGAGTGACTCAAGGAAGGTTAGAGTAGAATAGGAGGAAATCAAGGAGGCTATGGAAATGGAAGTAGTGGGCCTAAATCAAGGGGATCTAGCATCTTCGGTGATATGGCAGTTAGTTATAGAGGGGGTACTAGAGGATATAAGGAGGACCTTAGCGGAGGTAGTACTGGTGGAGGAGGTTTTCACCAACTCCTATGTGGATGATGGCTTGCTCAGAACAATGAGGCAGCTGAATCCTAAGATGTTAAGGGAGAGGGTTGAAGCCGTAGCAGGGGCTATTGCCAAGGTGTGTGAGGAGTGGGGGCTGGAGGCACCTGTGGAAAAGATAGCAGCTGTAGTGTGAGGGAGGATAATGGTGAATCAAGCATGCGAGGTGTAGCCTGAGAGCATCTCCAGACCGTCTAGGGGACCGGTGGTCAGCCTTGGGGTGCCAATGCCAGTCAACAGAGCTACTTCGGTGGATCTAGTAGGTGATTTGGCGAGCAGAGTCAGATCGGCAAAAGGGAAGGTAGTTATGGTTAGGTATATGGCTAGGGAGGCAGGTTGGCAGGGCAAGACACTAGTAGACGTACTGATAGCAGTGGTATTACCCACTCTTTCCTATAGATGTGAGATATAGAAGGGCAAGAGAGCTATGAAGAAGGTGGATGAGGAGTGGTTTAGGATGGTAAAGATGGGACTGCAATGGAAAGTGTTACAGGCGAGCTGTAACTATGAGAATACTTCGGAGTATCGATAAATAAAAGTGGAGGTAAGTATAAATACAGTTATAACCCGGGTGTAGTATGGACTTGATAAGAGTAAAGCTATATGAGACTTAGAACACCGCTTGGGTCTTATTCTATTAACTATGTAAAAGCGGTAGCTTATATAGAAGTGTTGATCTAATAAACCTTTATCAGATCTAGATGATACTTCCTAAAGTAGAGTAGTTGTATTGCAGCCTGGTATTGCCTATCTGGAAAGTCCCTTCCCAATTAGGATCTACATAGGCTGACATACATTGATTAGGCAGCCTGAACTTCAATGCATTACAGTCAGGCTGAGATACAGGAGCTGAGAACCTAATATAACTAATAATGATACATAAGTGACAAATATAAAAACTGTATGGAATACTATAGAAGAGAGTACATGTATGAGAATGTATTCAGAGGTCACACACTTCCTTGAGCCAATACCCATCCAACTCTAGACACATTACCTGTATCTATTATGGTTGATCAGGCCATAACAGTTAGCAGCCGTAACTAGTTGTTGGGATATTCTCTAAAGAGGGTAGGTCTCTTACCTGAGCCATAATATTACTCCCCATTTTTCAGGCAGCTGTCCTTAGCTGAATACAAGTTCTTCCGACCCTGGAGAAGATAAGTATTTAGTAACAACTCAGGTAACCCTAGTGGTATAGGTACTAACTATCCTGATCAATACCTCTATCCCATTTAAGGGTACTACAAGACCAGTATGTCTACACATACATGCCATGGCCATTAAAAACCAAACCTCTCACCAAAAAACCCACAGGGAAAAGGCGACGAGTAGGAGGGTAAAAGGTACTATGTCTTTATTCATCAAACAACTTGTCACATGTCTGAACCTTCAGACATCTCTTTTATCTCGTAGCTTATTGGGGAACTTCGCTCGATACTTCCTGAGCTCCTCTAGACAGTTATCCAACTTGTCAAAGGTTTCCCATGTGTCCTCATACTCGGTATACCCTACTCAAAGCACTCTGTATTTGACCACTCCTCTATTTCTGTGTGAGTCCACTATGGATTCAACTTCAAAGATATCAAGTTCATCTTTATCTATATCCTATAGCTTGTCTCGTTATCGAAATGGCTTAAGGAGGGTAACATGAACGACATTGTGTCACTGTGTGCCTTGTAGAACTTCGAGCCTGTATGCATGTAAACCAATAGCTTTAATGACCTTGTAGGGCCCTCTCTACTTGTTGGTTAAGGAACGGTTGTTTCTAGCTCGTATTTGCAAGTTCCAGCGGTCAACCAGTATCCAGTTATTGATAGCAAACTTACATGCCTTCTCGAGGTAGATAGCACTTCGTTTGTGGTTAATTTACTTTAGGGTATCATGAATCTGGTTGTGCACTTGAGTCATTCGGTCTAGCCATTCTTCAGCAGTGGGAGAGGAGAATTCGTAGTCATCGGAGAGGTGAATAGTGTATGGGTCAAAGCTATAGAGACTTCAGTAAGGAGAGTATTTTTGAGTGGAATGGGCAGCAGTGTTGTAGGCAAACTCAGCTAAAGGTAGCCATCATTTCCAGCAGGCTTGCCTATTGTGACAGTAGATGCGGAGGTACTGCTTGAGTATCTGGACTGCTCGTTCAGCAAGTCCATCAGTCTGAGGGTGGTAGGCAGTTGAGAGGCAGAGGGTGATGTTGAGCTTTTGGTTTAGCTCTCTGAGGAATTGAGAGGCAAACTGAGGACCATGGTCGGAGGTGATATGTTGAGGAAGGCCATAGAGTCTCTATATCTCGCTAATATAGATATCTATAATATTGGATGCTATCCAAGTAGTTTTAGCCGGAATATAGTATTGTACTTTCGTAAACCGGTCCATGACAACTAGTATTGCATTGAAGTCTTCTGACTCTAGTAGCTCACCAATGAAGTCCATAGCTATTTCCTCAAAGGGGTATTCCCCTGTTGGCATCAGTACCAACTTCATTTGCCTGCTATGCCTATCTGCTTTTGCCTTCTGATACTTTGCATATTCTACTACATAATTCGCAATATCTTCCTGCCATTTATCCTATATAAAGTTCCTTGACACTAGCTTTTAAGTACGATGTCTTCCCCAATATCCTGCCACTTGACTATCATAGTGCTGCTTCAGCACTTCCAACTGGCACTCTGAAGGTACAACTCATAGTCTACCTTTCTTTTCCCATCCTACAATATCTATCCCTTCTATCTCAATGTCTTCTATATCCTCTTCATCCTCTTCCCCTAGTACCATTAGCTGTCCATCTTCGAAAAATCTGGCATCCATACCAGACTTCTCTTCCCCTGAACATCTAGACAGGCCATCTGGCTTTCCTATCTTTGATTTAGGTCTATAGTGAATAGTATAGATGAACTCTAACATGCAGAGGTATCAAGTAGCTTGACGGGAGTTAAGCTTCTGCTTTGTATTGAAGTACTGCAACTCTTAATAGTCTGTGTAGATGTTCACCTGAACATCTACTAACCAATCTCGCCATTTCCGGAAGCAATCTACAATTGCAAATAACTTTTTATCGTGGATAGGCCAGTTGTATTATACTGTGGAGAGGGTTTTTACATGGTACTCAACAGGGTGAAGCTGCTTTCCTCCATTAACAATATGGTATTGCGAGAGAATACCAGCAATAGCTTGATTACTAGCATCAGTCTCTATAATTGTCTCGAGTTATCTGTCAAACTGTGTAAGGATAGGGGCTGTAAGAAATAGTTCTCGGAGGTCATCAAAGGCTTGCTGTTGCTCATATCCCCAACTAAAGAGAATATCTTTGGTCAAGTCGATTAGGAGACGTGCTTTAGAACTGTAGTTGGCAATAAATTGACGGTAATAATTAGCAAAGCCTAAGAATAATTGTACCTCCTTCTTCGCGGTAAAGATAGACCATTGGGACATAGTTTTGAGCTTGGAGGGATCCATTCAGACTTGTTGACCATTGACAATATGACCAAGGAATAAGGTCTCCTGGCTATGGAATTCGGACTTCTTGATGTTGACTACTAACCCATATTGGATGTATTGCTGGAGAACATTTTCGACCAGCTGCTAATACTCTTCTTCAGTCTCTCCTCTATAGATGAGGATGTCATCTAAGTAGCAGATACATCCTTCCATATCCTTGAAGATTATATTCATTATCTCTTGAAAGGTAGCAGGTACATTGGTCAACCCGAATGGTATAACAGTATACTCGAATAGTCCCTTTTTTGTCCTGAATGCTATCTTCCACTCATTCTCTAATGTAATCCTAATGAGGTTATACCCATTCTTGAGGTCCAATTTCGTAAACCACTTGCCTCTTTTTATCTTATCTAATAGTTCACTGATAAGAGGGAAGGGGTATTTGTTTGGGATAGTAAGTCGATTGAGGGCTCGGTAATCTACACAGATCCTAAGGGATCCATCCTTCTTACGTATGAATAGGATTGGTGTACTAGTGGTGAAGTGGGAGCGTCTTGCTTTACCAGAGGGTAAAACTTCTTAGAGGTGGACTTGCAAAGCTTCGTCTTCTTCCCATGTAGTCTTGTAAATAGCCCCAGTAGGTATCTTTATGCTTAGGTCTTGGAGGGGGATATGGTAGTTCCAGGTCTTGTTTTCAGGAAGTCTGGCTGCCTGTTCTGGGGAGAATACCTGTGCATAATGAGAGTATCATTCGCTGGCATCAATAATAAGCACGATCTCACCATCCTCTAATGGCTCGAGATCTAAATCCAAAACCTTAATGGAAGGAATCCACCTAATAGAATACAGAATGACCAAACCTGTAGAGACCTACCTCAAGTACCTGTCCTGAGTATCCACTGAAAATTTATTTTCCTCCAACTAAGATAACCCCAAGATAACGTTCTTCTTCCCAATATCCAAAACTTGGGCATCCATCTTGAACTTACCTAAAAACTGAGAAGAGGAATCCAACATATCAAACCTAGTATTAACTATATATTTTCCTTCAGAAATTCGAGATCCATTACCCTGCCTAACCTTAACTTCCTGAGCTCTTTTCTAAATACTAGCCTTAATTGCAATCCTTTTTCCTACGCCTAGAGCACTAGCTCCACAATCTATTACAGCTTCTACTTCTTCCTCAGCGATCAAAATTCAAACCGTCAAAAGAGGAGAGTGCCTAGAAGTGCATCTGACGGTTGGTAATAGACTCCTTACTCGTTTCCTGACTCCTCCTCCGAACTGAGTTCAGTGATTTTTAGGTGTCCCTTATTAGTTCGAACTTTTTTGTTAACTGGCTCCTAATTACTATTGTAGGGAGGTTTGTAGGAGGGGGGTTCAGTAGCAAATGTTCCTCGCGTACAGTCAGCTACTCGATGACCCTTGTATCTACAAAATATACATCTCCCTTTCTACATTCTTGCTTCTTTTACTGTAGATGGTATTCTGACTTTCTCCATCTTTGGTCTGGCAGAAGAAGATTCACTACCCTTATATATTATCTGGTCCTCAAATATACGTTTCTTTGATGCTGGCTAGATAGGAGAGGCATTGCAGTTGTGGCTTTGGAATTCAGTGTTAATGATATCCATCTCAATAAGTTTCTGTCTCCATTAATCAGGATATATACAGAGGTTCTTATAGTGGGCCATGGAAACTCGGAGGTTATGAGGGAGGTTGGAGATAATAATATTGATGACCTGTATCTCGGACAGTTTAGCATAATTATTTAGGTGGTCTACCTCTGTTAGGTAGTCAAGAACTGATCCTGTCTTCTTCAGTCCTGCCAATTCATAGTATACTTGGTCCGATTGATAGTGATCTCTATAATATAATGCCATAGCCTCCTTAACCTGTGCCCAAGTATAATACTTAATCTGATTAGCCTTCCACTAGTCTAGTGCCTTTCCTTCCAAATATAACCCAACATATGCGAGCTTCTAGTCTTCATTCCGAGTGAGAGTAATGAGGAAGTAATCATCCATCTGAAGTGTCCAGCCCTCTAGGTGTTCTCTGCTTCCCTTGAATTTGTTCGGAGGTGGTGCTTTTCCTGCCACCTATCTGTCTTCAAAAATTCCTAACCCTGCTGGACATTGTAGTGGTGGAGTAGGATCTCGTAGTCTTAGTCGTAGTACTGGCGATAGTAGTAGTGGTATCATACTACCTGCTACTTGCTCGAGTCTTTGCGCTGCATTAACAGGAGAGTGTCTTGGTTGTAGAGCCTAATGATATTGCTCTACTGCCATTAATTTCTCCTCAATCCTTCTAAATTATGTATCTGATTGGTGTTGATACCATTCCCCTTGCTCTTTGAGGTAGCTAAGATTATGGTCGATACGTTCAAGCTATCGAATGTTATACTATTGCCCCGATAGAATGAGGTTCTGGATTTGTTGTAAGGCAATTTGAGTATCGTTCGATAGTTGCACCTAGCTATTAGCTACAGCATTTGCTGTATTCTGAACATCTACAATAGTTCTTTGGATAAACTCTATATATATCTTTTAGGTCTGTTGGAGGTGCTGTACTTTGGCTAGTGCCGCTTGCTTTTCTGCCTCTAACTATTGAATTTGTGCCTTCATAGCAATATAGCCTAGGTAAATGGGGGTACGATAATGGGTAGTAGGTTGCTTCCCTTTGTTCGAGGGTCCTGGTGGGACAGAGAGTACTACTGAGTGGATGATAGGCTCTAGAGAGGAGAAGGATAATAATCCGACTCCTATTTACTGACAGGGGGTGTCCTAATATTCCTGGAACTGTAGAGTCTAGAACGGAGGTGCGTAGTATTGTGTAATGAATTGTTCAGCTCATTGCTGGGCCTAGACAACACTATCTTTATCAATATCAGGCATGGGCTCATCGGAGCCTGGTCCGAGTAATCTTCTCAATATAGATATAGTTGTAGGGGATTTGGTAGGTGTTGGTGTCTATAGAGATGTATAGACAAGTGGTGTAATATTACAGGCGAGCTGTAACTACGAAAATACTTCAGAGTATCGATAAATAAAAGTGGAGGCAAGTATAAATGCAGTTATAACTAGGGTGTAGTACAGACTCGATAAGAGTAAAGCTATGAGACTTAGAACACCGCTTGGGTCTTATTCTATGAACTATGTAAAAGCGGTACCTTATATATATTCTGACTCATATGTCAATCTGTCAGATTGGCCAATATATCGATCCATTGGCCAATTTACTGATTCCATTAGCCAATCTGGCGCATTGGCAGTTGGATCATCCCATACACCAAGCGCACTAAACCGCGCTCCATTCACCAATCACACTAACAAGTTCAGGGTACGTTGCATTCAAAACAATTATCACTATCCATATTGCATACAAAAAAAATAACCGCTCCTACAAATAAACAAAAAAAAAATAACCGAGCCTACAAATAAGCAAACGCAAAACAAAACATAGTTGAAATTATCACCACACCCAGCAAACAAACCAAAATATTAACTCCAAAAGTAAAAAGAAATCCGATAAAAAAGAAGAATGCGACAAGCAAAAATTAAAATAATAAAATTAAAACCCAAAATATTATGCGATGAGAAAAAAATAAAAGAAATTAAGTAGGCCTCTGTAGGACAATAGTATCCAACGATGACGACATATTATCTACATTAGAGTCCTCTGAGGTATCTAAACGTGAGGAACGAAGTCTTCGAGATAAACTTGGTGAAGACATAGTTGATGAAAGAGAACTCGAAGCATGTGGTATTAATGGCTGGATATTGCGTGCCTCCAAAGCAGCTAGATTAAGACATGCTTCAGCCTGATCATTGCCCTTATGCTTATGGCAATAATTAGTACACTTAACGCCAGACTTTAAGCATTTGCAGCGTCTAGTCTGGCAAGTTGATGTATACAGGCAAGCACAAGACAGAAGAACTTCTGTTGTTTGAGACTCTAAAATAGCTGCTCGGTGGAGAGTAATAACTGATGAGTTATTTCCGAGATCTAGAGTTGAAGCTAGAGGGGTATAAGTAAAAGAATTAACATACTGGGAATATTCAGAACTTACCAAAAAGAGAAGGAACTTCATTGAGATCAGATGTTGGAAACAACCGATCCAAGACACCATGTTGTGTTTGCAACTGATAGCGTCCACGATGTGGCTGAGCAAGAACACGAGCATATAGACGAGGATAATCTAAAGTGCCTCGGTCCTCCTTAGGAATCCTTAGTGATACAACTGTATCCGGAGCAAAGTCTTTAATAACAAATCGCTTGCTATATTGATTTGCTATTTTATCTCGAGTTTTTTGTGCAACTGAGAGTATGGATTTCTCTGCTTCTGTGAATTCAATTGACGTTGACAGAGGTGATGTTGGCAGGGGCAAGGTTGGCGGAGGCAAGGTCGGTGGAGGTAAGGTTGATGGAGGCAAGGTTGACGGAGGGAAGGTTGGCGGAGGCAAGGTTGGCGGAGGCAAGGTTGGCGGAGGCAAGGTTGGCGGAGGCAAGGTCAGCAGGGGCAAGATTGGCGGAGGTGATGTTGGCAGGGGTAGGATAGGCTGGGGTGATATAGCTGGGGCTACAATAGCCGGAAGTGGATGCTATGAATGTCAGTAAAATTATTATTAAAATGTAGTATATTGGATTTGAGCTTACCGAAACATGCTCTCTGCTACTTGCTAGATCAGCAGCCCAAGCCCCAGCCTCAACCTCAACCTCAATCTCATCCTCAATCTCATCCTCAATCTCATCCTCAATATTGTCAATCCCCAAATTGGTACGCACCACGACCTGCTCTTCCCATCGGGGCTTCCGACCAAAGAAGATCTCATATGGCATCTTACCCCCTAAAGATGTGTGAGATTGCCTGTTCATACCTAGAGCAACATCTGGCAGTGCGTTACTCCAGCCCTGCCTAATATAGTCCTCTAGCCAACAACGTATCTTCGCCTTCATTACTCCATTTGCTTGCTCCACTAGGCCCTGAGTCTGCGGGTGCCTTAGCCTACCATTAATGATTTTAACACCATATTGCTCTAATAGTATGAGAAGAACGCCTTTAAACTCTATGCCATTATCACATTGTAGAATTCTAGGAATCCCAAAATCCCCTAGCCATCTGGCAATACACATAGCAACATTCGCTGATGTTTTATTGGGTAGAGAGTAGATCCAGGAATACTTGCTAAAGTGATCTTTAATATGTAAGATCCAATAGTTTCCATTATCTGGGTAAGCTCGCATATCCACTAAGTCAATTTGAACCCGCTCTAGAGTATAGTTAGATTGAATTGGTTCCAGCGGAGCTCGTGTATTAGATGGCCGAGTTCGAATACATGTGCTACAATGCTGTAATAATCAAATAACCTCTTGCCGTGATATACCATAGTAGTATTCCTTGACTAGGTCAAACGTTTTTTTATGACCTGCATGCTGGCAACGTTGATGGCACTCTAACACTATGTCGTATACCTGATCTAACATAATCACTTGCCTGGCAATCAATTAGTACTAATATTACCATATATCATGGAAAGAATTTACCACAATTGATAGGTTGCTTCTGCCTTCCGAAAAAGCATCCCATTTATAAGCTCAAAGTAGGTAAGGGCATCATGCTTCCAATTTGACCACCATTGCTTTGCCTCCTTATCCTGGGTTGAAGACAACTTTTTATCCGGGAAGGATAAGAAAGCAAGGTACTCGTCATAACACTCAATTGCAAACCGGGTGCGATTCTGGTTGGACTGCGCCCATGTAAGGAACGCCGTCTGGATTTCATTGGGAATAGCAGTGGGCATAGACATAGCAGTGGGTATAGAGATAGAGATAGCAGTGGGTATAGAGATAGAGATAGCAGTGGGTATAGAGATAGAGATAGCAGTGGGTATAGAGATAGAGATAGTAGTGGGTATAGAGATAGAGATAGCAGTGGGTATAGATGTAAGTAGGCTCGAGATAAAGCTTATTATGAGGGCTTGCTTTATTAGCAGAAGGTAGCAAAACTAGAGGGTATATATATATCACGGAGGTATAGCTGGTTCATGGTGTGACTTTCCTCCCTCGCTGATTCATCCCCAGCTTGTTGGTGCAGCCCCCTTCCCTCAGTAATTCATCCCCAGCTTATTGGTGCAGCCCCTTCCTACCGCAGCTAATTAGTGCTGCACCTTCGCTCCTCCGCTGGCTAGTGCTGCCCCTTCCCTCCCCCTAAGTAGAAGCAGACATGCAAAAAGAAGTTGGCGTAAGCTAGTATAATAGTTGCAATGTATGGCGACTGCAGAATATAAGCACAATGATAGAAGGAATCACATCATACTAATCCATATTGGCCAGTTCAGGGTAAACGTGGCTGATTGGCCAGTTCAGGGTAAAAGTGGCTGATTGGCCAGTTCAGGGTAAACATGGGTGTGGGTATGGTAAGCGGCCACATGGCTGGGGAGTTGAACGTCAAGCTGGGGAATGGGCTAATATTGCATATATTGAATGTTTAACTTCCAGCTGAGCAAGCGGTGATATTGAGTATATAGGGGGGTTGAACATCCAGCTAGGGAAGGGGCGAACATTGGATATATCGCAGGCCATATATCAAGCTGGAGAAGGTACAAATATTGGATATGTCGCAGGCTGAATATCCAGTTGGGGGGCCCTTCGCTCCCCCGCTGGTTCGTGCTGCCACTTGCCTCCCCCACTGGTTAGTGCTGCCCCCCCAGCTGGTCGTGCTCCCCCACTGGCTAGTGCTGCCCCTTCCCTCCCCTGCTGGTCGTGCTCCCCCGGGGTTGAATATCCAGTTGGGGGGCCCTTTGCTCCCCCGCTGGTTCATGCTTCCCCCCCGCTGGCTAGTGCTGCCCCTTCGCACCCCTGCTGGCTAGTGCTGGCCCTCCAGCTGGTCGTGCTCCCCCGCTGGCTAGTGCTGTCCCTTCGCTCCCTTGCTGGTCGTACTCCCCCGCTGGTTCATGCTTCCCCCCCGCTAGCTAGTACTGCCCCTTCGCACCCCCGCTGGCTAGTGCTGGCCCCCCAGCTGGTCGTGCTCCCCCGCTGGCTAGTGCTGTCCCTTACTGCTAGTCGTGCTCCCTCCCTCGCCTGCTAGTGCTGCCCCTTCGCTCCCCTGCTGGTCGTGCTCCCCCGCTGGTTCATGCTTCCCCCCCGCTGGCTAGTGCTGCCCCTTGCATCCCCAACTGGTCGTGCTCCCCCACCTGCTAGTGCTGTCCCTTGCATCCCCAGCTGGTCATGCTCCCCCGCTGGGTTCATGCTGCCCCTTGCCTCCCCTGCTGGGCGTGCTCCTCCATTGGTTCGTACTGTCCCTTCCCTCCCTTGCTGGTCGTGCTCCCCCGCTGGTTCGTGCTGCCCCTTCGCTTTCCCGCTCCCCTTGCCTCCCCCCTTGCCTCCCCTGCTGGTCGTGCTGCCTTTTCCCTCCCCCTAAGGAGAAGCAGACATGCAAAAAAAATAATAGGTGTGAGTTGGCTGTACTGTGATAGCTGCAATGTATGCCGGCTGCAGAATATAAGCACTGTGATGACATCATACTGATAGATTACTAAACATACTGTAGTATAAGTGCCAATTCAGGGTAAATACAGGTTTGGTAAGCAGCCATATGGCTAGGCGGTTGCACGGAATGGGCTAATATTGAATATATTGTATGTTTAAATTCAGCTGAGGAACCGGTGAATATTGTATAGCAGGTTGAACATCCAGTCAGGGAAGGGGCGCATATTGGACATTGAATATCCAGCTGGAGAAAGGGTGAATATTGCATATATCGCAGGCTGAATATCTAGCTTGGGAAGGGGTGAACGTTGACAGGCTGATTATCTAGCTGACGAAGGGTAAACATTGCATTCATTGTACCTGCGGCAAGTCAGCCAGGACTCGTAAATATGGATGAGTAGAGAGTACTTAATTGGCGCCTGAAATGAACCAGTGGTCTTCTGCTTGCCATTAGCTAATACATTCATGACTAAGTGCATTATGGTGCAACAGTAGTCTGGTTGCATACAACAGGATGGATGTATCTTAACAACCAACAGCTATTAACAACCAACTGATCATGCCTCTTTGCTCGGCAGTAGCTTCCAGAAATAGCTGCTAGCGCGTGCCTGATGCAGGTGGACCTTGCAGGTAGCAACAACCTAATCTCGTGCCATACAACCGGCACGAGAGTAGCACAACTCGAGCCTATTTCTTCCTAATATGGCACAGTGCAATCCGGGACTTTCCGCACGAGACTAGGACTTTCTGTTGAAGTTGTTGTAGTTGTTGTCTTCAAACTGGCTGTTCGTTCATTAGTTCTATCGAAATCAGCCATTCTGGGCACGAGACTAGCCATGCAAAGGAGGCAATTGCCAAATTCATATCAAAGCAGGCTTGTTTATATATATGTACAGCAGGCTTCGCAGGCTTGTTTATATACATGCAAAGCATGCTTTCGGAGGCTTGTTTATATACATGTAAAGTAGGCTTTCGGAGGCTTGGTTACTTATTTATATGCAAAGCATAGCTTTCGCAGGCTTGTTTATATACATGCAAAGCATGCTTTTGGAGGGTTGTTTATATACATGCAAAGCATGCTTTCGGGGGCTTGTTTATCAAAGCATACTTTCGCAGGCTTTAATAGCTTACTTAGATTTTTGCACTTACTTAGCGTTATTTGCCTTACTTAGCTTGAAGCTTACTTAGCACTTGCCAGCTTACTCAGCTTATTTGCCCGCATGTTTTGATAGGAATATAAACAAGCCTGCGAAAGCCATGCTTTGCATATAAATAAGTAACCAAGCCTCCAAAAGCCTACTTTGCATGTATATAAACAAGCCTTCGAAAGCATGCTTTGTATGTATATAAACAAGCCTGTGAAGCCTACTGTGCATGTATATAAACAAGCCTGCTTTGATATGAATTTAGCAATTGCCTCCTTTGCATGGCTAGTCTCATGCCCAGAATGGCTGATTTCGATAGAACCAACGAACGAACAGCCAGTTTGAAGACAACAACTACAACAACTTCAACGGAAAGTCCTAGTCTCGTGCGGAAAGTCCCGGATTGTGCTGTGCCACATTAGGAAGAAATGGGCTCGAGTTGTGCTAGTCTCATGCTGGTTGTACGGCACGAGATTAGGTTGTTGCTACCTGCAAGGTCCACCTGCATCAGGCACGCGCTAGCAGCTATTTCTGGAAGCTACTGCCGAGCAAAGAGGCGTGATCAGTTGGTTGTTAATAGCTGTTGGTTGTTAAGATACATCCATCCTGTTGTACGCAACCAGACTACTGTTGCACCATAATGTACTTAGTCATGAACGTATTAGCTAATGGTAAGCAGAAGACCACTAGTTCATTTCAGGTGCCAATTAAGTACTCTCTACTTATCCATATTTACGCGTCCTGACTGACTTGCCGCAGATACAATGAATGCAATGTTTACCCTTCATCAGCTAGATAATCAGCCTGTCAATGTTCACCCCTTCCCAAGCTAGATATTCAGCCTGCGATATATGCAATATTCACCCTTTCTCCAGCTGGATATTTAGTGTCCAATATGCGCCCCTTCCCTGGCTGGATGTTCAACCCACTATACAACATTCACTGGTTCCTCAACTGAATTTAAACATACAATATATTCAATATTAGCCTATTCCGTGCAACTGCCTAGCCATATGGCTGCTTACCAAACCTGTGTTTACCCTGAATTGGAACTTATACTACAGTATGTTTAGTAATCTATCAGTATGATGTCATCACAGTGCTTATATTCTGCAGCCGGCATACATTGCAGCTATCACAGTGCAGCCAACTCACACCTATTATTTTTTTTGCATGTCTGCTTCTCCTTAGGGGGAGGGAAAAGGCAGCACGACCAGCAGGGGAGGAAGGGGGGAGGCAAGGGGGGCGGGAAAGCGAAGGGGCAGCACGAACCAGCGGGGGAGCACAACCAGCAAGGGAGGGAAGGGACAGCACGAACCAATGGAGGAGCACAACCAGCAGGGGAGGCAAGGGGCAGCACGAACCCAGCGGGGGAGCACGACCAGCTGGGGATGCAAGGGACAGCACTAGCAGGCAGGGGAGCACAACCAGCGGGGGATGCAAGGGGCAGCACTAGCCAGCGGGGGGGAAGCATGAACCAGCGGAGGAGCATGACCAGCAGGGGAGCGAAGGGGCAGCACTAGCAGGCGAGGGAGCACGACTAGCAGTAAGGGACAGCACTAGCCAGCGGGGGAGCACGACCAGCTGGAGGGCCAGCACTAGCCAGCGGGGGTGCGAAGGGGCAGCACTAGCCAGCGGGGGGGAAGCATGAACCAGCGGGGGAGCACGACCAGCAGGGGAGCGAAGGGACAGCACTAGCGTAAATATTCGAGTTTCATCCATTCCCGTAGTACGAAGGTTAAACTGGTGGTAACGAAACGGAGGAATAGGACCCAACTTCTGTTGAAAAATAGGCCCTTCCTATTCTTTCGTTCCATGAGCAGTATTGTGAGTTAACGTTTGGCCCACGCTAAGACCAACCTGACGCGGGTACATTCCTTGCGGCAGACCTAAAGTAACCCTTATCGTCACCCGTATCTGTATCGTCACCTATATCTCTATCTCTATCGTCATCCATATCTCTATCTCTATCGTCACCCATATCTCTATCTCTATCGTCACCCATATCTCTATCTCTATCGTGACTCATATCTCTATCTCTATCGTCACCCATATCTACATTTATCCGAGCTCTATTTCGAATAATACTCCCGAACGAAATAATCGTCTTCCATCGTTTTGATCTCCCATATATATATAGTGCCTCCACGTCGACCAAGTACCACACTGAAAGGAGGGAGCGACTAAGTAGGGGTCGAACAACCACGTCGGGGGAAGGGAGTCATTAAGTAGGGGTCGAATAACCACGTCGGGGAAGGATGGCGTCGATTAATCACGACGTGGAAGCGAGGAGGCGACCGATCACGACGGGGAAGGGAGGGGGATTCATCTTCGTCTGTACGTTTTTCTTCAACCGTATTCGATCATATTATCGACGTTACATACCGCTGACGTCTTATTTTCGTGTTATTATCTTCCTTAGTGTAGTATGATTAGGTATAACCGGTCAAGTCCCATTTGCGCCGACTAACCGGTCAAGTCCCATTTTCACCGACTAACCGGTCAAGTCCCATTTGTACCCACACCCACACCATTCGCCGGTGTACCGACCCCTCAACGTGCAGTTCGACCCCTTACCCGATTATAACGTATATAACGTACAAATTGAAGGTCGACTCGTTCGCCACTATAACTCATATATCCCCCCAACTTGTAGGTCGATCCCTTCCCCGCTTATAACCTATATAGCGTCCGGTATATAGTTCGACCTCTTCCACGTTTATAACCTATACAGCGTCCGACTTATAGGTCAACCCCCCGGGAAGCGAGGGGACGACCAAGCACGACGGTGAACGGAGGGGGTGACCAATCACGACGGGGGGGTCGGAACCATCACGTTCCCGGCTTCCGTCATCCACGTCCGCGGTACCCGCGGTGCCCTCCGTCCCCTTTTTCGTCACCGCGGGTCCGCGGTGACGTCCCACAGGCCTGCGGTTTTAAAGAAAGGACTACCCGGGGGCGACCAAGTACGAAGGGGGGGCGACCGATCACGACGAGGAAGCGTGGGGACGACCGATCACGACCGGGAGGTCGACCAGCACGAGGGGGCGACCGATCACGACAGAGAATGACGATCAGCACGAGGGAGCGGACGATCACGACAGGGAAGCGAGGGGACGACCAGTACGAGGGGGCGACCAAGTACGAAGGGGGGGCGACCGATCACGACGGGGAAGCGTGGGGGCGACCGATCACGACCGGGGGGCGAGGGGGCGACCGATCACGACAGGGAAGCGAGGGGACGACCAGCACGAGGGGGCGACCAAGTACGAAGGGGGGGCGACCAAGTACGAAGGGGGGGCGACCGATCACGACGGGGAAGCGTGGGGGCGACCGATCACGACCGGGGGGTCGACCAGCACGAGGGGGCGAC
>ML121572.1:268773-283318 GCA_003788615.2 Terfezia boudieri ATCC MYA-4762 | reverse complement strand
ATTAGGTATCATTATACCTGTTTAGCAGGTCGCTACAGGTATCGTATCTATACAGCCTGTTAGGCAGGACCGCCTTACTTACCCCGTCGTCGACGGTCTTACCGGCGGTACGATACATTTGGGTTTTGGTGGCATCTTCTCTATCAACGCCTTGACTTATAGGTTGGGGGTATATTCCCCAGACCTGGTACGCAAAGGTCACACTATTACACATAGGCGTGACATAAACCTCCGGGAGGATGCCTACCACGGGTCGGACGGTCTACACCAACTACCGTATAGCTGCCACGGTTCCCGGGTGGTCGTTGGGGACCACCACGAGGATTTAGTCGGGATGATGATAATGGCTCATCCAGGGCCCAACCTTATGGATTTCCAGGTTGAGTTAGACCCAATTGGCCAGGTAAATACCCCAAGGGTACATATGGCAGCCCCAACCAGACTAGCAGCCCCCACGAGTGCACCAGCCTCCCAATGCGATACTAAGTATGTGAAGGCAATATTAACTAAGCGTGCGACAAATGTTGCGGCTAGTAAGGGTCCACTCAACCAGACTAAGGGTCTACTATCAACAAAAGGGAAATCTTCGTCTAGTCTCGTTCCGAGGGGCTTGAGCCGACCAGACTATGCATCGTCAGCTCTCAGGCCACCTGAGCCGACCAAGGTTCAGAAGCGTCCGGATACTGCCAAGGGGAAAACGACTGCAAAGGGGAAAACGACTGCCAAGACAACAACTAAGCAAGCCCCCAAGGGTACCCCAGCTGCCAAGGCCGTCAAGGGTCCACTTCCACCTCCACCTCCCAAGGTTGTAATACCAAAACTCAGACGACGAGTACCTACAGACACTCCGAGTGACCATGAGGCACCTAGTAAGTTCATTGCAAACTGAATTGAAGCCAATGCTAACAAATTTCGATAGGCTCAGAGGATGTACCGGATGTAGGAGCTTCCCGCGGTAGAACGAGGCACTCGGCAGACCGTGCCATGATTCGATGCATTGTGCCAGAATCTTGGCGAGTAGGAGTAAGGGGTTCTGGTGTTCCACGCGCGGGACAGTCCGCGCGGGAACCTTTTTGGACTGGGAGAAGACGCGTGAGGGCTGGTAAGTCCAGATAGAACCTAATTGAGAAATCACGCTAACGGAACAACTAGGCACTCGACGTGCGGCCGATATGGAGGAGGAGGTTGGTGAGCATGGGGCTGAAGAAGGTCTGGGTGGCAAGGTTGCAGATGATGAGGATGGGGATGTCGAGGATAGTACGGATGAGGTCAAAGGGGGTGAGGATAATAGGAATAATGATAATCGGGATGAGGGTGATGAGGATGAGGGTGATGAGGATGAGGGTGATGAGGATGAGGGCGATGAGGATGAGGATGAGGGTGATGAGGATGAGGATAATGCGGATGGGGATGAGGATGATGAGGCTAAGATAGCGGGGATCCCTTATTTCCATTTTGAGAGTGAAGGGTCTGGCGATGGATTGTCATGAGGTAGAGATCGAAGTTCCGAGTTGTAGTTAGATTGTCTTTTGTATATTTGTCAATTTGGATGGTTGAGTTTTGATATTTGTGATCTATGTTGCATGTGAGGAGGCTTGTCGGAGGGTTTTCGGGAGGAATCTACAGTAAGACATGAACCTCTGTGAGTACGGATAGATTGGCTAGATGCGGTAATGAGATGGGAATTTCTGGTACACACATGGTACTGCAGTGGGTAACATGAGTGACATAAAAGCTTTCTCGTCTCTACACGAACTTCAACTCGTCCCTACACGAACTTCAACAAGTCCTCCTTCCTAAGTAAAAATCTCCTTTTATACTAGTCTGGTTGGCAACCAGAAAAACCTCTCTCTCAACGTACGCCAAGAAGATATATTCATGCTACTAAATCTCTATGCTAGGTTACGAGTTTACGCCAAGAAGTATCAATGCCTCGTGGAAAGAAAAATACCGGTAAGGGAAAAGAAAAGGCTGTGCCGAATCTCAAACGTCCTGCTTCAACACATGACCTGCGAAACGAGTCAACCACAGCGGATGGAGATAGTACGTGTCCGGGTGCGTCCTTACAGTTCAGCGCCGTGATTAAGTTTTCTTCCGGAGCAGCAGCAGTCAATTCCTGTTCTGCGGAAATCCCAACCACTACGGGCACTATTAGGGAACCCGAGCCACCAGCAGAAGGACCGACGATGATACTAGTGACCCCAAGGAAACAAGTAAGAAGTTCGCTAACAAGAATACGTATGGAAGCTGGTGAATCGAGTAAGCGTTTGGAAAACAACCTCTCACGGTTTGGAATAGGATCGCAAAAAGGCGGCCGCAGCACACCAGGAACGCCTGGAATACCAGAAACACCAGGAACACCTGATCTACCTCGCACACCAGGAACACCAGGCACACCAGGAACACCTCAATTACTTCGCACACCAACGGTATTTACTTATCCTGTCTGAGGAATTGGAAATATTGCTCATTGGTATTAGGGTGCTTACAGAGCAGGATCTCGAGGCAGAACAGATGAATCCCCGCACAGGAACATGTTTTCAAATGGGAATGGTGTTTCATCACCAGTGGCACTCCTGGAATCCCCTATAAGACCTCTGATGGGGCTAGTTGGTGGTAAACCTAACGTGGCGGAGGTTACCAAAGGCCACAAGCGAAACCGGTCAATAACACAGTTCACAGGGGTACTACGGGACATGATCGAATCCGCAGGCAACAAAATTGAGTACATTACTCTGTTTGAGGAGCCATTCCCAGACCCTCAACGTGCGGAAGACATCCTCGCCAAAGTGTGGCAAGAAGCGGAGAGATACCATGAGCACAATCAAACTCGTGACAACAGGATAGACGCTTATATAAGGCAAAGTATCGCATTTGTCGCGAGGATCTAATAGTTTGCTCGCAGCTTCGGAGTGTTCAATCCCAAACAAGATCACACCTGGTTTCGGAGGCACGGAGGAACATTGTGTGCTTATATCAATTTGACCAGAATACGTCTAAGGTATACATCCAGGACCATGTCGGTCGGTTGTTGAAACGAGATCGATTCACGTGTGCAGAGGTTCTTCGCAAGGTATATCCTATGATCTACTAAGGCACTTTCAGGGGCTGACATAGTGTGATATTTAGAGTTGTGGGTACCATTTTCGCGCACAAGAAGCAGTCGACCTGATCTATCTTCATTATTTCAGTGGCCCGAAAAAACTGGGCAGTATAGACTCCAGCTTCATTAAGCGTATAGGTGGTCCATTCATGTGTTTCATCTTCACTGCCTTATTTCATGCCCTCACCGCCTGGGAAAGTGGTGAATGTCAACTTGTGGCCGAGTTTAGCTATATCAATTGCAGCGGTACGTGATAGTGCAGGGATATTAGACGGATCGAGATTGCTAACGTCTGGCAGATGTCTATAAGAGGCTGCTTGCTCAATGGCAGCTATACCCGACAAGCGTTCAAGAAATGATTCTAAAGGTAACACAGTGGGAGATAGTAAAGAAGGGAAATAAGAGCGGGAAGACGGTAAGGTGGCAACAAGATACAGCGTATGAGGTGGACCCCGAGGAGGTAGCTGATTTCTCCAAACATCTCGCGGAACAATTGAAGGGTGTGGGTGTCCGGTCTGCGCAGGGGGTTAGGGACGAGGAGGACCATGGAAGTACGACAGAGGAGGACATTTGGGGACGAATCGAGGATGAAGGGAATGAAGATAGCGGAGAGGAGACTAATACTAGGGATGATATCACGGGAGAGGATGAGGAGGAAGGGGAATGTATACAGTGTGCCCAGAAGGAATATCGGGGTATGGCAGGAAGAGGGGAATGGGAAGAGGATGATTAGGGGTTTTGAGGGGCTAGGGTTAATATGTGATTGTTTTAGATCTCTGGGGGATGATAACGGGTTTCGAGGGGCTAGGGTGAAGATGAATTGTTTTAGATCTCTTAGTGTGAATTATTTACTTTTCATATCGCATTGGTAGGATTATGTGAGGATCACATGAAGGGATAGGTATTAGTTTTCATCGGAAATGTTGGTTCTCGGGCAGGAAATTTTCAAGGTAGGGTGGAGTTAGGTTTTCAGGGTAAATAGCATGAGTCAACGAAGAGGATAATTGAACGTTATTTGCGGAATACAATTTTGATTGCCAAGTGAGAAGAGGGCCACCATAAATAAGGAGGAATGCAGAAGGTGGACGCCTGGCGCCCGGAGAGTTCAGACACGTGGCGTCCGGCGCAGAAAGGACGCCTGGAGGAAGAGGAGTTGGACACCTGGCGCCCGGAGACAGAGGATTTAGACATCTGGCGCCCGGGCGCCATAAGATAGACGCATGGCGTCCGGGCGACACAGGATGAACACATGGCGCCCGGGCGACGCAAGATAGACGCATGGCGTCCGGGCGACACAGAATAAACACATGGCGCCCGGGCGACGCAGGATAGACGCATGGCGTTCGGAGGCAGAGGATTTGGACACCTGGCGCCCGGGCGCCATCAGATAGACGCATGGCGCCCGGAGGCGGGGAAGCTGGACGCCGACGCCTGGGCGCCAGACATCCTGAGGGCTGCCTTCAGGATTGTCAGTTTGCCTATCAGGCGCCTATGTCGCCTGAGGCACGAAAGGCAAACTAAATTCGTTCCTGATGGGAGCGAAGGGCCCCCCAACTGGATATTCAACCCCGGGGGAGCATGACCAGCAGGGGAGGGAAGGGGCAGCACTAGCCAGCGGGGGAGCACGACCAGCTGGGGGGGCAGCACTAACCAGCGGGGGAGGCAAGTGGCAGCACGAACCAGCAGGAGAGCGAAGGGCCCCCCAACTGGATATTCAGCCTGCGACATATCCAATATTTGCACCTTCTCCAGCTTGATATATGGTCTGCGATATATGCAATATTTGCCCCTTCCCTAGCTGGATGTTCAACCCCCCTATATACTCAATATCACCGCTTGCTTAGCTGGAAGTTAAACATGCAATATATGCAATATTAGCCCATTCCCTAGCTTGACGTGCAACTCCCTAGCCATGTGGCTGCTTACCACACCCACACCCATGTTTACCCTGAACTGGCCAATCAGCCACTTTTACCCTGAACTGGCCAATCAGGCGCGTTTACCCTGAACTGGCCAATATGGATTAGTATGATGTGATTCCTTCTATTATTGTGCTTTTATTCTGCAGTCGCCATACATTGCAGCTATTATACTAGCTTATGCCAACTTCTTTTTGCATGTCTGCTTCTACTTAGGGGGAGAGAAGGGGCAGCACTAGCCAGCGGAGGAGGGAAGGTGCAGCACTAATTAGCTGCGGAGGGAAGGGGCTGCACCAACAAGCTGGGGATGAATCAGTGAGGGAAGGGGGCTGCACCAACAAGCTGGGGATGAATCAGCGAGAGAGGAAAGTCACACCATGAACCAGCTGCACCTCCGTGATATATATATACCCTCTAGTTTTGCTACCTTCTGCTAATAAAGCAAGCCCTCATAATAAGCTTTATCTCGAGCCTACTTACATCTATACCCACTGCTATCTCTATCTCTATACCCACTGCTATCTCTATCTCTATACCCACTACATAAAAAATACTCTAGATCTAAGAGAGAAGCACACGGTCTATCCTCTGATCTCTACACCCACTGCTTAAACGCCTTGGACAGGCACAGCAGTGTGTAGAACTGAAGCCAATTCCAAAATCATGGAAATTGCGCTAAACTGTATGGGGAATAGCAGCGTTTTCGCAACCTTGCAGCTGAACAACGTCTATAGCCCTATAAATTTAGACTTGGAAACTTCATAACAAGCGCAAACTCCAACCAAAAAGCCGTTCGTAAATTCACAAGGTTTGCAATGTGAGCGTTATGCACGAGTCTACCAAGCGCACTTATCCTTCCCGATAAAAAGTTGGGGTTCAACCAAGAATAAGTAGGCAAAGCAACGGTGATCAAATCTGGAAGCATGATGCCAGTACCTACTGGATGAGCTTATAAATGGGATGCTTTTTCGGAAGGCAGAAGCAACCTACCAATCGGGTAAAATATTTCCATGATATATGGTAATATTAGTAAACAAAACGATTGCCAGGCAAGTGATTATGTTAGATCAGGTATACGACATAGTACTAGAGTGCCATCAACGTTGCCAGCATGCATCTCCAAAAAACTGTTGACCTAGTCAAGGAACGCTACTATGGTATATCACGGCAAGAGGTTATTTGGTTAGTATCATATACTGCGTAACGATCGACAACCACGTGACGATCGACAAGGACTCCCCTGCCATATGCAGTAACATTCCAATATTGCAATCAATAGATGCAATATCGATGTAGTAAGAAAAATGAATATAGGCTAAAAACACTCGAAAAATCCAAATCTGTCATCCCCAGCCTACTCCGATCTACTCTGAACCCTCTATAGCACCTGAACCCTCAATAGCCCGTACGACCACCCCTCTAGGATAACCTCCCACCCCACCCCCCCTACGCCACCCACTGCAACCACTACTAGCAGCCATAGGTTTCCCAGAGGTCCACTCTGTAAGCCTTATTAGTATAGACTCAAGCTGCTCACTGTGTATAGAACTACATGTACTGAAAACTGTATTGCTCGGTATAACTTTTTTTTTTTTTTGCAAGCTAGCCTCCTCGGTATCGAATTTCAGTTATTTTGAGCAATCCAATCAAGCTATATTTGTGGTACTGCAATCTTAATATCTTAGGGTGTCCCTCTATGCAGTTTTTTAAGCCCAGTATGTTCCGTAGCCTCTACATCATGCAAATCTCTAACCAAGCTCCATATATCCCGATATGCAACCTATTCGGCCTCAAGGGTCCTAGTACTCATAATACTAAGCCTCTCGGATTCAATGCAGGCTTAGTTGAGGCTTTTGAAGGCCCTTAATCTGCTTCTATGACTGGAGTGTCACCTCTGTGCCATTGTTGCGTATTTTGGGGGTCTGCACACATTATACATACATAACTAGCTCTAGGATTGAGGCAACATCAATTTCACGAGCTTCAAGTTCAATTGAGCCATATCATGCCTATATTCACCCTAGCATAAGATAGACGCATTACCATATGCCTCTATTCAGTGCTGGTGCTAGTGCTGGCCATGGTGCTGGTGCTGGCCTGCTGTGGTTCCCCTGGCCATAATAGTACTTGACCGCCCTCTACCCAACACATCTCAACCTCTCTCAACCTGGTCAAGACCTCTTAACCTTGCTACAAGTTGTTGTGAATACTCCTGCGTCCTCCTACTCACAAGCAATCGCAAGTTCCTCTAAAATATTAAGATAACCGGCGGAGGTTGTAAAATAGATCCAAAGCCCCAAAATACGCAACAATGGCACAGAGGTGACGCTCCAGTCATAGAAGCAGATTAAGGGCCTTCAAAAGCCTCGACTAAGCCTGCATTGAATCCGAGAGGCTTAGTATTATGAGTACTAGGACCCTTGAGGCCGAATAGGTTGCATATCGGGATATATGGAGCTTGGTTAGAGATTTGCATGATGTAGAGGCTACGGAACATACTGGGCTTAAAAAACTGCATAGAGGGATACCCTAAGATATTAAGATTGCAGTACCACAAATATAGCTTAATTGGATTGCTCAAAATAACTGAAATTCGATACCGAGGAGGCTAGCTTGCAAAAAAAAAAAAAAGTTATACCGAGCAATACAGTTTTCACTTTTCAGTGCATGTAGTTCTATACACAGTGAGCAGCTTGAGTCTATACTAATAAGGCTTACAGAGTGGACCTCTGGGAAACCTATGGCTGCTAGTAGTGGTTGCAGTGGGTGGCGTAGGGGGGGTGGGGTGGGAGGTTATCCTAGAGGGGTGGTCGTATGGGCTATTGAGGGTTCAGGTGCTATAGAGGGTTCAGAGTAGATCGGAGTAGGCTGGGGATGACAGATTTGGATTTTTCGAGTGTTTTTAGCCTATATTCATTTTTCTTACTACATCGATATTGCATCTATTGATGGTAATATTGGAATGTTACTGCATATGGCAGGAGCTCTTGTCGATCGTCACGTGGTTGTCGATCGTTACGCAGTATATGATACTATTACAGCATTGTAGCACATGTATTCGAACTCGGCCATCTAATACACGAGCTCCGCTGGAACCAATTCAATCTAACTATACTCTAGAGCGGGTTCAAATTGACTTAGTGGATATGCGAGCTTCACTAGATAATGGAAACCATTGGATCTTACATATTAAGGATCACTTTAGCAAGTATTCCTGGATCTACCCTCTACCCAATAAAACATCAGCAAGTGTTGCTATGTGTATACCAGATGGCTAGGGGATTTTGGGATTCCTAGAATTCTACAATGTGATAATGGCACAGAGTTTAAAGGCGTTCTTCTCATACTATTGGAGCAATATAGTGTTAAAATCATTAATGGTAGGCCAAGGCACCCGCAGACTCAGGGCCTAGTGGAGCAAGCAAATGGAGTAATGAAGGCAAAGATACGTTGTTGGCTAGAGGACCATATTGGGCAGGGCTGGAGTAACGCACTGCCAGATGTTGCTCAGCATAGCAATTTTAGTCTCTAGGTAAGAATAGGAATCTCTAATTTTCGGATATAACTGGTCGAGATGTTTTTTGGGGGTTGGATATGGAGCATGGATTAGCGTCGTTGATGTTTACGCAGGGGTTCACTGCTATCTAGCAAGTGACTGTGATCGTGACCGTTAAGGCCTGCGAACGAGCTGCTAGCACATGTACAAAGATCTGTGCCAAGCTCTACCATCACCGTTTACCGCATATTCATAATAGTTTTCATTCGATATTTCTATCTTGTCCTGTGGCAAAGTGAGTCCATCCACTTGCTTTGAAATCTATGAAGAATGCGAATTGACTAATAAAAATTCAGATGTGAATTTATCCCCACGATCACATCGACCTCGACAAGCTACTGCAAAGAAACATGCACTTCTCTCACTACGACGAGCTGCAATAAGCTTCCTACAGCGACCTTGGTGCCACCGTGCCCTACAAAGTGTCCTCAACTTTGCCCTATTCCGGTGACGACCGTCGCTGTTGCATGTCCTACCTAGATCACGGTCGCATGAAATTAGGAGCAGGGAAGAGATAGTCTTAATTATCACTCCCAAGAATTTAGTTTCAATACTCGAGTTTGCGTTCATTTTTGGATTGTGTAAGCTATAAGGGGGTTCTGCCTCTTGAATCAATAAACTAGTTCATTATATGTAAGCTGGAAAACCGCTGCATGATATAGGATCCAGCACTAGTGCTTATATAATTATGCTTGACTTACATGGCTTTGCGAAATAAGGCGTAGTATTAGGGTGTTGTGCCAACCAGACTAGGCGTAGTAGTGGAATCTCATCCCCGCATCAGTATTAGATCGGAGTAAGCTTTGTTTAAAAAAAAAACTTCATGGGGGTATGGTTCCGGGTGGCTCATCATGGAACCCCTAACGGGACCGCATATGAGTACTGAGTACAGTACCCTTCTTGCCTGACATTGATCCGGAGAATAATGATATGCCCGAAGTTGAGGAGAAAATTCTAGAGTGCATCCTAGATGCACACCCAGGTCTAGGACTTTCTAGCTCTGTATTACAGAAGTACTCAAGTGAAGATCCGATCACTGATATTGAAAACGCAGCCCTGGCAGCCTATCTTCCAGTAACCGAAGCTCCGCTACCTCCTCCTCTATATCATATATTGAAGGCTTGCTGCTCTTCTTACGTCAAGGTGACGCCCTCGGCCAATACCGCTGCCCTACAAGATGCTCTCAAGCGTGACAAAAAAAAGTTCGATATTCTTGAGATGGAACGCAGGCGGCAGCATGCCCAGCGCAGGATAACTGATTTTTTGGGTCCTTTCGAAGCATCCTCCTTCTCTTCCTGATAGTCTCTCTGTTATTTGTATGCATAACTCTCTAGTATTCATTGTGTCATTCCGCAGGCTTTCCTACCTAATTATAAATTTCTCTAGCTGTAAGCATATATTCGTTATACATACCTTCCCCCGTCCTGAGGGTATGTTTGTAATGAGAGTCATCTGTAGAGCCCGCCATGTGCTATCTTCGCTCCCCCTGGCTTGTGAAGTATCGAGTTGAAGACTTTCAAAGCAAAACCGTGGGGTCGTTTCGTTGTTGTTGCCTCTGGTGGTGTGACTAAGTCCACTTCCGCTGCCAATGGGGGGGTTGTCGCTCGCTTGCTGTATTTCTCTTCTGGGAACAGTTGGTGCAGCTGAGGGTACTCTCCCACGGAGGAGTCGAGCCCGAGCAAAGTAACGGAACGACCTTTTCACTAGAATAACCGATTTATAGGAGCTGATGGGACTGATGGGACAAATGGAGGTAGGCCTGAGCACGAGCCGGAAGCACGAGCCCGACCGGGCACACACGAGAAGAAGGCCGCTCGGGTTTTGCTGCTGCTGTGTCGGTGGTTGCTCCTGCTCCAATTCCTTCCTCTCTTACGCTTAACCTGAAACCTAGCCAGGTCTCCTCCGATTCTTCCGATTCTTCCCTATTGTTGCGCTGCTAGATCGTCTGTGGTGACACTGGTGTGTGTCCTTGCCTATCCAGCTAGGTAGCTGGGAGCGGGGGGCCCAGTTCGATCTATTCCCTTCCTTTGACCACTCGATGGCACACTGTCCTTCCTTAGAGTTCCTTTCCTTCTCTGTCGTGTTGTTCCATATCATCTGATGGGAAGAGAATCATTTCTCGTCTAGGATCACTACTGCCAGCATTTGATCGATCGATGCCACTCCGCTGGGTAAAATGTGATGCAGTCGACGTCAACTGCCTGTGCTGCGCCTTCCTTCGTTTCCTATTCCTATCCATGGTATCGTCCGCGTTCGGCGTCGCATTAATCGCGTTTATTTCCTCCGTACATCCAAGACAACCTAGAGATGAGAAATTTCAGTCCGTCACGCTTCAATACCTTAGCCCCAGATTTTCCTGCCAAAGAGAGATCCTTAATTTCATCCAAAGAAATATCCGGCACCGCAACCTTTCGTGGTCTTTTTTCGAGAGCGCTGATTAAAGGAGCCACCTCATTATCAGCTTTTCTTTTTGTCCCTTTTTTTGCGTTTTTATTTGATAAAGAAAGAGCATCTATCCGGGATGGTTGTGCAACCTCCCAGTCTTGTGCAATCTGCATTTGCAAACACGAGGAGAATTCCCTTCGCTCTCTGGTACGCAGCACTTGGCCACCCAGCCAATCTACAGCCTGCTGTGTATGCAGACGGCGGTATTTTGACTTCTGCACCTTTCGAATTCTCGTGTACTGCATGCATTATGGCAAAATAAACAAACGCTATTCCAGCCGCACTGGCCTACCAGCTCTCCATCAGGCCATTTGAATTGATACATAGCGACTTGAGAGGTAAGTAGCCCACCCCATCTTATAGTAATTGTCACGGCTCTCCGATAGTCTCAATAGTAAGCGTGAACGCTTAGGGATGTTGGGAAGCATGGGCGCTTAGGGATATTTGAATTAGGGATATTGGAACCTCGCAGGGATTCCTATAAAGGATCGCAATGCTACCATCTTGTACTCCCTCTCCACGCAACATCCTGTATCTTAGCCGTGCTAATACACTGCGTTCCTCCCGTTACACACCGATATATCTATATGTATCACAGTCCTAGTCATAGTAGCGCTCCTTGGGACCCCCGACCCATACCGGTAGCTAGCCCCGTAACAACAGGTATCGAGCTTATGCGCTACAGGATGACTCGGATGACCTTCTGATTTTCATCAACAGCTCCCAGTGGATACAGAGTTTTTCTTTGCAACTCAGGCCTTGGTACTGTATAGATAGGAAGTGTAGAGGCAGGCAAGCCAATGGTAATGGTTACCTCAGGTTACAGCCGCATGACCTTCTGTAGTAAGTATCCCCGATCTTCTCTTGCTGAAAAGCAAATCTAATGACTTTCCCTCCATTAAAATAAAAATAAAAATAAAAATAAAAATAATAAATAATTAAAAAGCGGTTCCTATTAGTGGTTATCCAGTTCAGGGTGGTTCAAATGATTACCAAAATTCTGGCCAGAGTACCGCAAACCGCCGCACACTTCATGAATGCAGCCATATTTTTATTGTCCTCTGCTCAACAGATACTGCCGCACACTTCGTGGATGCAGCCCTATTTTTATTGTTCTCTTTGCTCCACAGATCAATCCTCTGGTCACTTGTTATACATTGTACTATAACAGTAATTTAGAAAAAAATAAAATATCCAGCTTGTCTCCTTAACACACCTCACTTCCAGAGTCCAAACTGAAAACCCACTATTTATTCCTTGAACTTAAACTTCCCTCGTGAACTCTTCCTTCCTTTCCCCATCGCCACCACCTGAGAACACCTCTCAATCCTGTATGCGGAGTTTAAAAAGGTCCCAATGCCTTCTCCCTCCCGCGTGGTGTATACTGTGTGTCCCGACATAATTGCAAGCGATCTTCAGTAGCTCGTGAGACTCGTAGCCTCCAATAAGCTGACAAACGAAGGTTAAAGAAAGCCCATAGAGCAGGAAGCTGTTGCACATCTTGCGTGCAATAGTTTACAATCTCCTGCGTGATTGGCCTCTTATTAAATACGGTAAAAGTTCCTCCCATTGCTGGTAAAAAGAGCCGTTTTCCAGCCTCTTTCACTCGCTGCCACTCCATGGCTTCCGTACTACTCATGTGCAAATATTGCTCCACGGTCTTTGCCAAACCCCAAACAAACCTCTTACTGGATGGCCGAGCTGCCAGTTCCATAAGCTGTATATCATGGACGTTTTTTAGGTTTATGCCATAGAGGTGAAAAAGTGCATCGTTATCATTGCGGACATCGAAAAATACCACGGGTATGGCTGGCGATTCAAGGATGGACTTCAATGATGATGTGGGAGCTCTGAGGCCAGTCGTCGTGAAAGCACGTTCTCCAAGGAGATGAATATCGATTAGGTATGTGTGGCTGTTTGGATGGAGGTGCAATTGAACAATAGAAATGTATCCATCACGCCAAAGGTCGATTCCTTCCACGTCTAAGTAGAGAGCAGGAGGTGAGGTAGATGTAAGATAGGGGGTGATGCTATCAATGAGATTAATGAGTGCTTCGGTGGTATCGATAATGGTGGTCATTACAAGTCTCTTAGCTGTGGACTTGCGAGTAAAGTATTTGGAGAACGTCAAGATATCTGTATCTTGAAGCGATGGAATGAAATTATCTATCTTATATAGACATGCGATATCAGGAGAGGCAGGCAAACAAGGGAGTGCCGAAGCATGTGGAATATACTACCCACAAAGACAAGTGGAAAGCCACTTTTTAAGTGTGTGATCGATCAGGCACCAGGCAGCCGTGTATTTTAGCTGCTCTGTGTGAATCGGTTCGTGCCGGAAGTTAGTAGTATAACCAAGAGTGTGTTGTATGTTCTGAATGCTTCGGTATATGACTGTTGGCCTGACGATGCCTGATCTCGATTTCTGTAAGCCACATTGTAGAGCACTGGAGGCGGCTGGAAGTTGGACGTTGGGCGCAGCTGGGCGTGGTCATAGGTGGACGGTGGACGCAGGTGGATGGTGGACGCAGGTGGATGGTGGAGGCAGCTGGATGCTGGATGTATCTGGATGCTGGTGTTCTGTCTATACATCTCTAATTTATAGGCCATAGGCTCTCGGCAGAGGCGATTTTATCCCTGAACTGCTACGTTTGACGGAATTTCAGAATTTAGTAATGCAATGAAATACAGAGGCTCACACCAAAAGTCTTTTCCTCCTTCCGGTTTGGTAATGTTGCATATGCAATGCCTATGCACCTCATGCAGCTTGGCATTATTCAGCTCCAAAACGGGTTGCAATGGCAATGCAGCCATGTACTGATGAGTTTTACCTTGTACGTACTCTGCCTTGAATATAACCAGACTACCTGAATATCCATATTACATACCTTGAGTATACCTAAATGGCTTATTACGTCCATAATGTGTCGTGCGGAGTATGCCAAGCCTGCTGCATTAGTGATGCATACGCCAAGTTGCAAACATAGGCGAAGTAGCCTTGGCATACTTTATCAGACGCTGCATACAGCAACATACTGTAGGGACAATAATAGTCTCGTGCGACAATAATGAAGACGTTCTGCACCCAAAGAAGTTACTCAGGTAGGAGGCGAGCAACAGCAAGGGTAAAACTGGCTAGTATAAAATGCATTGTCATTAGAACCGTTTGGAGCTGAATAATGCTAAGCCGCATGAGGTGCATATGCAACATTACCAAACCGGAAGGAGGAAAGTGAGCCTCTATACTTCCGTTTCTAATGGCACAAGAAAATTTGGGTAAAAGCAAATCCAATTACCAACATGAGCAACTAGCCGTCTTAGATGAGGAGCAACACTGACATTAATTGAATCTGACACACTTTCATCCTTATGGCTTGAATTAACTGGCTGATAAATGTTCGTTGCGAGGGCATTCCAGATCCAGAACATAACAGTGTGTTGTATATAGAACCTGGTAGTTTTCAATCAATATCGATTAGGATACAAATATAGAACCTTTCATGTGTAGTATTGGAATGTTTG
>ML121572.1:221440-250157 GCA_003788615.2 Terfezia boudieri ATCC MYA-4762 | reverse complement strand
AAAAACATCAGCGAGTGTTGCTATGTGTATTGCCAGATGGCTAGGGGATTTTGGGATTCCTAGAATTCTACAATGTGATAATGGCACAGAGTTTAAAGGCGTTCTTCTCATACTATTGGAGCAATATGGTGTTAAAATCATTAATGGTAGGCCAAGGCACCTGCAGACTCAGGGCCTAGTGGAGCAAGCAAATGGAGTAATGAAGGCAAAGATACGTTGTTGGCTAGAGGACCATATTGGGCAGGGCTGGAGTAACGCACTGCCAGATGTTGCTCTAGGTATGAATAGGCAATCTCACACATCTTTAGGGGGTAAGATGGCATACGAGATCTTCTTTGGTCGGAAGCCCCGATGGGAAGAGCGGGTCGTGGTGCGTACCAATTTGGGGATTGACGATATTGAGGATGAGATTGTGGTTGAGGTTGAGGCTGGGGCTCAGGCTGCTGATCTAGCAAGTGGCAGAGAGCGTGTTCCGGTAAGCTCGAATCCAATATACCGCATATTAATAATAATTTTACTGACATTCATAGCATCCACTTCCGGCTATTGTGCCCCCAGCTATATCACCCCAGCCTATCCTACCCCTGCCAACATCACCTCCGCCAATCTTGCCCCTGCCGACCTTGCCTCCGCCAACCTTGCCTCCGCCAACCTTGCCTCCGCCAACCTTGCCTCCGCCAACCTTCCCTCCGTCAACTTTGCCTCCGTCAACCTTACCTCCGCCGACCTTGCCTCCACCGACCTTGCCTCCACTGACCTTGCCTCCACCGACCTTGCCCCCACCGACCCCGCCTCCACCGACCTTGCCTCCACCGACCTTGCCTCCACCAACCTTATCTCCACCGACCTTGCCTCCGCCGACCTTGCTTCCGCCGACCTTGCCCCCACCAACCTTACCTCCACCCACCTTGCCGCCACCAACCTTGCCCCTGCCAACATCACCTCTGTCAACGTCAATTGAATTAATAGAAGCAGAGGAATCCATACTCTCAGTTGCACAAAAAACTCGAGATAAAATGGCAAGTCGATATAGCAAGCGATTTGTTATTAAAGACTTTGCTCCGGATACAGTTGTATCACTAAGGATTCCTAAGGAGGACCGAGGCACCTTAGATTATCCTTGTCTATATGCTCGTGTTCTTGCTCAGCCACATCGTGGACGCTATCAGTTGCAAACACAACATGGTGTCTTGGATCGGTTGTTTCCAACATGTGATCTCAATGAAGTTCCTTCTCTTTTTGGTAAGTTCTGAATATTCCCAGTATGTTAATTCTTTTACTTATACCCCTCTAGCTTCAACTCTAGATCTCGGAAATAACTCATCAGTTATTACTCTCCACCGAGCAGCTATTTTAGAGTCTCAAACAACAGAAGTTCTTCTGTCTTGTGCTTGCCTGTATACATCAACTTGCCAGACTAGACGCTGCAAATGCTTCAAGTCTGGCGTTAAGTGTACTAATTATTGCCATAAGCACAAGGGCAATGATCAGGCTGAAGCATGTCTTAATCTAGCTGCTTTGGAGGCACGCAATGTCCAGCCATTAATACCACATGCTTCGAGTTCTCTTTCATCAGCTATGTCTTCACCAAGTTCATCTCGTAGACTTCGTTCTTCACATTTGGATACCTCGGAGGACTCTAGTGTGGATAATATGTCGTCGGATACTATTGTCCTGCGGAGGCCTGCCTAATTTCTTTAATTTCGTTCTCGTCGCATAATATTTTGGGTTTTAATTTTATTATTTTAATTTTTGCTTGTCGCATTCTTCTTTTTTATCGGATTTCTTTTTATTTTTGGGGTTAATATTTTGGTTTGTTTGCTGGGTGTGGTGATAATTTCAACTGTGTTTTGTTTTTGGGTTTGTTTATTTATAGGCGCGGTTATTTTTTTTGTATGCAATATGGATGGTGATAATTGTTTTGAATGCAACGTACATTGAACTTGTTAGCGTGATTGGTGAATGGAGCGCGGTTTAGTGCGCTTGGTGTATAGGATGATCCAACTGCCAATGCGCCAGATTGCCCAATGGATCGATATATTGGCCAATCTGTATCTTGGCGGATAGGTCAGAACACGTCGCGTCCTCCGTCACATCAGCACGCGCATCCCCACCCCGCTATCATGGCAGCCTTTGATCCAATTCGAACCGTCTCCTCAAATTCTGCCAGTATTGTCGACGTTGGGACTCCAGCACCAGCAACAGCCACATCGCGAGATCAAACACCAACCTCCACCACATGCACAGAGAACCAACAATCAAGGTTGGCATCTGGCCATGGCGCGATGCCCGTCAAGCGCAAGTCATCAGGCTTGCAGGACGAAGGCCTACCGCGGAAAAGGTCATCCAGAAGTGCAACTGCCGTGACGTCATTGATTGCAGAAGAAATTGCGGACACAATATTTCAATCAAGCAACTTCATCACGGATTTCGTCTTGGGGTCTGTGACACCAGAAATGGCGGAACCAATGACCATCCTCAGTCGCCTCTGCCACGATCCAACTCGGCCGGGCAATGTTGTCAATACTGCCCCTGCTCACAGCTATGGGTGTAGACCGAAATCCTACGCCGACAATGAATTTCCCACCTGGTTTTGTGATTTTGCAAATGCCATCCATACCCATGCGACAGCCGTCCCGTCGCCACCACCCACCCACTTCCGGCCGCAATGGGTGGTAACCCGCAACAAAACTTTAAAGGGTATTAACAACGATATCCGCCGACCAGACTTTGTCCTTTCCATCACAGAAGACTGCCATGCCTGGCGAGATATTCTCATTGTCGGCGAGCATGAATCCCAGCGTTCCAAGAACAAGGTTTACGCACAACTGGCGAGCTATGCAGATCAGGTATTTGTAGCGCAACCCTTCCGCGCAGCGGTATTTGGTGTGTTGACGTCTGCTACAAGGCCAGTGGTGTCGTTTTGGAGGTTTGATCGAGCGGGTGCTATACGGTCTCTGGACATGAGTTACGAGACGACAGATGGAGAACTCAAGCAAGTCGTAGCCTGTTTGGCAATTTTGTCAAATGCCCCTGCACATGCCCTGGGCTTTCATACTGGTCAGCTGAAGTGGAATACCATCTTGGACCCGTACCCATTGGATGCTCAGTCTCAAGTGTCCACGGAATTGCACACAGTATCACCATCCATAGGCATCAGTGACGCTGTTACAGGTGGAACCATCCTACATTTCCGCGAGCTACTATTCACCGCTCCCGGGCTTGTCTGCCGAGGTACACGTGTCTGGAAGGGTAGCGTTACGAACGAATCCGGCACAGAAGTTGAAGTCGCGATCAAGGACAGCTGGCAGAGCAATGGTCGTGCTTCCGAAGGCAGCCTCTACTCGCTTGCTCGCTCCCGTGGTGTTACCGGCCTTCCCCCCCTGATTTCTCATACCGTGCTCTATGACATTAACCACGACGTCCGCAGCACCCACATCCCGGCCGATGCCACAACAGCCGCAATGTACACCGCTCACATTTCTACTCATAACCGGGTCCTCGCCCGTCTCGTTCTGGGGAAAACTGGTATTCCGATATCGACACCAGCCCTCACCCCTCTGGAGATCGCCCGAGCCTTACTAGCAGCAGCCATCGGCCACGCCTCCCTATTTTTCACGGGAAAGATCCTCCACAGGGACCTCTCCCCAAATAACATCCTTGCATGCACAACCCCGCTTCCTCTTCCCCAAGAGTCGATCCCAGGGCTACATGGCCACCAGAAAAACTTATTCGGCTGCATCATTGACCTGGACTACGCCCTCGACACACTATCAGCATCGGCCTCAGGCGCAAAAGACAGAACTGGAACGTATCCATACATTGCCATCAACGTTTTGCTCGGACTGGAGCCACATAGGTATAGACATGACCTAGAGAGTCTCTTGTATGTGCTACTTTCGCTAGCACTTTATCCCCGCACTAAGCCGAGGACCCTGAAAAAGGAGGATCAACCTTTAGACTGTTTTTGGGAAGCCGAAGACCCATTGAAGGTCTGGAAAACGGGCACGATACACCAAGTCGCTGACAACAAACAAAGTAGGATTGTTTCCAGCACAACCATGTTCGAGGCCCTCCTCCAGCATTTCCGTCCGGGTTTCGCTGCGTTTAGAAATGCCGCGCGCAGGCTTCGTAGAGTGCTGTGGCATGTGGGGGTTGCGGATGTATGTGGTGTCATGTACGAAAAGCAAGGGAAGGGAATCACAAAACCACATTATGAACGGACTAGTGGTAAGCGTACGGAAGGGAACCCAGGTCGGGGTAAGCGCAGGAAGGAGAAACGGCCAGCAGGGTCTGTGAGGTCGTATATCAGGCCCAATGAGGTACGAGTGGGAGTTGATGATTGGCAGGGATATTTGGAGGTCCGACAACTTTTGGAGCATTTGGTAGAGGAGCTTGAGGGCGGGGAAGTAAATGGAGAGAGTGAAGATGGGAGTGATTGGGAGACCGATTATTCGGGGTCAGCTGATGAAGGGGCCGAAGGGGATAGTATCGAGGGGGATGTGGATAATCGTCACGCCGGACCTGGACTCTAGGCTTTCTACCTTGCTTTATTAAGTATCTATAGTAAATATCGCAGTTTAGAAGTTAGACCAGCTTAGACTTGAGTTACTTAATATCACTCCGGGACGTGATTTTTGTTCTCTAAAAACAAACTCATTACAGATACAAGCATATCGTTCGGACGGGGGGGGGATAAGCTTATAACCAATATATTCTTATATCGCAAGATAAGAGGAAAGTATGGAATAAACTCGGAAAAGTTGCCTGAAGGAGAACGAAAAAAAACGACTGAGATGGAACTCAGGGAACTCGTCAAAAAAAAAAATTGAACTGGGAGCTAAGACTCGTAAAAAATAAACCGAGTTAGATGAGCTCGTTATAGAGGTATCAAAAGAACGCCTCTGTTGCCTCAAAGACCTCCTCCTCTTCTTTCCTCTAGTCTGGCTTGTGTAGCACTTCCCATCTGTCCTTGTTTCCCCAAGAGGAGGACTCTTTCCCGTCCGAACCATGGGCACTCGAGAGTCCAGTTTTCTCAACGGGCCGGCCTGCATGGCCTGGACTGGCCTGCGTGGCCCAGAGGTCGGCCCAGACCACCAGATATTGCGCCGGGGGCGGTCCAGGCTGTTTCAGGCCAGCACGGACCTTTGCCGGCTGGCCAGGCCTCCGGCGGCCTGGCCCGTTGCGACCACCGCCCGAGAGTAATGTGCCGCGAACCCACTGGGTGTCCGCAACTACACGCCCTTGTGTCCGGTATGGTACAAGCGGCTCTCTCAGGTCCTCGGTCGCTCCGCACAGTTTGAGCTCTTGCTTGGATACAATCACGAGAAACTCCAAATCGGGCACGGTTCAATGAGGAAAAATACTTGTGTGCAGTGTGGTTCTACTAGTGGTCACATGGATTTGGTTTATGCTGGGGGGTGCGTGTATAATAATAGAAATCCAGGGCTATATGAGAACGTGGGCAGCATAGGGATTTGATGGATGTGATATGGATAAGATATGTTATTGTTGTGCTTTTGTATTATAATATAGCTAACGGGGCAGTGTGCACGATTCACCACTATTTTAGTGGATCGGTGGATCCATACCTACAACCAGGCTTGGTCCCTTTTTTTTTTTTTTAGAAAATATTAAAAAAAATAAAAAAAAAATAAAAAACATAAACAAAGGTCGGTCTCATATTGATCAGCGCGCAATTGGTACCGCCATTAGCGCCACCCATTAATAGTCAATGGGGCGGCAGATTGGCGAGATTGGTGAATCGGCCTGCACAGTCACTACTAACTACATATACGCTAAAACTACGCTGATGTCATATTCAAAAATAAATTTTCATTTCATCCGCACTGATCTCGCACTTGCCTGCTACCATTTTATCGTCATTTACAAATATGCCCCACCCGCAGTACCCACGTCTTTTGCTCCAGGGTGCACATGGACCCTCCCCTCTGCGCCCATTCGACCTGGCACTCAGAACCCGCATAACGACTACCTTGCAGTTTGTCCCAGTAGAAACTACCAGGGATTTCCTGGCGCTATGTAATCATAACCTCCTCGCACACGCGATCAACGAGGACCGCCAGTATGTCAACGAGTTATTAAGAAATGCTTCAACAAGGGAACTCACACGACTAGGTGAACAGTTTTCTCGCGCTATCAGACAATGTGGGACCTGAACAGCCCTAGGTAAGCGTGGGTAAGACATCAGCTGAAATATCACTAGGCATAGCTGTAGCTGTAGGCGGCAGGAGCCGAGGCTCATTAATAAGCGACTACAACAGCGAGAACAGCGTGGGCAGTTAATATGGTAGGGTGACTCGGACATGCAGCTGCTACGGAGAACCATAGCTAATACCAGGTATGACAGTAACAGGCTAGGGAACGGGATAATAACATGTGTGTTATATCTCAATTGGCCGTACCCGCACCAACGGTAGCCCATATCGTTCCTTATTCAATTGGAAGGGATCCGAGGGCGTCGGAAGAAGCAAGCCCAGATGTCTTCTACTTTTTAACTTTCCTGGCTGGTCCATCAGTAGTCAGGCAGCTGAAGGAATATTTATTTAATCCAACCGATCACAGGGATCAATCGGTTGGAAAAAATCTGATCTGCTTAAACCCCGACAATCACGTTATGTTTGGACATGGATTGTTTGTATTGGAACATGTAGGGGATCTGCTGTTGAATTTCGGAAATAATGGAGAGTTATGGTCGTATGAGATGAAATTTTCTTGGGTTCCCCAAAATGAATCACGGCGGGGTAAGTCTCTTGTAGAATGTATGGCTACATGTGCGTGATTCTGACAACAGTCTGTACATACCTAATGAATGGAGTGAACAGAAGTTGGAACTCAAGTCAGGTATTGGACCCTGGGTCCAACTGCGTGAGGAGGAGGTCCAGACAATCGCGGATGCTTTAGTTGTCCGAACTCCGCGACAACTCCGGCAGCGAGCGCGACAGGGCGGAATGTACATGTGATTTCAATTGAGACAGGAATTGAGTTCTCACTTACTACGACTGACCCTATAAATCATCCGTTGCCTCATCCTGATCTTCTTGCTCTCCATGTAGCTGTAATGAGGATAGCAAGAGCAGCAGGTGTAGCAAACATTCCGGATATGGATGATTGGCCTTTCTCAGAGGATGGAAGCGACAAACCAGTTGTGCAAGGTGTCCCGGAGGACCTATCGTATGCTTTAAGACAGTATCTGAATGACTTCGATGAGACAGAGAACGAGAGTCACATACAGAGATAGAATTTCGAAGCTTGTTGACCCACGTCTAGTAGTCTCTTGATGGTTGGGTAATCATGGCTTTCTTTTCTTTTCTTTTTCCTTCTAAATGTGTAATTCATGGAAATATCCCGCGCTCACAGATGGGCGTTAGGTTAAAATTATGGTGGTGGGTTAGTGTAACGGTGCTATGGCTATGAGCACTTCCAAGGAGCGCAGGTAATGAGCTATGATATAGAGAGAGATTCTATGACAAGGAGGAACGTATGTATTCAGCACGGCTAGATACAGGACGTTGCGTGAAGAGAGAATACAAGTGAGTAGGATTGGGGATGCTCATATAGGAATCAATCCCTGCGAGTTTACAACAATACCTAAGCGCCCATACATTCCAACACCCCTGAGCGCCCTACTTCCCAATTAGTTCGCAGTTTCAGTCTATATTCAGTGAGCCGTGACAGTTGGCTCCGTGAACCTTGATGTTTCATGTTGTGTATAGTAGCTGGAGGTCTGTTCTGACCGATAGAGCAATAGGGCCCTCTAGGAAAATAGGCAGGTAAGTGAGGAGTATGTACTTGAATACTTGATTATTTTCAGAGTAGCCGCCTTGAAGGGTCTATAACCCACTTGGGTGGGAAGCCGAGTCCAGGGGTAGGGGACGGGAGAATGCAGGGGCTCAGTAAGAGTTCCCTGCAAGCATAGAAGTCCTGGGCCTTAAGCCTTCTAAATCTGATAATAAGAACATCATCACACCACAGTTAATAGCTTGCCTCAGATATAAGACTTGGATATGGATTGTAGCAGAGGTTGAACAGAGCCTTATTAGCCTTCCTATAATTGAGTCAGACCTAAGAGACATCAGCATGCAACATCGGTTGCTAATAACCCCCTGGTACTAACATGCAGTATCATGGGCTTTGAGGAAACAACAAACAATAGTACTGAGCACAATCGAAGCTAAGTATCTAGCTGAAACCGAAGCCATTGTGGATAAATGTTTTTGGAGGAATTGGTCAAAAGAAAAAAGAAACAGTCAGATTATTAGGAGACAGTTAAAGGAGTAAATGCTTTTGCCGAAATCCAGAACACTATGAAAGAATAAAGCACATACATGATAGAGAGAGATTTATATCTGAAATAGCTGGTTAAAAGGTAATAAGTGGAATGCATACTGATTAAAGACATTATAGTCAACTCCCTTACAAAACCTTTACCAAGAGACATACAATACTATAGGTTAAGAAAGTAGAATAAGAGTTACAATATGCAATGCTATTATACAAAAAGAATAAAGAAATATAATAATAAGTCTATGAATTAGCTGTATAAACATCTAAAGAAAAAGATATATGAGATGGAATAAGAAAAAGAGATAAAAGAATATAAAATTTGGGAAAATGGCAAGCAGAAGAAGTAGTTTAGTAGTGGTTACAATTATGAAAATTGCAACTTGGCAGCACTGAACTAAGCCTAAACTGTAAAAAATTGAAAAAGTGACTAGTCTGGTTTTCTACAAGTGACCACCTCTAAGTATGTACTTTACAATTCTCAATTACAATTCTAATTACCACCAACAACTCTACAGTCTCCGACAAGTTTTCCTCAAATGCCTCGAACAATCCAACGTAGTCTTTATTTAAGAAATATAATATACATCCTTGAGTTACTTATACTTGGTACCAAGTTGCCACTGCATTCGGCCGTGGGCCCTAGATCGCATCCAACCTCCAAAACATAGGACACTTCGATTCCAATAAAGCGTTAAAATTTGGTACTTGATCTTTAGCTCATTCCCCTTCTTCAGACTGGTCTTGAATTCTGCGCGCTTTATTCTTCATGTTCTGAGCCTTCTCCTTAATCCGCTTCACCGAGATCCACTCATCCTCCGCAAACACCTGATCCTTTACGTCTTTGGCCATGCTGCCTATTTGCCCCCATAGATTTTCCTGGTGTTCTTCCATTCATGCGCCCAGTCGTCCAAAATCCTCCTTATTCCAGGAGCGTCCCTTCACATCCTGGCTCTCTGTAGCTATCGTGGACATCGCTTGTCGGCTTCGAGGGGTTGGAAAAATTTCTGTTAGAAAATAAATGGACTTTGAGGATCGGAGGGGTCTTGCGATGTCGGATAGAATGCTCGCAATCACAATTACAATGTGCATTTACGAGTTTGAATTGTAATTGTGATTGTAAGTGGATAATTGCAATTAAGAAGTGACCGTCCCTAGTATTTATGGCTTATTACTTATATTAATAGCAGGGGAAAGTGAATTATAATTATATACTTTTATTTCTTTTTATTACTATTATTGCTTAATATTAAATATACAATAAATAGAAGGAAGTTATATTAACTGATATTAGTTTTATTGAGAAGGATGATTAGTTATAGGTAGAGTAAGCTTATAGGTATTAGCAGGGGTTTATAAAGATAGTGAACTAAAAACAATATAAAGGCAATTACTCTTTCCTGGTGCCTCCTCAGAGTCCCTCTACTAGGAACCGAAAGAAATAAATGATTTTTTTTTAAAAAATATATATATAAAAAAACCCCAGCCCCCTCCTCCAACAGCAAATTTCCAATATAGTCCTGTCCAATGCCACACAGAATCTCCAGCGCCATGACCATTGGTCTCCATCCCAATTGTTTTGTTCTGTCACGCTTGCGCTCGCAAGTTTTTATCTTTTAAACCTTCTTCTACCCACACTCTCACTACCTACTGAGTTAACTATTTTCTGTAGGACATTCATATTGTGTTTTGTATTGCTTTCGGAATTTCTGAGGTGATTTTGGGTGGAGGAAGGAAGGGGGAAAGACACAGGGAGGGGAGAAAGAAGAGGAGACACACAGGACGGATGGAACAAAGAAGAATTTGCAGGATAAGTGCGAAAAAAAGTCCTGAAAAGACCCAGTAACGTTTCAGCATCAGCAGCAGGACCGGTCGGGAAGCATCGGATATAAACTGATAAAAGTGGTCATGGACACTATAGGAGAACGAATTTGTTTAGAGATAGCCATCAAGGGACAAACCCAAAGGAATGGCAACACTCGAAGGTGGTAATGATCCATCTTGAGCTCTCAATACACCTAGGGATCTCGATTTCGGACAGAATCGCAGCCAGAGGTATCAACTTGGATAGGCTGTTTGAAAAGGCAAATGAGATAATGAATGGGATAGCAGCGGAAAATCACCTCGAGAACTCGAAGCACGAGAAGCTAGTCCAAAGTAATAAGCAGAGGGGAAAAAAGAAGCAAGTCAATTGGGTGAAGTGGTCGGGGATCATTATAGATGAGTCCCTGACATTCAAAGAACAGTGGAAAAGCAGGATGGCGAAAGCTCAGAACATGCTACCTCAATCAAAATTCATCTGTAACTCCCAATGGGGAATAAGTGCAACCAGCTAGAGGGTTAGCTAGAGGGTGATAGATACGGGCAGGCGATAGCACTCTGGGGCTCAGAGTTAGGATGGAGGGGACAGTAAAGGAGTTAGAAAGGATGCAGCACCAAGACCTAAATTTAATTTAATTTTTATTTTATAAACACGTCTTACTCATATTCGATCCCAGCTGGGGGAGCATGATGAGCTGCCTGGAAACCCAGGTGGATTCAGGACAAGACAAGTTAATCCAACAGGTCCGGCACGAAGAAAATTCAAAATAGCAAGTAGACTCAAGTGCCAAATGGTAAACGCAAAGCGGCGAAAGTCATAGCTGGTTGGGACAACAGCCCCGCCTAAGAATGACTTTAGTCAAGTCAAGTGAATCAGAGGTCCCATTGTCATTAACAGGCTTGCGCCCGATGACCCAATGAGGCCTGACTGAATGAAACTCGACCCAAAAATTAAAGGGAAAGCCAAAAATATCTTGCAGGTGGAAAACCTGACGCGCTCGCAGAAAATGAAACAAAACTCTTACCCCCATAATCTGGCTGGTGGAAAAAAGCCTCCCAAGCTTCATATTGGTTCTGGTGAAAATGGTCATCTGTTCCAGTTGTATTCCATGAGTGCGGAAGAATCTCTTACCTATGCGGAGCTCGTGCTGGGTTGTCGATAGCTTCCACCATGTAAATTACCAGCGACGATGCCCTTTCTTCCTTCTTGTAACAGCCAGCTTATACCCACAATTTTGGCTCTCTTGTTGTCTTCTTTGATCCAGCGGCGTCTCAGACCAGGCATCTAATTAGTTCGGGCAGCATCGCTCATGCTCGCGTTGATGTCGGATTCTTGGAAGGTTTCTTGTGGGTGGAGAGGTACTTCGGGGGTGGAGGTGCTGCTGCTTCCACCAACTCTTAGCCTTGCGATGGGGCTCGTGGTGATGGTCGTGTTGGTGTGTGGTATTTGGTGATGGAAGGGGATCAGTGTTCATGTTTCGCTTGTTTGCCTCCACTTCCAAACTAGCAATCTCCCCCTCCAATCGATATATCTCCGTCGCTCGTATTGTTTCCCCTGCCAGTACGATACTAATGTATTTACATAGATGTACCTAGATGATATGTCTCGTAATGCGCAGGGTAAGACATCCTTTGAGTCAGCGTGTCACAGTGCTTTGCGCAGAAATTCTCAGTCTTGGATCCTCGAGCTTGGCACGCCAAGAGCGCAATGCCATGCGCTACTAGCAAACCCGTGTCCACGGTGATCATAATAAAAACAACAACCAACTTCTCGTCACAAGATATCTACCCATACAAGTGCTCAACATCGATACGCACACTCATCTATCACGCGGCTTGTCAATATGGACACGTTCGAGTCCATCTACCCACGAGAGCAACGGGAACTGCACGAAGGGCAACTTGCTGATAGTATGTAGTGTATACAGATAGTCCCGCCTCCCCCGTTTATACAATCCACAGTGATTTTCGATGGCTAATATATATATATAAACTTTGGACAGAGTACACTAAGATTTTCGCCGATTGGTTGGGACAACAATATGCAGATTTGTTTCGTATCCTTGTTAAAGACCTGATTTATAAGGTATGTTCTGTCCGAATCCACCCATGTACTTCATGTCCTTCTCTCAGACGTGAGCCTAGGCAACAGCGCCCTTGCTAGAAGCTATCCAAGAGACAAGCAGGCAAAACATGAAACTCCATGACGAGATCCGGCAACAGGCAATTACAGAATTCACTGCACAGGCAGGCGCCCTCAAGACCCTTCCTGTAGAGTGCTGTGACCTCCCGGTTCAATCTCGAATAATGATGCCTTCCGATGCTGCATCTGGGGTGTGCCACGATTCCCTTACTCGCGCCAAAGCATTCGCGCAAATCATGAGGAAATCTACAACCATGCTTGATGTTCCCCTCCCAAAGCCCGCAAGAATTGCTGTCAATCTCAATGGCCATGACCAATTCGCTACGGAGCTCCGTGGGTTGGCTAAAGGCGACAAGGCTGACATAGATTACGGCGCAGTGGCAAGGTGCATAGCTACCTTCCTCACCGATAAGTCAGTAGCTGCATTGAGCTCTCATGTGATTGACACGCACTCTGAATCCTTCTTGAATGGTCTTGCGCCAGATATTTCAATTCAACGGTATACCTCCACCGCCGACAAATTCAACGTGGCTGCCATCATTGAGCTTAAAGGTCTTGACCAGCAGTTGGGATCCCTGGATAACTGTGGGCAGATTCTCAATTACCTGATGGCGCTAGCAACCTACCAACCTGGACGCCGTGAATTCATTGGGATCTTAACAAACCTTCAGGATGCATATGTCTTTCAATACATCCAAGGTACTCCAGAAGAAGAGCAATATCCTACGACCAATACTGGCGGTCTTACCTTCCTTACACGATTCCGCATGGCGTGTATCCTTGATACGCTGGCGTATCTGGCAATGGCATTGCAATGGCAATCAGCGAATCCCCCAAGACAACCATTTACTCCTGCAGTGGGAAAACTGGTCCGAATTGTGCACAGCAACCCTGAGTCGCACTCTGTGGTTGGGGAATTCACATATAGAGGTATCAGTGCAATTGGAAAGACTGTTGCGAACATGAGGATGAAAAGGATTCTGCTTCAAGAGATTGAAACCATTCGGAAGCTACAGGGTGATGCTCGACCAATTTCTATTCCAGAGCTTCTCTATCCCAATTCAGAGACTTTAATCCTGCCCGCTCCGGAAATGGTAACATCACCGGTTGGTAGACCGTTACAACTGGATATTTTCAAGAATGCATCAGACTTTCGAGCATGCCTCGAGGATATTCTACTTGCTATAGCCTGGGTCCACAGCCATGGTCTTGCCCACAGGGATGTGAGAACTGACAATGTCTTGGTGTACGCAGCTAACCCGACTACTTTGGAGAAGAGCGATTCTAAATCCCTACGTGAGCCATTGTGGAGGGGTCTGTTGATTGACTTTGACCATGCTGCAGTCCTGGAGGAGGAATGCGACTATGAGGGCGGGTTTATCTGCTGCCCGCTTGAACTGATCCAGGCCTGCGGTGCCAACCCAACCACTACAGTCCTGGGCAACGAATTTTGGCTTGAGCCAGATACACCACGCTACAAACCTCGGAGGTCCCACGATTATCTTGCTTTTGTTCTCCTCGTCAACACTCTCATCTTCCCATTGCCCCTTCAGAAGTTTAACTGTAGCCTTGTGCTAGAGCATTCCTCGGAGCGAGGCAGGTTGCTACGCTTATTGGAGTCACTGCGAGGGAGTCCGGGGTGGCGGGATATGGTAGCGCTTGCAGACAAGGCTATGGATGATGTGGCTACCTGGAGGCAGTCTTTGGCAATGATTGACTGGTTGTAGATGGCGAATGTCAGTCACATAGCGGTAATTTCGTACAGGACGTTGAGAGCATTCATAGTGGGTTCAAGTGCTGTAGAAGATCAATATGGTAAAACGATAGTGTTAGTGGGCAATAGAAATTCAGTGACTATGGAAATATATGGTCATAAATACTTGAATGTAGAGCATAGCTGTGTATATGCATACTAACACATCAGACAGATCAAATTAGCCGATGGATGCCTTCTGGGCGCATATATTCGAATCCTGTCTTTGACGTACAGTCTAGTTCAGAAAGTGTCCGGGACTGATAAAACCAGGGTGGGCTGCATGCAGGCTGGGCACGGTAATTCTGCATATGGACGGTGGACCTGGCCAACCAGACAAGGGCTTGGCCCCCGTCCTGCGTGCTCAGTGGGCCAGCAAAATTGTCCATATGTATGCACAATTGCAGTGCCTGGCATGCATGCAGCCAAGTCTCGTTTTATGCGTCCCGGACACTTTCTGAACCAGACTGTATATATATATTATATTTTTAAAAGGAAAAATTGAAAATGGATTCAGGAGGAGGATGGAGAGGAGTTGGACGCGGTCGAGGAGTTTATTATCACCTATTTGTAGACAATTTCGCTGGGGAGGTGCTGCCAGGAAACAAACCACCCCACGCCAGGGGTCCTTTCATCTCTCACAAATTTAGCGAACGTACTGGGTTTCTTATTTTTTAAATTTTTTCTTTCCGTACTTGTACTTGAGAATTTTTTGTTTTTTTTTGTCTGAATTTGCTTGCTGCTTGGTTACTTGAAATTGTTTGGTGGTTTGGATCAGTTCGCAGTTATTTTCACATTATGTCAATCCTTATATGTCTATTGCTTTTGCTCCAAAAATCAACGTGATCCTTCTCTACATTCCCATGATAATATCATTGCTAAGACGATGCATCAACGCAGTACAGATTAGTAAGATGGATCAGTAGTCTAGATTCGAGATAGTCTTATGCCAAGTAGTCTCATGCCCATGCCAAGACCCTATGCAGTGAAATTCGAGAGTTATGCTCTGCCAGTGGACTGAACTAATTTTTTTGTTTTTTATCAAAAAATTTAGTCCCAGTGAGGGGACCATGAGGAGCCACCCGTAAACCCAGGTAGCTTGATGAGTCACTTTGGCTTCTAGGTTTAAGCCTGGAGTTGTTTCATCTGCTATTTGAATCAACTTTTGCTACTTTCTTCCTTTTCTATACTCGTTGTTTTTCTAATATGGCACAAGACGTAGGACACCTGAGACTTCATTTATGAAAGTTGTGAAACTACAGGAAGACATCCGTTCCGTAGTAGTGCTGAAAGATCTATGAGGGCCTATGAACGACGATAGACTTCCACGAGGAATGGCAGATTAGTTCGTAAGGTAGAAGAGAGCTCAGGATCACGCAAAAGCCATCATCCACGGAAAGATCAGCAGCATTCGAGTTCCCATGCTACAACAAGTATCGAAGCGTGGCTACTTTTAGCCGAAACCTACACCTCATCCGACATCTCCAATATTATGAGAATCGAAGAGCAGTTTGGTTGAGCTAAAAAGCCTCCAACACAAAATAACAGTCAATGGGTTAATTATGTCCCAAATTTATCAACTCAACTGCGGGCTTGGGGGGTCGTGGTACCACCTGAATGAGTAGCAAACAGGATTTTGAATGGTTTGGGCCAGGAACACTGCAATTCGATATGCTTTGAGAACAAAGGAGGGTGCTCTTTCAGTGGAACTGGTGACCCAACATTTACTGGCTACGGAGAGTAAGAGAAAAGAGGAAGTAAAAAGTGTGGAGATTTCGGCGGTTGGAATTCCCAGGTATCAGATGGCCCCCGGACAACCTCAACCTGGATCAATGTACGGACCAACAGCATCTGCTATGACTACGACTTCTTTGAACAAGCTCCTTGTCCACTGGCGTGTATTTGCCAAAACTGTGTACAGGCAAACCTCTATAATAGCATACTCTATATATGCATAACCTGGCTATTAGCCGGCCCGAGTTTGGGAACTATGGCGATAATAACATAGCATGCATAGCATTTTACCGGTCCCAATCCTGCCAACTACTAACAATTTACCCTGCATACCTACAATAGTGGCATGGGGGCGGACCCAAGTTGTGAAAATTGGCAGGGCGCGGAGATTTGTGCTTCGATCTCTACATCTGCAATGGATACTTCTATCAATTCTAGCCTACTAGAACAACACAGACTAGACCCTAAATCACTTCACCGTCGAGAGGTTGATGCAACAGACAGTGAGCGCTTCCAGTTGCAACACAGCAGGAGTTGGCACAGTAGTTTAATGTTAAGTTCAAGAAACAAATTAATCAATCCAATGTGTCTCGTATGTTTTATTTGCCAGAAGTGTGAAGTATAGTACTAATATGAGCCCAGGGATTTTAAAAAGACTTCGAGATGAGCCACCACCTCCGAGGGTAGCAAAAATGCCGTTAACAAGCTGTTCTGGCCGATTCACCCATCGTGCGATAATGTTTTCCTTTTTTTTTTTTTTTTGAGTCTATACGCTTATGGAGCCTAAGGTTATGAAGCGGCCCCGATCCCTCATCTTTAAAGACTCGGTACACCCTTGGAACTGTTGGAACGCACATCGGGCACACCCGCGCACAGGATCACCTGTTACCCTGAATTATCAAGATATCCGGCGATATCATCTATCAACGTCATCTCTATACTCATGTCATTATTATCGCACTGATATATCATCGCTATATCATCGCATACGTATTTCTTGGGTTGATCGTTGTCGCTCGCTCATTTCTTGATTTTTCTTTATTTTCCTACAATCCCTGCGCGCTCTATTACCCTGAACTTCCGTGTATATAGACATCGCTCCGGAACTGTATTTTATGGATAATTAAGCAAGTCTTCAATTCGCCTCGTTCTCACTCGCATTGTTATTTTCTGGGTTCTATTATTTACTCCGCATATTACCATCCGCTCCTGTAGGCATATTACCAGAGATCTGCGTTGCACCCGTGCTCGCTGCCGCCGCCGCCGCTTCGCTAAAACCACTTCCGCTGCCTAACAAAGATATCTACATATCTCTTGTTAGGAACAACGGGCTACATAAACGTCAAAAAACCGAAATAACCTCTGCCTCCACCTCTACGCTCCCTTACTGGCCACCTCCCCGTGATAAATATATCTTCCACCGCTACGCCCCTACCGGCCCTTCTCCTCACAAAGTTAACAAAAGAGAATTGTAACAACTACTTCCGCTCACCCTCCGTTCAGGTCAGATCGAGGTTAGAGAAAAACGTCTCAACCAAGTCTACCATGCACACCTCTCCCCCGTCTTTTATCTTCTTCAACCACTTTCTCCGATCGTCCATCTCCTCCCAGCTCCCCCATCTCCTGCCGATTTCCTCCCCGCGTGGACACACCCAGGCTACGTGCTTGCCTATCTCCACATATCGGCCACAAGTTCTGCACATTGGGTCAACGGAATTATCCAACTTGTTTCGCCAGGATTGGAGATTCCCTTTCCCAGTTCTACAGTGGACATAAGTAGTTAACCCGTGCCTTCCGCTCCCACTTCTCTATTCTCAACCCCACCTGCCCCCCAACACCCTTCTTTCCGCCCCCCGGAGCGCTAAGTGCTCCTTTAAATCAAATTTTATGGCCATCTGAGAGGAAAATACAAAGAACTAGTGAAATAAATGTGAGGCTGCAAAGTTTAAGTATTTGGTATAGACTGACTCTCAATTTATCAAGGAGCGGGAGAAGGAAAGGCATCTGCAGATAGAGAAGATACAAATCGAGAAGTTAAGAGTAGAAAACGAGAGGAATATAATCCTAATTCACTCATATGAAATTGCCGCTAGTCTTAACAACGATATCGAGGAGGTCTTTTCTAAAGCCTTAGTAATAGCTAACAGTAATTCAGCTGTTAGAGCAGTAGTAGAACTACGATGTCTAATATCAAATGTTTTGGAAAGGATATTGAGTAGAAATAGCAGGGTCTAGAATGGTGGTTCAGTCGACACCAATTGCGCCCGATTCACCAATAATTACGGATGATATTATGCACATGCAAGATAACCGCCTAATCTTGGCCGGGATATCCGAATCGTGTTTTAGACAGCAAATTTTTTCTTATAGGACAGTAGTGTGGTAATCTTGACATTGACTGACGCAGCCGGTTTCTTACACTCATCACCAACCTTACTTGTTCCAATGTCAATTCCTCTGGTACCCCGTGCTGGACCCAATGCATAAACAACAAGCAAAAAGTCTCGAGCAGCCTTTGTTTTACAACTTCAGAAATCTGACAAGCGGACACAGATTCTTCCACTATCAAAGGCGGATTCCGAAGGACATGATGTGGCCAAGTTACTGTGCACTTCAATGCCTTACGTGAGGCTGGAAAGAATGCAACCGCTTTGAATACTCTAGCAGTTTGAAGTCATCAATACACCCGGGAATTCAAACTGGCAACTACCTCCGTAAGTCTGAAGACCAACCCGTTCTCATGGCCTAACGGGATCGCATAGGAGTAATAAGTATTTAGAAAAAAAATAAATTAAATAAAGAAATGAAGGCTAACCCAATCTGCTAGCAGATTCCGACCTTCAAATTTTAGATAACGAGGAGGAGGCGGATGGAAGTGATGGTGAGCAGGGAGACTAAATTATTGAAGAAGAGGCTGTTCAATATGCTAAGATTATGCTTGGGGAGGAGATTGTAACTAGATATCAATTATGCACTGTCGGCGTCTTTCCAGAAATTCTTTTATAAGACAGTATCTCGTGTTAAGCTAGTATCATATAAAAGACAGTAAATTCAAGGCCCTCCGACAGCCCGTTTGTAAATAAGACAGCATTCTTACATGCGAATTAATACGGTATATTCTTGCTCGTGCACTCTACAGTGTAACATTGTCAGTGTTCTTATTGCGCATGCATCAATACTCTTTGAAGGAGGGATCGCCTACCTGGACCCCGCCAATGCCATCCATACCTTCCAGGAAAATCTAAAGTTTGCCCTGCCCGGGATATGCTGTTTGGTTATCTGATTGATCTGGATTCTGCAACCAATACAGGAGAGATTAGTGCTATGACGGCTTCTGGGGCGGTAGTTCTTACAGGTACGTATCCGTTCATTGCCTTCAATATCCTATTAGCGAGAGAGGGGCATAGGTATAGACATAATCTAGAGAGCAAGTTTTATGTCTTACTTTGGGTGGCTTGCAACCACGCCTTGCCCACTCTCACTCTGGCTCGTCTACAAAGGATGAATAAAGTAATGAGGAAGGTATAATGTACCCACAAGCGGCGAAAGGGTATGGGCAGAAGGAAACCCACTAGAACCCTGTCTTCTAGGGGACCCCCTAGAGGTCGCGAGGCATAAAGTGATGAATAATATCATGTACGAGGCCGATTTCGAGCAGCTGTTCGAGAAGTTTGCGGAGGGGTTTACGGATTTTGAACATGCAGCTTACGACTTTAGGAGTGTATTGTGGGAGAGCGGCCACTCAGGGATTTTTATGGTCCCGCAGGAGGAAGGGCGGTGGGATAGGGGAAAAAAAGAGAAGAAGTGGGAACCGAAGAAGAGTCAATAACAGTGCAGTGGGTAAAGTGGAGATTAAACCCGGACTTAGCGATTGGCAAAGGTTTTTGCAGGTGAAAGGAATTTTTGAAAGCTTGTTGCGGAGTGGGAGAAGAAATAGTAGGAGCTTGAGGGATAAATGTTTCAGGCTTGCCTCCTTGATGACTAGACTTCCGAGATAGTAATTCATTGCCGACGTCTGAGAGTTTAATATTAGATAGGTAAGAGAATGGAATACTGGGCTCTATGAACGGGGGCTCATTCCGTTGTTGTTGTTCCCTTGCCTCAGTAGCATCGACAGGATCCTTTGGACTTCTCCCTGCAGCTTCAATGTGTTTTCAGGAGGATAGGTTTCTGTCTGCTATGTGCCATTTTAGCCTATACATGGCTGCGACCATCACACACAGAACGGACGACGCATCACCTTCGGCTGCCCAGATCTCAGCGACCAAAGGGCTGTATTAGGCAACATCAAGGACTGGGAAGATCTCGACTACGCCATATGGATTCAGGAGGACGAGGGCCAACGGGACGCAGTATCTAGAAGCTCTCTTTGGATTCATTTGCAGAAAGAGGATGGCACCTTTAGTTCTAAGATTATTTCATTTATCACCGGTTTGGAGTGGGCCCTTTTTGTTTTTTTAAATACTTATTACTCATATGCGGTTCCAGTACGGAGACACCCAGAAAAACCCGGATGGAGAACAAGGCAAGTTAATCCGGCGCTTATATACCGCGGTAGCAAAACTCAAGAGACAAAAGGCAACAGCAAATAAGTATTTATGAACAATAAAATCAAGAGCTGAATTGGCAAAATCAAAGCGGGGGGCAATCAAAGAGATGTAGCAGATAAAAAGCAGAGCCCCGGTAACCGGCTAATACCAGATGACCTCCGAGAAGCCCGCCCCAACAGATACCACAGCGTAGTACTGTAAGATGACGAGGTTATTAAGCGGAGGAAAAGAGTTCGGTATATTCAAAGTAATCAAAGCTATCTAGATATGCTATAAGGCTTATTGCTTATGGTCCTAGTGCTCTATCTAAAAAAAATTCCCTTCCTACGGTATTCTCGGTTCCCTTATATCTATCCTTACAAATTGAAACCGGCCATTTTGGGATCCCTGTTCCATCCCTTGTTTCCTCTGCAGAATTCAAACCGACCTATTCCAGCTTATGATCTTCGTTTCCATGGGTCGAGAGTATTTCCAACAAGTACAATATGAAAAACAAAACTCGAATATAAAGGCTCCATGACTTTAACCCGCTCCAAACCTATGCTATATCCGTTCCCTTAAGGCTCCCATCTTCCAGCTAACTGTTGGTAATGGAACCGAAGAGAGCGCGTCCCAATCCCCGTAATTGTGGCTAAGATAGAACAAAAGGTATGCAGCCAAGCAATCTAAGCAGCTCTATGCCTAATGCCACTGGCCGCGCCAAGCACCACATCCTGCATAACCCTCGTCAGGACAAACAAAACAAAAAACCCACCAAACTAAAACATAACACAATTAGATATTACTGTTGCCTCAGGATCAGAACTCTTCATCTCGCCTAACTCCAATATGGGACATCCTAACCCGCCACGGACAGTCACACCTCCGGATGACAATTATGACGACGAACCAGCAGGATATACCCGTATCCATTCCCTACCCTCCCAATTGGAACTGCGAACCCCCGGCCATGGTCACTCACGACCTACATCCCTGATCACACCTCCCAACTCCCTTAACCGGCCTTTATTCGCAGCAGTTGAGCCCACGTCAGCGAAGCCATCTTCGCCTACTCTGTTATTACCAGCACATCACCTGAATATCTTTCCCCTCCCCCCTAATACTATTTCCGATCTTACGCCTTCCCTTCTCTATCGTCTCTCCAGGTCCCTAACATACTCTCCCGATTTCCCCTTTCGCAACCCAGACAACGTCATCTCCATTCCGCTCACCCCCGAAGCCTTGCGCATATGGATGAAGCAATATAAAAACAACCTCTACTCCAAAGAGCTCCACTCTCTCTGGGAATACTCTCCTGATACCCAAAACTTTATCATTAAATGCATGCCTACACCGATCCATGAGAAGATTGCCAATTACGCTATAGTGGCAGTGGTTGATGCCTTAAGAACCCATACTGGAATGTCTATCTACGATACTGGGATCGATCTTTGTTCAAATACTGAGATCGAAACAACTGGGAATGGAAACGGGTCTGGTGGCAGACGAATCCCTGATCTTTCGATCCAGGTGTCCTTGCATCCTCTAGAGAATGAAAAGGTTTTCACCGGAGTGGTCTGGGAGATTGGGTTTTCGCAGACTTTAGACAGTCTAAAGAGAAGGGCAAGGATGTGGTTCTCCAATACAGAGGTGGAGGACGGGGTTAAAATTCATTTAGTAGTGTTGGTACATGTTTTCGAGGACGAGGCGCCAGAAGCATATCTCGATGCCAATGGAAAGGCGATTATGAGTAGGGACAAAGCAAAGAGGACAAAGTGGGATTGGCCTAGTAGTTTGTTTGAAGGCAGGGGAGTGTTGGAGGAGGTTAGCCGCAGGGGCGGGGTGAAAGAGTCAGTTAAAGAGAGTTTGAAGAAGGAGATCACGGAAATGCTATTGGAGCAAGATGAAGACGCAGAGTTGATGCCGTTATTACTAGAACCGTTGGGAGCAAGGTTGATTGTATATCGGAAAAGAGAGGATAGCAGTGAGAGGTCACCAGAACCAAATAAGCATGTTGAGGAGAATGACGAACAGGATGACAATGCGAGGGCAGAGGATGTTGAGGAAACTGTTGAAGAGGAAGAAATTGCAAGTGAGGAGGACGACTTGGGAACTGAACATAGTGAGGAAACCGAGCAAGACTCAGAAGTTGTACGAGACCTTCCAACTCAACCGGACCTGGAAATCAGTCTAGACTCAGACTTATCAGAACATTCCATCAATGAAGTTGGCGACGTGGAATCATTTGATACATCCTTAACAAGTTCTGACAGTGGTCCAAGCGTCGGTTCACCGGTATACCTAACCAATGAGAGATCTGGTGATAACGATAATGGCGACGATAATGTCGATATTGATGTCGATGACGATGATGATGACGATAACGATGATGTTGGTGATGACGATGAGGATGCAGTCGACGCTAGGGTAGGAATTGAGCAAACCCACTCCATTCCCCTTGTGCATAGAAATGTACCCCTTGCCGGCCTTGCTTCTCAATCATTCTCCCTCTGCATCGCAGAACTTTATGGCCCCCTTGCTTCTGACTCGTCCATCACCACTCACCTCTGGAACAAAATCCCACTCCTCATTCGTCCCCACGCAGAAAAACAAATTCACTTCCCCCTAGAGAAGCTAGCACAAGCGGTATTACGGAACCGTCCGCAGATGAGGAAGCGGCGGGCACGGGATAGGGCGGAGAGGATTGTCGACCAGGCATGGGCGGACGCCGTGGCAGTGGAGCAAGCACTTCAGAAAGGCCAGCAGAGGTTGAGGAGCGCTGCAGAGAGGGAGAAGAGGCGAGTAGAGAGAAGAGTCAGGAAGATTGGCGAGTTGGAGGATGGGGAAGGCAAAGAGGAGAATGAAGGGCGGGATGACAGGGGTACGCAGAAGAGGGTAAGAGCGGGAAGTCGGAGGTGGTTGTGAGATAAGGGGTGGTTGGCACTCGGCGTATAGAGATGATATGGCATGTTAAGGGGCTTGTATTGTTTCAGTATGGCTCTATGATTTTTTGTTCCTTTGAATACTGATTACTTTAACCCTCCCAAGAATTGTGTGGCTTCCCGGGAAGGCCAGAACAATAATGCTTTAATGAACAACATTCTCTCACTCTCCTGACTCTACGACACTACGATAGCAGAACAAGTGCCACTTAGTTGTGCCCGCGCTCTCCCTAAAACTCACATTTACTAGGTGATAACCACGAGGCTAGGCTATATTTTACACTGGCAGCGTTCCGAGCCAGGATTTCGTGAAGTGGTTGACGAAAGCAAGTCACTGCTTGGCGGATTGGCCCTACACTGTAGGAGTGTGTGATGAGGAAACTGGGTTTGGAAGGTATGCCGTGACTACCTACACGCAACAACCAGCACAGATACTTCTTTCGATCTCACTTCCCAGGTCCGCCGTTATTGGCCTTCCCTCTCTTCCCTGCCTTCCTAATTGCTGCGATCGCCGCTGTTGAGTCCGTTAAGCTAGGAACCTTCCAATCAGGAGTCTTCTCCAAGGCTTTCCAGATACCGGCCACCTCACCATCACATACCGTATTTATTCGCAAGTAAGTCAGTATCACTCGGCAGGACAGTATTAGGGAACAAGACAGGGTTATAACAGCCTAAGTTTGGCCGAGATGTATTAGAGAGCAAATTTTTCTTATAGGACAGTGTGGGTAATCTTGACGTTGACTGACGCCGCCGGTTTCTTTACACTCATCACCATCACTTGTTCCAATGTCAATTCCGCCGCACCTCGTGCTGGACCCAATGCGCAAACAACAAGCCAAAAGCCTCGAGCAACCTCTGTTTTGCAACTGCTGAACTCTGGCAAGCGGACACAGATTCCACCACTATCAAAGGTGGATTCCGAAGGACCTGATGTGGGACAAGATATTGTACACTTCAAGGTCTTACGTGAGGCTGGAAAGGAAGCAATCACCTTCAATACTCCAGTCCGAAGACATCAATACACCCAGGAATTCAAACTGGCAACTACCTCCTGAGTTTGAAGGCCAACCCGGGAATCGGCAGATTCGCACGTCCCATTGGCGACTGGTATTCCTGGGCAGGATGCCCTCCCCGGGAATTGTCCCAAATACAAGTATGGTGGTCAGTTAAGGTGGACTCACCGGTGGATATATGTATACAGGCCGGTTAAGGTAGGGTTGCGGACTCTGGCCAGCTAAGGTAGGCTTGCCACGAGATACGTATGCCAGCCAGTTAAAGTAGGCTCGCCACAAGATACGTAGCTGGCCAGTTAAAGCAGGCTCGCCATTCTATGAATGTATGCCTACCAGTCAGCTGAACATACGTATCTTGCTACAATCAGTATTACACCCGCTCAACTGAATATATGTAGGCTTGAACTGAAGAAGTATATAAATGGTAGGTTATGATGCTTAATTCCACAGTTATATATTCACCATCAAAATATGGTGAAGCGGTATGAACGACATAAAATGGAGGTTTTTGCTATCGGAGATATTGTTAGTAGGGGTATTCAATCTTAAGGAAATACGGCGTACTTTTCTAAGGTTATGAAGATGGTAGGACGGGCTTTCAGGCCGAGGACAACGATATGGAGGAGGGTAGTGATGAGTCTTTAAGCTTAAGCCTCAGCTTGTCATCAAGTTTGGGATCAGAGAGCTCTTTCAGCATCTTCAGTGGGGAGAGTGAGCTATCTTTAACTCAGGGGGAGAAGGACAGGTTATTCCGGCGCAAGCTAAGGATCTTAGATGCCTTGGTAAGAATTCGGTACCTTCAATCCCGGAAATTTCAGGTGCCGAAGTCACAAGGCTTCCGGGATAACTTGCCTTGTCCTGAATCCACTCGGGTTTCCGGGTGGCTCCTCATAGTTCCCTCACTGGGACTGAAAAGGAGTAATGAGTATTTAAAAAAAAAAAAAAAAAAGGCTTCCGGGAGCCAAACTCGTTAAGCATTAGGTACACTAGCCTTTGCCAAGTCGCCCCTCGTGACCTCGCACTGCGCCTTGACTGCATCTTGGCTGCGTCTTTAGCTCGCCAAGAGCCCCCGGCCCACCGTAATTACGATTGGATTTTATATGAGAGTACGGAACCGTATTTCCGAAATATGTATGGGAGGTATTCAAACTTGGGACCGTATATACGATCGTACTTGTCGGACTTGAAAAAGCATACAGATCAAAGATTGAATACCCCTAGTGTACATATCCCTCGACAACATATACATAGTACAGATGACCGACGACTTTATGTCTTGTGAAAACCTCATCCTAACCGCTGTGTTATTGGATTGCATAGGGAGTACTGAGTATATATAAAAAAAAAAAAACCGCTGTGTTATTAACCACATATGACTTATTGGATAAAGATTCAACACTACCCAACTCGTGAGCTACAACTGTCATAGATCACTGCATGTATTCCATGATACATCTCATTAATGTACTATAGGTCTTTTTTTTTTTTTTTTTTAAATACTCATTACTCCTGTTCAATCCCAGTAAGGGGCTATAGGTCTTGTTCTTTCCTGCATGCAGTAAAGCATCATGAGCATCTGCGGTAACATCAAATAGTTCCATTACGGGATTGAATCTTTTAGTCCTTAAAAAATTTGGGCGAAGTAAATCCCTGAAATGCAATTCAAGTACATCATGATGGTGACTAGTAATGACTACCTCGGTATCTCAAAATTAAAGCATACCTCCGAGAAAACATAAAGGCCGTAGCAGGTGATTTTCCAGCAATCATGCACTGTATTTATTGCTGATAAAAATAATGGGGGGAAACGAGTGATTTGGGGGCATAATGTGGATTTCGCAACGGAGCAGAACATATATATATACATTAACTCGCCCTGCTCTGAATTACACCGGTGTTTCCGGGTGGCTCATCATAGTCCCCTCAAGAAGTGACAAGTGCTGGTGGCGGCTTAGGAGACGAGGATGTAGCCAGGCACTTTGAGGAATTTGAAGAATTTTGAGGACCTCGGTTGGCTCGTAACCAGGTGTAAGCAGAAAGACTGTGTCTCTGCCATTCGGAACTTTTGATGCTGAACCCCGCCTCAGTACGTGCCTGCGTTTTGAGGCCTTTGGAGAGTTTGTCTGATTCCACCTTCGGTGGTTAGGTTGGGTTGCAGGGAGGTCTGTTCTACAGCGGATTCGATTGCCGGGGATGCCATTTTTTATTATTTTTTTTTACACTCAGTACTCCTATTCGGTTCCAGTAACGATTAACAAGTTAATTTTTCAGACCCGGCTTGCAGAATTCCAAAAGACTGAGGAATAACTCCTCGACAGTAGAAAAAGGACAAGTATGAGAACTTCCGAGGTGTCATTAACCGGCTATTGCCAGATGGCCCCGAGAGGCTTGACTGATCGTATATTCCAGCCGTGCTGATACAATACGTTCCTCCTTCGAACTCTCTATCTATCGCAACCTTGTTCACAGTAAGCGCTCCTCGAAGCCTGTCCATATTCCCTTGACCCACATCCCCGGTACAATATGTCTGGGTCATACATGCACCAGTAATCGCCCACAAAACTGAATTGATATCCATGGTCCCAGTTATGCGTTAAATCTTATTATGCGCAGGACTCTGCTTTGAAATTAGTTTCTAGATCTCAGCGATTGCATATGCGTCGCTTTGCAGTGCTAGCTGCGCCCAAAATTAAAATGCTGGTACCTTTGCCTTAGCAAATTCAGTATATTGTAGATGACTGGTTTTCTTCAAACAGTCAGGTCCAGCACAAAATTCAAAATTCATAACAGGTTCTGTCATATTCCTTTGCCAACAGGGATGTGAGCGGTAAGTATTGTGTTTGGTATTTATCTGTTTTTATTTATTTGGATTCGGGCATCATTCAGGCCCTTGGCAATTGCCCGTTAATGACAGCCGACCGTCTTGAGTTGAATTTCACACATTAGTATATTTGTCTGTCGCTTTTGCACTTATTTGCAGTTGCTCATCCGCAGCCATCTCGACAACTGTTGGTCTCTGCCACGTTCACTCACCCAGGAGCACCATAGGATCATTTTTGTTTTTTTAAATAAAACAAAAAAAAAAAGCTTGTGATCCCCTCGCCGAGTGGGAATCGCACCAATATGGTACTAGCATCCTAGTCTGGTTGGCACAATAATATAAGTAGTATGTCTAGAAGGGCCATGTACTTTCACAACGGACCTGAACATATCCATTCCCTGAAATTTGACTCATTCAATATCCAATTAGGCATATTATATTGATTCAAGCTCATTACGTACTACATGCAACAATCAAATTAATTGGTATCCTATAACAGGTATGCTAACCGGGAGCGGCCTCGATCAGACATACCCCCACAAAAGGGATGTTGACAGTCATACTAGTATGCGAATCGCACCGTTACTCCAGTGAATGCCGAGGCTATGAGGGATTGTTATTTTGATTTCTGAACCCTCTATACTGATATACGGCAGTGGACGAGGGACAATCATAGTTAGCTGGTAGTGGCATACTGTAAGGGCTGCTGGCTAATTGAAGGTACGCGCGCTGAGATGTGGATATTCTGGCACATACTACAACCCCCTGTAATCTGCTAATGGCCATGAGGAGATGCAGAGGCGTCGGAGTTGTTTTATTTTTTATATACTCATTACCGTACTCCTATTCGGCCCCAGCAGGGGGACAATTGAGGAGCCACCCGAGGCGTCGGGTCCTCGATACCGCGTACGGCTGCATTTAAAAGTTGCGCATCATTGCATATGCGCATGCGGCTTTCTGTGTGTAAGAAATGCCAACCAGACTGTAAGAAACTTTATACCACCCTTAGTCTGGTTGGCGTGAGAATCTAAACCCGGTAAAGAGAGTGCTGCTGGATGTGAATTTGGGATCAGAGGTAGAGCTAGCCAAGCTCTATTGAACGCAGGCCCGGGGGTCTTTCTGTCGTAGAGATGCGCTCGAAACGTACCTGTGATTTACTGTGGTGGTGGATGATGGATCTTTTTCTCTCCTCTGGGAGCTTTTCCACTATCCAGCCCATTCTGGACATACAAGATTTCTATATCGTCTATAGTCGCTGGACTGGCAGATTAACTTGCCTCAGACCTACGCATGTGGCTCCTCATGGCCTCTTCAATTCGGCCGCATATGGTGTTCTTTTGAGATATAAAGAAAAAGGTAGTCGTGCTAGTCTTGTTCTGGTCTGCCCGGGAATTTTGCTGATTCGCGAATAGGCCAGCCCAGTCGCGACTGGGCTGGTCTCCCCGGGAAGCCACACGATTCTTGGGAGGGCTGGCCTACGCACGAATGTTGGCCTGCCCGGGAATGCAAAAATGAAATTCCTCCGGAGGCCATTTCATAAGTTGGCCTCCCCGGGAATATGATTACCAAATGTAGTAAATTCGTGAGGGTACATGGAACATGAAAATACATCAGTACTGAGGAACATGAATTGCTCGCAATAATAAAGAATAATACA